>JAGFMF010012069.1:13882097-13894287 GCA_019455555.1 Galemys pyrenaicus | reverse complement strand
GTTTCATATACTTAATATCTTTCTTTAAATAATTTCTCATTTTTAATTGAAATGTATTTTAAAAGGAAAATTTATGAAACTACCATAGATGAAAAGCTAGAATTTCCATGAATAATAGGGTATATTTTAGAAATTAAGAAAAATCCTAATAATATTACATTAGTTGTTATAATACTATTAAATCTACTTATTAAAAAATAAAATAACTTGTTTAGGAGGAAAAACAACTGTATTTATCAGCCAACAATAATGGCTAGTTGAATTCATGTTAAACAAAAGTTCTTCATCAATGTGACATTTTCATTCTAAGTTCTAATGTTAACTTGTAGACCCACAACGTGAATGTGTAAGTTCTAGGAAAGAGTAAACATCTTCTAATTAGTGTTTCTCATGGCTTTAGGCACACAGATCAATCCTTTACAGGCTGTAAATGACTTTGGTTCAACAAGCCTTTGTGTCAAGCTTTTGTAGTAAAAGTCATTTGAGGAGTTCTTTGGAAAGAATCTGGCTTAATCACTAGTTGCTCCATGTTGTGTAAAACACACAAACACACACAAAACAATAAATTATTTAGCCATCTTTTCATGTTGTACATAATATTTTCTGTAAAATCTTTGGATAATTCCAAAACCAGGTCAATCAGGCAACTTTGGTTATCAATATTTATTGACAGATTGAATGTATGAATGCTAAGAATGTTAGGGGGAAAGACCTTCCTGAATGAATTATAGAAATAGGTTATGGACTTCGACCCCCATTCCAGACCTACAAGATCCAAGGACTACAAATCCCATAAGGTCATTATCGAAGAGCAGATCACTGGGACCTGAGGGTGGAGTTGAGCATCCAGGCTGAATATAAAAGCAGACACGTAGGCCTTGGGGGGGTCCTTTTTTTCCTTGGGAGTCAGCTCTCAGGCACCGTTGGGTTCCAGCTCCAAGGAACGGGTAGGATATTTACAGATCTGTATCCCTCTCTTCCCCTTGTGTTATTCACTATGCTATTTCTCCTTCCCTTGTAAATAAAACCCTTTATTAACCTTTGTTGTGTGTGCCTTCAGTTGGGGCATTATAAGTGCCGTTAGAGCGCAGGTAAGGACCCAGTCAGGCAAATCCATTTTATATTAGGGTTGCCCTGTAACAAGAAGACATGTTCTTAGTGTGCTGGCTGGGCTAATACATAGTGATTACCTTTGAGAGGGGGGCGTATATTGTATTTTAGGCCCTGAGCTAAATGTGTTCTTTCAGTTTTAGCCTCTTTGGACTCTTACTATGTGGGTAGTATTTCTGCTCCCATTTTGTTTAAGCACAAGCTGAGGTTCAGACAAGTGGAGTGATTTGACTAAAGTCTCAACTGAACTTGCTGTCTTAGTGAGTAATGACAAGATGTTGCATGCTACCGTGACCCCCCAGCCACCAGAATAAGGCCCAGAAATGCTTTGGGAAGGCCCTGGCACCACCCAGATCCTACAAGATCCAGTAGCTGTTCACACCATCCAGTAAATGCCCAGGACAGTGGGGGAGAAGGACCTACCCACACAAAAGCCCCAACTACAGGAGAGCAAAGGCAAAGCAAACACCTTGAGAAAGGAACTTAGAAATGACCCAGTAAGCCCTCAGGGGATCAGTACACCACAATGAGGAAACAAAAGCCCAGAACCAAACCACGGAAGAGCTTCTTTATCAGACATAGAATGTCAAGATGACCTTGATTAAGCAAACTAAAGAATGGGAACAATACAAAGAAAACTCAGAAAGGAAATGAATACTTTGAGAAATGAAATCGACCAACACAATATGGAAATTGAAACTTTAAATAAGAAAATAAAAGAATTGTAGGAAGATGCAGATAATTCAGGAGTAAGCCATGAGACAAGAATGAATCAAATGAAAAAAAAAATTAGCTTCATGCCCAGTCTTGGCCTTGGGTCTTTCCCAGGAACCAGAAGGTTGGCTAGCCCAGCCCTGTTGGGATCTTTCCCAAGCATCCACTCAACTTTTGCTGCCTAGTCCTCCGTGAAATCCTGGGGGCAGAGAATCTGATCAAGGTTGTACAAGCATGATCACAGGCGCCAGGGAAGGGGTAATGGTAATTGCTGTTGTTCTCTAATTCTTACTTGATATCTATCCTACCTGCTTTAGTCTTCCCATCATGGGACCATCACAGGCCTGAAAAAAAATACACGTTAGTCTGGGTAACTGAACCTTTTTTTTTGTACTGGAAGTACACACAACCACTTCAAGGACACCAACCAGTCATTCAATATTTTTCAAAACTGACTGGTTAAATGGATCACTGAAATAACATGTTAAAGACAGCAATTATTCAAGCTCTGCCTCAACTATAGATTGAAGCTGTATCACCAACCCTTGCATAAAATATTACATGGCACATGGTAGGCTTGCTAAATAGAAATGTTTTTTAATTAAGAGAATTCTGCCAAGGTTTACCCATACAAAGCTTGTTATGTATAACAAGTTATAGCATTGTTATTGTGATCATTCATATTTTGTGCATTAATAAATTATATAATGCTTACAATTTTCTTAAAGGATAATGGTACCTTTCCAAAGGAATTGGTTTTAGACTGAGTTTTATAGTTGTAATTTGAATTCATGGCAATGCTGCATTTGCCATTTCTTTTACTAGTTTCTGAGAAGGTCCTTTGGAGATAAGAAGCTAAGTGGGAAGTTTGGTATTTTTGAGAGCAGCTTTTCTTTTGTTTTTAATGGCAATACAAATAAAATACCAAAATCCTAGACACATCTGATAAGTTTGTTGTTTATTTGGCAAGTAAATGCCATATGTACTTTGTTCCTGCCACTTTGAAATGGTCTTGATTGATTGATAAACACAGACTTTTGTTTTTTTATATTTAGAGAGGTGACTACATGCTTGCAATTTTTCATCCCTATGGGTAATCACCATAAACATTTTTAGAATTTACTTGAAAAATATTTGTCTATGTGAAACTAGAATGCCAGACAATGTTTATTAATACATACTGTTTAGTAACCTACTCTACAGAAAAAAAAAACCACAAAAAGCACCCTGTGTTTGCTTTATCTAATTATGCCTTGGTAATTGAGAACCTTTTTTTAAAGTTGAAAGGAAAACAGAAACAATTTAATGAGATAACTGCAGATATGGCCATTGTTTTTATACTCCAACTGCTCACTTAAGTCTTCTGCCAAAATTAAAATATTTTTGTAGTCAAAGTAGTTGTAAAATTAGTCCATAAATATTAATGCAAAAAGCATTTCATTACAGATATGCTTACTCATGAAACTAAGTTTCATCCCATTTTTTTCCCAATAGCAGCCAATCCCTGGAAGACAATACCTGTAATGTAAATAGATGCCAGTTTTAAAAATACATTATTTAGATGGAAACCAGAGTATTCAGATTCTATGCTTACTATTTTGCGTACACAATGACACTTGTATGAGTTGTTTCTCAATAATTTATTCATATGCTAGTATTCAGTTTACAGTATTCCTTCCCTGAATCTAGACTTTCTTGAAGAAAGTAAATTATTTGAACAAGAAAAACATGGAAGTAATGTGTGTGTTAAATTTATATAATGTCATATACTCTAGAGCATGCATGTATAATACATAGTAATGTGGAGCATAAGGAATTTTGAGGTTTTATGGTGAAAGTGATTAACCAACACTTTATGTGATTCAGAAGCTTAGGCTTATACCACACCCACCACCAAGGGGCCTTCAGTCCTCCACCATGGTCCACTGTGGCCCCTTACCTCTTTCCCCCCATCCTCCTCCCCATCCTGTAGCCTCATTTTCACAATCAGAATTCTAGGGTTTGTTAATGGTTTCTTTTTGACTGATCATTTGTTGTGCTTTTCTATATTCCACTTGTGAATGAAATCATCCTGTACTTAATCAGTAAGTATTGAAAACATTAAGCTATATCACATATATACAAACTAAAGACACTGTTGAAAAATAAGTTTGAGTCATAACCTTCAAAGTCTGTAGGCCATAAATAATATTTATTTATGTTCCAGCAATACCGCCACATATCTGACTGCTAATAATAACTATTAATGATGATTGTAGAAAGTTTACAATTTGATAAGCAGTATGTACAATGTGTTATGGATGTTAGGCTGTTTGATGCCTACAGTGACCTTGCTAAATAGTAAAGTTATAATTCTTATTTTCAGAAGAAGTAAATGAAAGCAAGTTTTATAGAGTAATCAATGGCAAAGCTGGGATTTAAAGCCAAGTCCATCTGACTGTAGCTCTTCAGTTTGTAAACTCCATGTTATATTGCCTCCCTTCGTGTATAATGCACAATTTGGTTCATCATTGAAACTAGCAATTAAAAAAAGCATTAAGCCATAATAGCATCAAAACCAAATAGACATCTGGAAAATTTTCTGAATGAAAGGTTGGGATTTCTTTCAGTAATCACAGTGGAACCAATAATCTCCCTTGTGTTTCATCTACTTTTAGATTAGGCACAATTCCTCCCTAATGTCTAAAATCTTCAAAACATTTCACTCCTGTATTGTTATTAACATATTTTATATTAATTTTATATTTACTTATTAGCTTCTGTACTTTCTGGTATAACATGATAACTAAGTTCTTAGTTTAACTCTTTGGCTTCTTATCTGGGCTTCAGAGTTTCCTAGTTATATGACCAAATTATCCTTCTCAACTTCAAAGATGCCATATTAAAGTGGAGCCATTAAAGAAGATCTGTCTCAGTTTTTCTGAGGTTTAAGTGGGTAATTCATGTACATTGCATAACAGTGCTGCATGAAGTTTACCCAACAAATAGTAGTTACTACTATCAGAGTTTCACATCTTGATAATAGATATTTTGTTTTGTATGTCATCCTATGTTCCTGTTATATGATGGGTAGTTCTGGAAACGTGTTCATCTGTAAGCATGAGGAAGCCTATCAATAGTAAATTAAACAGACACAGTCATATTTCTATCATAAAAGAAAAAGAAATCTAAAGGCAGATATTGGTGTACTTACATGCCACTAAGTATTCAAGTTTCTTCCATGTTTTTCTGTGTCATCCATTTTTATTTGTGGGTTTCATCCTCATACCACAGAATTGCTATCTTAAGCCAATGTGAATTGTATTCACATACTAGAAAATGTGAAGGAAAAGGTCAAAGAAGAAGTGCTAGCTGAGCTACATGCTACAAATCTTTCCTGGTTTTCCTATCAACAATTTTCCACTTGTATCTCATTGGCAAGAAATTATATATAATGATCCTTAGTGGCATGGATACCTGAGAAGGTTAACTAATTTAGCTTTCTACCCTATATGGAAAGGACAACAATGGAGAAGAATGTCCTGATTGGGTAACTAATGCAAATATCTACTATAGTACTCATTAATCATTCAATGAACTAAAAAAAAAAGTCAGCATGAAACCTTTGAAGTAGTATACATCAGGCCTTCCTATATAAACTAAATACACATATAGTTAAATATGTTGATTCCCTTTAATCCACTAAAGTGTTTGAATTAAGGAATGAAACTTTCTGCAGATAATTTATTTTGGTAGTGTTGCCATAGTGACAAGGAAAAAACTGTCCCTAGAACAGACCCTGAAAAAAACTGCTCCTAGCAAATACTCGGAGGTGTTTCTGCTGTTACAGATAATCACAGGAGTTGCCAGAAATTAAAATGTGCAAATGATAAATACAAATCTTTCTCCTCCTCCATGTTGGAAAGATTTTATTTTTTAACCCTCATCGTCTTGTCATGTTTTATAGTGTCTTTCTTTGCAGTGCCAGTGACAGCTTAGTTATCATCATCTCCATCTCGGTAACCACTCAAACTTTTATCAAGTATGGATGTGTCATTTCACGAAATTCTTCAAGAAATTCTTACCTTCCCTCTTTGTCTCCTGCCAGTCCTTGTAGAACCCATTCATTCTTGAGTCTTATGTGCTTCCCACCCAAGCCTCCATTTTCTTGTGCAGATGTTTTCATTCTCAAAGCCATCAGCAGAATGCATGCAATGTAGGGTGATGTCACTGTCCTTCCCTATTCCACACTCTACTTGCCACACATTCATGAAGACCTTCTTCCTCTGCCCATAAAAAAATCTTCCTCATTTTACATTGAAAGTGATACCCTTGACCTAGAATCAGTTTCACTAATGAAAGATGACCGGCACTAAACTGGCTTCACATTAAAATTTTCTGTCCATTCTTTTGTCAGGGTGTCTTTGCTGATTCTTTGTTTCAGTGACTGGTTCACTAGCAGATCTTTGTAAGCATCAAGAGCAGTCCAGATTGTTTGATAAACAGGATTTATGGAAATAAAGAACCTAAGGTGTGTTTTTAAGGCGCTAACAATATATTGAGGAAGAATGAATTTTATACTATCGGGGTAGCCTCTGGTTCTTTGAGAGTATTGAATTGTAATTGACCAAGCCTTCACTTTTCCCCTTCTGTTTACCAACCTCTCATGCCCCCCTTCTGTCTCCTTGCCCCCCCCAAATATACACATATGCATTAATATTAACATTTTTAAGGACAAGAAGGATTAATTCTACCCCTTTCCTTTGTATTGTATTCTTTTCTGCAAGGACCTAATAGTATCCTAATAAAAATTATTTTTTCTAAACCATTCTGGGGATATAGCTCACAAAAAATTGAGATGGAATGATACAAATATAAATTATCTTCTCTTGAGAAAAATAGCAACAAACCATCTTAGCTGTGATTTAATGAAGATTTTAAACTTCGGAAATTAAGGTAATAGACATTAAGGATCTTTCCTATGTAAGCAGAGTGACATTTTTATGCTACTTGGTAGCAGAGCGGAAATTTGAATATATTCTAAGTAGAGAGAAAAGATTACTCCTAGTTATGTACATGTTTTGCCACTATTCCATGTTCTCCACCATATATAAAAATGTAAATAAGTAACGATATTTTCTGTGTGAGTAGCATTTTATTACAAATTTTCTACATCTCTAGCAACATCTTGCCATTGATATCTTCTTTGTTTACAACTCATTTATGGAACCAATTATGATGTCTAGATTCTCTTTGTTCACTGAGAGATATTGAACACATAAAAAAAGATAGAACTCAGTATTTGAGTTCCTGATCAAACACACGTAAAGAGTACCTTCTTTTACACCCTTGCGTGAACACTAAATGCTTATCAGGTGTTTTGTGATGTTAGTATCAGTTTACTCAAGTCAGATGCAAAATTAATTATTTCAGCTTATTTAAGAGTAAGTAGTTTTTCTTCCACAGTAAGGTAATCTTTTTCGCTGCTCTGTAACATTTCCCAAGCAGTTAGAACCTTTTCAAGTGTTTGAATCTTAAATTATTATTTCTTCTTTGTTGGCTCAAACATCTCCTTCATTGGAATTACAAAACCCTTTCTTTTATTACTGAAGGCATTTAATGTATGCAAACTTACATTTGGCTTGAGAACATTTTTTAAAAATAAACTTTCCAAGTTGGAATGTTCTTACTGAATTCAAGCTTTTATGAGGCTGTTTGATTTGGCATATGTTCCTTGTGATATCTGCATTGAAAACACTTTGCATTTGAGAGACTTTCCCTGCCTTATTGGGACATTTCAACTCAATTTATAGTCATCAGTAGGAAAAGAAAGAAGACATTTTCATCCAAAAGATATTTCAGTAGGATTTAGCAATAAGAGTTTTAAAAAGAGCAACAGCAGCAAACTTGTACCTTTGCCTGCTCTTTGAAAACAAAAAGACATCACAAATGTATCTCTCCCTTCTTTAAAATTATATAGATATAGATGAAGATATGTTTTAATAAAGTACCATTATGGTACACGGTTGTTAATTCTTTCACTGTATATAATTTCACCCCTCATGTGTGGTCCCTCTTAAAGTGTCTTAAAAGGAGGGTTTCTTCTTGTCTATTTGAAAATAACAATTTTCTCCTTCAAGAAACTTTTCTTTCTAGCTCATATATCCATTTACACTCAGAAGAAGACAGATTGAATTTATTACATGGTGTTATTAATGCTAAATTGTGGTCTCTGGTTGAATACTTGGATCCTTCATAGAGGGTATGTATCTACAGGATGTACATGGCTTCGCATAATAGTCAATTCTTCACTTTAGACCATGAACATGGTTACTATTTATGTAAAAAAAAAGTTTTTTTGTTTTGTTTTGTTTTTACCTGAGCGTAGATGTTTGCAGGGTTACAAAGATGCAGATAGCATAGGGGGGCAACTCTGATTCTTCACCAATGGGACCTACCCGGGGAATTAGTGGGTAACTCAAGGCCTAGAAAAACCCCTTTTTGTTCTGTTGTCTTTAGCCTCCAGAGACAGAGACAGCACAGTTCTGACCTTCCAACACTCTTTCCCATTGTTTTGCACCTTTTATGAATGGCAACATATATGACATGCTGATCCTTTTTTTGGTGTCTGGCTTCTTCTGTTTAACATGATCCTTATATTTACCTCATTGTTACAAGTGGTCAAAGATCATTCAACTCATTCCTGTTTAGAATTTTAGGGTATGGAATAGGCTGTCACTTTATGTACATTCTGCTCCTAAGGTAGTTCCAAGCTTATGGCTGCTATTAATATTCCTCTAATTTTTCACTATATGGGTATTTAGTATTTGGTTTTAGAATAGGGATGCAAGTCCATTTGCTATATATCTTAGAGAGAAATTAGTTGTAAGGCATATATAGTTTGAGTGTCAGTGGGTAATGACAGCCAGGTTTTCAGAGAAAGACATTTTTTTCTTCTCTCTGAGGATCACTTTTTGAATGTTTATAATATATTAATCATCAGGAACAAATATATGTAAACTGAAGCATGTGTGCAGTGAGTTACATTTAATTAAAAGAAATGTGGAAACCATGGATGGAAAGGCCATATTCATATTAGTCCCCAAAAGAACATATTCAAAAAAGCAAAGAATTATACCTTGAGTGTCTTACAGAGTTAACAAGGCTAAAGCCAAGTTTTTGAAAGTGACCTAATTTCCCCCTCCCCCTTTTACAAAATGTGATAGGTCATTGGAGAGGAAAATAAATCCTTTTCATTTCAGAAAGTGTACCTATACCTGTTCTTTTTTTGGAGAAAGTGCAATCCACCTATGAAACATGAAGATTAAACTCACATCCCAGTTACCTAAGTTTACAGTGATTTATTTTCTTTGAATTTATTTTTCTAATGTGCAGTCAGTTCATTAACATAAAATATTTGTAGCTATTTCAAGTTTCCTATCTTTAATTTATTAATACTGTTTCATAAATTGAGGACATCTGATGTTGTTATAGGAATGTCAAAGATTTTAATTGGGTTTTTGTTAGCTCACAAATGAAGCAATTCAGGTCACATGTGAAGAGACAGAGGAGGGCTGTCTCCTCCATATGAACTTTTCTAGAGCTGAGGGAGGTGTTTGCTTTTAGTATAAAGTGTCATTTTATACTTAAATTGATTGAGCTAAATATTTTTTAAAAATCCTGCTCAATTATATTATTTTCATTTTTCTCATACTGTCAAAAAGTCCTTCAATGTCATTTGAAGTGAGAGAATCAAATGGTGTTTTGATGCATTGGCTCACAGAATACTGCAGTTTAGCTAGCTTTGATGAGAAGGAAAAATAATTTCCAATATTAGATTAGACTGAAAAGAAATATAAAAGAGAGTTTTACTGAAAGATCTTTGCCTTTTTTCCTTTAAGGTTTCATGGAACTATTATAAGAATATTTCATTTTGTCTAAGATGTTCCTTTAAGCAACTTGCTAAGCCTCCAGGCATTTATCTTGGGCATTGTGTTCTTTAGCTGCATTGCCAGAAGTCTTTTGTTTAAAAAGAAAAAGCCTTTGGTAAAATTCTTTAAATTTGAATTTAGACCTGAACAACATCAACAAAAAAGTACTTAATATTTCTGCCTTTCTTTCTGGAATGATCAACTTTTCTTATGTTGTCCTTCATTCTGGTGGAGCCATTTTCTTGAATCCTTTTCTAAAAGGAGGTTAAGGCATCATGTGGCATAAATCTTATAGGTATGCTCTGATTTTTAAGTCTTTATTTTTACATTTGCTGGTCCAAATATAGAAATTATCCCCTTCCATTCCCCTCTCCTCAATTAGCTGCCAATGGTCTGGAACATAACGATTTTACCTCATGTGATCCTTTTTGTTTGTAATCCTATATTCAACATTGTACTGAAGTCTGTTCAACATTGATAAGCTGGTTTTTATGCAACAGGTCCTCAGAGGGCATTGTACTAAAATGCTGTAAAGACCGGATTAGGTTTAGGTATTGTAAGGTGGTTTCCAGACATTTTCCTGGTGTCTGTTCTTCCAAAGGTGCCAGATCAACTTGGCCTTGATTTAATATTGCTAAAATTATAATGCTGAGCTGACTTGGAGCCTTGCATACTTCAAAATGAGTCTTTCTGGTGGTGATTGAACAAATAGGTCTTTTTAAAAAATATTTTGTGAGATTAAACGCACACACACATACACACACACACAGAGGTCATTTATGGTGTAGTCGCTGTTAGACACTGAGTTCTTTGCCAAAATCTTAAATTCCTTTCATGGCTTTTCAAGTTATATATTCTGTTATCTCTTGCCAAGATTCGAATGTCCTCATCTGATACTTTTTTTTAAATTTAGTAAGGGAAGGAGAGTTATATTGTGTTTAATTTCTCTTGAGTGGTACAGGATTAAAATCATCCTGTTTTCCAGAGATCACCACTGTTAATATTTGGGGATACATTTTCCCATGTATGTTTTCTATTCATAGACATATATTGGAAAATTAAACTTGCATTTTGCTTTACAGGTTCTTTTATAATTTGTTTTAAAATAGTTTTAATTTTTAGTATCTCACATATACGAAGGAATATAATGTATTTACATGTAAGATGTAAAGAATAAGCAATTGAAAGTACCTGTAACCATCACCTAGTTTACAGAATTGCGCTGATACTTCAGAGTCCCCTGTGTCACTAAAAAAGGTTCATCCTTTCCCCTGATTGCAAAGATAACTCTCCTCAGAATTTTGTATTTATCATTCTCTTCTGTTAACAAAATATTTCAGTGCATTCATATGGATCCAAAAATATTTTTATGTATTTTTGAACTCTGTATATGTTTGCAATGCCTGTAATCGCTTTTGACTCATATTTATAATTCAACATTTTCTCTGAGGTTTCTCTGATAAATACAGCTGTGGTTTCATAGTTTTGACTGCTATTTAGTATTCAATGATAGAAACTTTCTTGCCTTGTTGAGACAGTTAAACTCAATTTACAGTTATCCATAGAAAAAGAAAGAAGACATTTCCATCCAAAAGAGGTTTCGGTAGGATTTAGCAGCAAGGACTTTTAAAAGAGCGACAGCAGCGACCTAGAACCCTTGCCCACTATTTGAAAACAAAGAAATACTACAAGATTCTCTCTTCCTTTTTAAAGCATCCTCTGAAGGAGACTTGTTCCTAGATATTTGAAAATACAGCAATTTTCTCCTTTAATAAACGTTTCTTTCTATCTTACCTAATCCGTTTACACTCAGAGGAAGACTGGATTTAGTGTACAGTGTTATGGTCAATCCTAAATTTGGAGATTGCTTGAATATTTGAATGCAGTCTTCACATAGTACTTAAAGACAAGTCTTACTTAGTGTACTGCAATATACATGACACTTGTTACTTATACCCCCGTTGATGGAAAGTGGCTTGATGTAAGGTTTGTTCTAATGAACAATGTTCTCATGAAAATTATTTGCATATATCTCCTGCTGATCATGAACAAGAATTTCTTTAGAGTTAGCAAGATCAGTGGGTTGTCATAAAAGCACAAACTTCAAGACAATGCAGGGCTCTTTTCTAAAATGGTCCACAAATAATCCTAAAAATTATTAGCTTGAAAAAGCTCACATATGTCCATACTTTTGTGAATCCTCAGTATTATCTAAAACCTCAATAAAACGGTCTCATTAAATTGACATGTATGTATCTTTTTTCATTTATCACTCCCACCTTCTGTATCTCTCTATTTGCTGATGTGGACTTACATGTTTTCCAGTCTGTTTTATAATCTTTTTTTATATTTACTTTTTTAATTTATATATATTTGACATCAATTGTAATCCCCATGTATTCCCCATCACCGTATCACCAGTGCACCATCACCTCAGTCCCCCGTGCTCCCATCTG
>JAGFMF010012069.1:13868246-13882047 GCA_019455555.1 Galemys pyrenaicus | reverse complement strand
CCCTCCCTCTCTTCCCTTCCCACCAAGTGTCCCCAATTTGTCCTTGTCTTTTCATTTTTAGTTTTTGTGTCTTTATTATTATTATTATTGTTGTTGTTGTTCTTATTTCTTTCCTTGATCCTTATTTGGTTCCCTTATATTCCTCCTAGAGGAGGAACCATCTGGTATTTTTCTTTTGCCTTCTGACTTACTTCCCTAAGCATAATCCCTTTATAATCTTAATCAAAGGAGTCTTATATCTAGCACACAAGTGTGGTGGAATAAAAACACCCGAAGGAGGAGATCCTGTACTTCCAAAACACAAATAAGGACATAAACCAACTTAATAACAGTGAATGAATATAAAAAAAGTCTCACATAACCTTTTTATACTTACTCTTAAGGATTTTATTTTTCATTTATGTTATTTTTGTCAATCTTATAACCTAACTTTTAAAAATATTGTCTCTTTGTTGATATGCAGTTGATTTTTGCATATAAATCTTATATTTTGATACGTTGGGGTGCTTTATTACTAATTCCAATGATTTGTGTTTATATCGGGGGGTGGTTATTTGGAAATCATGTTATATAAAAACAATGATTGGCTATTTTCTACTTCTCAGTTTTTTCTTTGTCTAACTGAATAGAAGTTGTGATACACATCATTATTTAATTCCTGATTTTATAGGGAACAAGATGCTGTTTCATCTCTAAATTTGAGGTGCTGTTTATAATGATGCATTGTTTAGAATTTGTTTATAATGCATTGTATCTGTTGTAATATGTAGCAGGTGTCTATTTGCTTAATTTTGCTTAGAGTTTTCCATCTATGTTCACAAGTTTCCATAAGTCTATAATTCTTTGTTGTCATACTTAGTTTTAGTATCAAGATTATACTGGCTTAAATTGGGGGTTGATATTTTTCCATTTTCCATTTCCCGAACGGTTTCTCATAAATTTAGAAGCATCTTTTTCCCCCATAGTTTAGTATAACTCACATATGAAATTATTTGAGCATTTTTTCTTATTTAAGGAGAGAGATAACTACTGATCTTGTTTCTCTAATTATTGAAGAATTCATTTTTTTAAAAAAATTCTTCTTAGGTAAATTTTAATAATTTTTGAGTATCAAGAAATTTATTTACTGTATTTTGGCTTTCAAATATATGGGCGTACATCCTTAAAATCTTCTAAAATCTATTTTGAGTGTATGTGGCTGCCTCCACATGTCTTCTCCACTTTCGTCCTGATCAATTTTAAAAAAATTGTTCTTCAAATATTGGGTGTTTTAATGTTCTCTATAAGGTTTTGATCCTATTTTTATCATATTTTCCTTCAACTTTATTAGAATTGTATTTGTTCCTTATATAATAGCTTATTATGCATGTTGCGTGTATTCAAGTTAATTTCAGCTGTAAGTATTAATAGTCTATAAGTTCCCCCAAAGTACCTTAGCTACTTTATTCCTTTACTTCTGTGTTTATTTATCTATTTACTTATTTATTTATTGAAGTACCATGACTTCCATCCTTGCTAGTGTTTTGGAAGTATAGGACTGTTACCCCTTTAGGTGTAGTCACCATAGTACACCCCAACCAATGCACCCGTAATCTAAGTTTCCATTATGATTTCTTCTGTAACTCATGAATTATTAAGAATTATGTTTTTTTTTTAATTTCCAAATATATTTTCTAGATCTGTTTACTATTTCTAGCTTGATTGTATTTTATGTATCACGTTTTTAAAATTTGCTGAGATTTGCTCTGTTTCCAGTGCATGGCAAATTCTTGTGACTCTTTCATGTGAATCTAAGAAGATGTTGGTACACATTTGGAATATAGCACTTCCAAGTATATATATTTGACATCAATTGTAATCCCCATTTATTCCCCCTCACCGTTTCACTGGTGCACCATCACCTCAGTCCCTTGTGCTCTTATCTGCCATCAACACTCTCCCTCCCCCTTCCTCCCAGTTGTCCCCACTTTGTCCTTATCTTTCTATTTTTGTTGTGTTTTTATTATTATTATTGTTGTTATTCTTCTCCTTGATCCTTATTCAGTTCCCTTATATTCCTCCTAAGGGGAAACCATCTGGTATTTTTCTTTTGCCTTCTGACTTATTTCGCTGGACATAATCCCTTCCAGTTCTATCCATGTTACTATGAATGAGTCTAGTTTATCTTTTTGATTGCTGAATAGTATTCCACCATGTATATGTACCACCACTTCCTGATCCAGTCATCGGTTTTGGGCATTTATGTTGTTTCCAGGTTTTGAGACCTCTTTTATTGCTACTAATGTGTTTTAGTATAAAATGCCTTTTGTCTCTACATTATTATCTAGTCTCATAGATCTATTTTGTTTGTATTTTCCCTATCTTTTATCCTAAGCTTTAAGTAGCTTATATCCACATATGTCTATACAAAAAGAATTTTGCTAGATTTAAAAATATGTGTATCTAGATAGATAGCCAATCTTACCATATTTGTCATTTACATGGAGCATTTGGTTCACTCATATTTTTCTGTATATTTGTCATAATTTAATAGTTGAATTTACCTATAGTGTTATATTTCCTGCTATTAATTGCTTTTATTTTCTGCCTTCTTTAGGACAGATCTTTAAATTGTTATTTTAATTTCCCCTCTTCTGTTTTGGAATTTATGTACTATTTATATTTTAGTGGCTATCCTTGATATTTTACTACAGATTGTTTCACACGCTAAAAAATAATTGTTTATTTTTCATTCCCCATTAATGATACCTACCCTCATTTTTCAGTGGATAGTTGTATTTTATATACATTAATCTTTAATTTTATATACATTAATCTTTAATTTTAAACATTATATCTATAGTTTTATATGATCATTTTGATATAGATTAACTCACATATTTAACACACTTTTGGTGCACCATTTGTAGAAAAATAAAAACTGAAATTTTACCCAATAGGGAGAGAAAATTGTAGACATATTTGATCTGAGAAAATTCATGATCAAAGTGATATTTTTAAGGAAACTAATTTTACATAATAAAAAAATGAAAAAGAGAGGAGGAGATGAGAAGTAAAACCACAAATTAAAGGCTGTGTCAACAATCTAATAATTTGGAATAATGATCTTCACTAGTGGGGTGATTAAAGAGAAAGGACTAATTACCAGACACAAAACTCAATGTGAGAGATGATACATGGTATTTAACAACTGGTTGGATGTCAAATGAGGAAAGCAAACACAATGATGGCATTTTAAGCCCATATTATTGAAAAAATTGTCATAAATATTAGCAAATAGAAAAGCCATTGATAGAACCTCTTTGAGGGAAAGGAAAAAAAATACCTATGGTATGTACTCATGGTATACTCAGCACCATGTTCCAAATACAACAGTTATTGGGAGAGGAATTAGGACTGGGGAAGTAGAAGTTACAGAGGTAAATGTATACAGGTGGTAAATGGAGACAGATATGAAAAATGGTGAATTGCCAAATGACAAGTGGCAAATGTACAAGACAGTCCATAGGTATATCTCAAAGAAAATGTTCCTATTAAAAAACAAAAACAAAAGCAAAAAAATCACAAGACGAAACAGCACTGAATGTATAAAACTCAGGTCAGGAATATTCGTTTTTCTGTGACAGCATCTATATGTGGTATTGAGATAGAAATTCATGTGTCTCCACAAGTTCCATATCTAATGAAGTGGTGGTGTGATATCAGAGTAGAATAATATTTCAGATAGAACAGGTGGTCAGTACTGGCAAATAATGCAAAAGCATTTAAAGGGGAATGAAAATTAAGGAGAGGGATTGTTTCATTAGAAAGTAATTGATGAGTTTTGTAGCAAATGGTTTCGCTTAAATGAGAACTAAAAAGAGCTGAGAGGAGAATGAATCCTGTGCAAGTCAATGTTTTTGCAGTAAGATTTAGTAATTCCATGGTGAAGGATTATAGCAAGACTGAGAGAAGATGCTTTTGATTTAAAATAGAAAAGATGAGCTATGTGATGAGCATACTGTCTGTACATAATAAGCACTCACCAAATATATTTTTTGAATGAAAAACTGAATGTTTGGGGCCTCCCTGATGTCACAAGGGGTTAAGCACTGCACTGTGAGGCATCGCAGCCACTGCAGCAGGAGTTCGATTCCCAGCCAGGGAGGGGACCCATATGGTGCAGCAGACTTCTTCCGCCTTGCCCACTGCTCCCCTCAGCTGTGTATTTCAGTAGATCTGCTTGTTCTATTCCCCACTCTGTCTCTGGTGAATCCTCTTACCACCACCCCCACACCTCTGGCCTGTGTGTTCCCCCAGTTCTTATATGGATAAATAAATAAAATCTTAAAAAAAAAGAAAAACCGATTGCTTACAATTTCAAAAATAGGATCCAGTGGGAAGGACCAACAAGCAGTTGAAAGTTACTAAATTGATAAGCTTTATTTTTGAATGTTTCCAACAATATAACGGACACTACTTTGTGAAATTCCATAGATAAAGCTTAAGCTTTTGGCACTGATTTTTGTGGTGTATGTTTTTAAATATGCAGTAAGTGTAGCTAAATAAGACAAGTGTTGATAAAACATTACTTAAGACATGGCAACTTGCTATCAGTAATAATTGCCATTTATCATTTAAAAGGCCAAATAGAGTTGAATTTGGTAAAAGTTAGATTGTTACTTGAAAAATGTATGTAAGTCCGTAGAAGAGTTATCCTTAATATAGCATTTTATAATTTATCTTAAATGCTAGTGACCCTTCTGTCTTTGACTTTCAAAATACATCTTTCCCAGTCATAATACCTAAACTTGGTGCAGATATCACATGAATATTATTTGTTGTTAACGCCTGTTCCTTATGACTTTTAAAGTCCCCACAGCAGTTTTGTTGAGGTTGATTTTTCTCTGTATCTTAGCACTGCAGAAGTTGTTGAAAGTGATTTCACTAGCAAGATAAAGTTTGTTGACACATGTAGATGATTTATTTTCAATCAAGGATTGAGTCAAATATCAACAGCTATAAGAAGGGCTATAGTAACAAATTTCGTTTTGCTTTTTAGATTTAATCTGAAGTCTAAAATGTTTATCTTAGTCAACAGAAAATATTTGTATGCATATTTATTTTCTGCATAAGTACTGAATGGCAAAACGCTTTTTCTGCAATAGTTAAGGTAACAATGAAATATTAATAGAGATATTTATTATTTACTAAATGACAGACTGCTCAAAATGCTTTATTATTGTACAAAAGACTCAAACAACCTTATGTGGGAATATTGTTTTTATTTTACAGAAGTGGGGTATGTGTGAAAAAAGTAGCACAAAGAACTTCAATTAATTTGCTCATGACTATAAAGTCAGGAAATTCTAGAGCATAAAGTTTAAGCCATGCCTATTTGCCACAAATATATACCCTCTACTCAACAGAATCTTCTGTGATTTTATAGCAGTTGAAATTATAAGATGAATAATTTTGAGAAGAGTTCCTATCACTAGGATTTTTTTCCCTGAATAAAATTAGATGTACAAACTCTCCCTCCTATTATTTGCTTAAGAATATAGTCATGGAAACCAAGATTATATACCATGCCATATTGTTAAGCTATGACAACAAATTAGTGTTTAGTGTATGTTATTTGAAATAATTATTCCAACACTTGAAGTGATTATGTCCAGGTATTTGTGATATTATTTAAGGGTTCTTGGTTGTGTGGACGTTCTACTTTTTTATTAATTCTTTTTTTCATGTGTCATTGTAGCCCCCTTAGTTCTCCTGCCCCCTTCTCACCAACACTATATTCCCTTTTCTTCCCTCCTTTGTTTTGCCCCATTTCCATCTCCTCCTTTGCTGTATGTCTCAGTTCTATGGGCAGCTTGCCAGTTTTTATCTTTTTTACTTCTGACTAATTTTGGCTAACATGATCCCTTCCAGTTACATCCTTGTTGCTACAAATGGCATGAGTTTGTCTTTTTTGATTGCTGAATAATACTCCAATGTATAAATACACCACATCTTTTTAATTTTCCATTGTATTTTCTACAACTCTTTTGATTAGTTCTTAACAGTAAATAAAAAGCTGAACAAATTAAAAAGAAAAGAAAACCTCTCCTGCAAACATCATAGAAATAAAATCACAGGGCTAAATACTGCTAGGAAAACAAAACATCTGACAAATTGTTAGAGACTTACTGTAGATAATCTGAGAGTTAAAAATGCCAGAGGTTCTCTGTGATATGGACTCCCATGCTTTTGTGAGTTTTACCTGCAGGAGCCCTACCAGATCTTTAAGAAGGAAGGGAGTAGAATGAAATAGTTGTAGTATAGAGAGATAAAAACTAACAACTTAGAATTCTGTGCCCTAGGTAATGATCCCTCAATGTGAAGGAGGAATTTGTGTATAAAGTTAGGGAAATGATGTGTAGAAATTCTGGAACTAGAAAGTATAATAACAAATGAAAAATCAACTATAATTATTTAAAGGCAACCTGAGCAGGCTTTAGAAAGAATCAATGAATATGAAAACTGGACAATGGAAATTAGTGATTGTGGGCAACAGAATGGAAAAAAAAAAAGGAAGATAAAAAAAGAGAACCCATGGCACATGTGGGACACCATCAAGTGAAGCACCATATGTGTCATGGGAATCTGAGAAGAGAGAGAAAAAAGCAAAATGTTGAAGAAATAATGAATGAAAACTCCCATAATTTGATGAAAGACAAATATCTGAGTACATTAATTAAGATGAAAGGACACACACCAAGACACATTATAATCGAACACATATTAGCCAAAGACAGAGAATCTTGAAAGCAGAAAGAGAAAAGCTAATTATCATATAACAAGGGTCCTTAATAAGATTGTCAACAGAGCCAAGATGTGGATGATAATTGATGCAAAGGATTTTACAAAGATATACACCAACTGAAGAGAGAGAGAGAGAAAGAGAGAAGATATTGGGGCTGTATGCAGTAGTTTGGGCAGTCTAGCCTGATTTTACCGGAAAATTCTATATCACTGACAAATAAAATTTCTTTTGTAGAGCCTAAGAAACCATTTGTAATATTACCAATATAATTCCCTATGAAAATATAAATTGCATAGAAAATATTTATTTTCTTTAGAACATATGAAAGAAAACTTTTTCTAACCACCTGGGGGCCTCAAAATAGCCTCTGTACCCAACCCCCATAATCTAAATTCAACAAGGAGACTTGCTGAAAAGGACTGGCAGATGATAACAGTTACTTGAGTTTTAATTTGACCCATGAATTGACACTTGAAATTTTAGTCTTAAAAAATGAATCTTAGAAACTAGAATGTCAGTGTAATTGTCAGGCCACATTATAACTTTCCTCCTGAGGGGAAACTATGTAATAAAATCACCTTTTCATTAAATAGCTCAGAATCTATAAAACAAAAAGAAAATAATAGTAAAAGTTACAATGAAATTGGACATGTATTTATGGCAATGGATTTGATACTGGCTTATAATTAGGCATAAAGGATAAACTGTACACAAATGATACACATGGACAGACATACTTTTCTATATAGTACTGTATATCCAAAACCTAACTAAATGGTCAACATTTTGTGAAAGAAAAAAATGAGTCAACCCCTTGTTTATATATGCAAATTGAATATCAAATTACAATTGGGGAATAGAGAAAAGGCTGTAATTATAATGCTCCTCTAAAAATGACCATATATTCGTCATGCCTGTGAGTTTTTTCAACATGAGTTCCTCTAGCTCTATCTTTTTAAACCAACTTTATTTTTTAAGCAGCTTGGACTGAGTAGCCTATTTTCTACAAAATGACCCTCTGCGCCATTTCTAAGAATCATAGGTCAAATTAGTCAGACTGCTGTTCTAACACTAATAATTAGATCCACCCCCTACCAGAACCTGTAGTTAATTGGTAGAATTTCAGGCTTTGTAGCTCCCGTTGTTAAAAGCATCGTATGGAGAAAGTACAAAGGCTGTCCAAAGTTAATGACTTTTAAAATTGACTTTTAAAGTTTTTTCTTTCCCTGGAAAGCATCATGGCCAGATTAACATTTATCTTAAAATGAATTGCTTGTTGTGCTCATCATTATTATATGACACATTTTCCTGGAAATTGCAAATGGAAAAGGTGCTGATTATGCCAATTATTATGTAAGGTACACTGCATTTTGAAAGAATTTAGTAATACCCTAGGATGATTGTGTGTGAGAAATAGATGTGAGTAGATTCAGGAAGTCTCTCTTTTATCTGTTCCTTCATTCATCATTTACTATCTGAGATCAGATTTGGGCTGTGCAATGGTTGGTCATCTTATTCCATGGAATAAAACAACAGGAGTTTAGAAACTGGAGTTTTTTGTTTGTTTGTTTCATTATTTTGCTGTGTAGCTTTAAGGAATATAAGGGGGAGACATGGATTATATCAAAGAACTACTCAATAAAACTTTTGGAAATATATATGGAATTCCTTTTAAATACTTTTCTGGAATGGGTCAAAAAAGATCGTGAGGGCAGAAATAAGTTAACTGAAATCAGTAAACAGGGTGGCTGTATGTTTAGATTTTAGGAGTCACAACATAACCTTTTAGTAGTTAAATATGCCATCAATACTAGGTGAGTATTCCTACCTACATCTTGCTGTTGATGAAGAATTAAAGGGTATAAAATATTTAATTCACTTAACAGTTTTCTTTTAGAGTGACCTCTTCTAGGAAAAAATAATTTTACTTTATATTAACATGGACACAGACTACAAAAAGCAAAAAGAATGATTTCAGATTAAAAATTTTTCCAGGTATGTCTTAGTGAGTTAAGTGCCCATTTTAGTTGAAAATATGGTTTTGTAGAAAAATTATATCTAGAGGTGATTAAAAGTTTGATTATAGCTACTCTTGGATTTCATAATTTAAAAACATTTTCACAAAAGCTGTAATTAATTTTCCCATTTAAAAATTTTATTCTTAACAGTGTACAGAGTGAACTTTAATTTCTTAAGGCATCTTGAATGCTATGCTTTTGTATATTAAGCTATGCAAAAAAGTTAAATTTCATAGCTGGTCAAGAACTCAGAGCAAAATGAAAAGATTAGATGATAGTGAAACATGGTTCATGATTCCTAAAAGACCTTTTAATATTGTTAGTTATTTTCTAGTGAATGGAAGTAGCTCATTGAATGCCTGTCTATGAACAGATAATAAATTAACAATTTAGCAATGAGAAAAATGACATAAAATTAAGTGAAACTTTTACCTTCACTACTTTTAACAGGGTCATTTGTTGATTAAAATATTTTCTGTGCTTGCTGCTTGTTACTATATCAGTCACCCATGAATTTAAATTAGAAGTAGTTTGAAAATATAATTAGTAAATCATTGCTTGTATCAATTAAGTAGTAAATTTATATTTTTATAGTACCTCAGCTAAAATGTAAATCTTTGCATAATTTATTTCTCATATGAACTAGGACATTACATATATCCAGCAAGGTATAATTCTGGATAATAGTTTTTAGAGATAAAGAACAATAGTTGAGCTGTGTCTTTGGTCATGCATGGTAATATTTAGTTATGATCTTTGATTTCTCAAGGTCAATTTAATGTCTAATACGTAATTCAAATACCTGTTGACCTGTACAGTATGATACATGGATAAGAAAACCACATGTAAGATAGGAATAGAAGTAATCTGTTTCTTTATAATAAAGGCTGTATATTACAAACCAACAGCCAGTATAATACTTAATGTTAAAAAACTGAAAGCTTTTCCTTCAAGAATGTCCACTGTCACCACTTCTGTCCAATTTAGTATTCAAGGTTTTGGCTAGGGCAATCATACAACAAGAAATGAAGTGACTCCAAGTTGGAAAAGAAGTAGTGAAACTACCACCCTTCACAGGAAATATTATATTATCTATAGAAAATTCTGAAGACTCCAGGAAAAATCTATTAGACACAATAAATGCATATAGCAATGCGGTAGGTTACAAAATCAACATGTAAAAATCCATAACATTTTTATATACAGACATTTAATAAGAAGAAAATCATTCCACTTACAATTGGTTTAAAAGGAATCCAATACCTCAGAATTAACCTAACTAAGGAGGTGAAGGAACTTTACAAGGAGGGCTACAAAACATTATTAAAGGAGTTAATGACATAAGGCTGTGGACCTAAGGTTCACAGATGGAGAGAATCAATATAATAAAAATAAACTAAAGTGATATAGAAATTTAACAAAATCATCAAAATACCAACAATATTCTTCAAAAATTTTGAACAAAAACTATTGAAATTTATATGGAACCATAAAAGACATCAATTAGCAAGAGCGTTTCTGAGAAAAAAAAAAAGACAAATGGAAACATCACAGTACTTGATTTCAAACTGTGTTATAAAGCAACAGTGCTAAAAAACCAGTATGGAATTGACATAAAATTAGATACATGGATCAATGGGATATAATTAAAAAACCCAGCAAAAAATCAATGTTTCCAATAATATTTAATTTATAAGACAGTCACAACCATACAATGAGGAAATAAGAGCCTCTTTAATAAATGGTGTTGAGAAAACTGGAAGGACATATGTAAAGGAATGAAGTTAGATTGCTCTTTAGTCCAGGCACAAAAGTATATTTCAAATGCCATAAAATTTAGATAGAAGACCTGTAACAATAAAATATATAGAAGAAAACATTGACAATATGTTCCATGGTATCAGTAATAAAGATATTTTTGGTACTTGACCCCTATGGTAAGGGAAATAAAAGCAAAATTAAACAACTAGAATTACCTCAAATTGAAAAGTTTTTATAAAGGAAAGAACATATAAGTTAATAAAAATATACTGACTGGACAAAAATATTTGCATATTAAATAACTGAAAAGGATTTATTCCAAGATATATGGACAGTGTATACACTTCAGCAAATGATAAACAATATAATAAATGGACAGCAGATATGAGCAAATGATTCACCAAAAAGAAATGCAGAAGGTCAATAAATACATACAAAAATGTTCACCATTCCTTCCAGTAAGAAAAATTTAGTTTAAGACCATGATGAGATATCATCTCACACTTCTGAAAATGGCATATAATGAGAAGCCCCCTAACAAGTGCTCGAAAAGATGTACCTCGTTGGTAGGAATGTAAAGTTGTGCAGCCATTTTGGAAAGTGATTTGTATTTCCCTTCAAAAACTAAAAATGTTTTTGGAATTTGTCTTATCCTTTTTAACTGTAATTACTGCAAATTCAGTGTATATGAAGAAATATAGGCTTTTTTAATCACCAAGGTTTATCAATAATATGGTTTTCTAAAGAACCCCCATGCTTTTGATATTTTTTGAGAAGGAAAAATTTCTCCTATCATTTTGAAATGAATCATGATTACATTTGTGAAGTGACTTAGTTCAAAATTCATTTTCAGTTGTAAAGTGGTTGTAAAGTGAATTGTATCACAAAATATTCAGAAAGAATTTACTGTTTCCTCTTTGTGGTGTTCTTATTTGACATATACATGGAGAATGCCCTTCCAGCATCCTCTTGTGTTGAGAAAACAATGTGTTTAGAGATACTAACTACCTAAAGAAAGTGGCGTGTCTTTTGATTTCTGCATGTAAGTGTTGACATATCACCAGGGAGAAAGTGTTGACTCTTTATAACTGACATTTAAAAATTTTGTAGGCGTCATTTGTGATTTCATTTTGAAGGTCAATCCGTGGTTTAACTTTTTAGTCTTGTCATTTGTCTTTTAGCTACACTTTTTTATGTTGATCCAGTGGCACAACACTGTTGATGAGTTAAGACATTGTCACATATTTATCAATAAGTAAGAAAACAGCCTAAATATTGTACATTTATTTTGTGGCTTAGCATGGAGATCATTGTTCATGTAGATTCACATCCTTTGATTTCAGAACTCCAGACTGCTATACTCTTCATATAATTGAACACTTCCCTCCTTTCAGTTGTGCCATTTGACAGTACAGGTCAGTGAATATTCTAGTATTGTGACTTACTGTGCTGGATTAAGATGTAAAATTTCCAGTCAAATTTGATGTTTGTTGTTCTCAGAGACACAAATCAACTGGACCTTTCCTATTCACTTAAGAGGAGTAGGAGGTCTATTACTTGTTCAGAATCTGGAAGAATGTACACTCCCCAATGGATATTAATTCCTTCCCTCTCTCCCACTGTCCTCCCGTTTACCTTCTTTATTAGAGTTTTTTTTTTTTTCAAAAAAAAAGTACTTGGATGCTAGTGTTCTAAAATTCATTTTATTCTGAACATACCAAAGTATTAATGACACAAATTATTTAGGTCTAGTTTAGTACATATTGGTGGTAACTGGAAAATGCGGCTGACTAATCAGAGGTACCTTTCCATCGGAGTCTGATAATTAAGAGCAGAATTGGACAGTGGTCAAAAACAGCATTGCTGAGAAGAGAGCACTGTTCTACATGTATATTCAGCTGCAGCATTGTTTGTTCCTGCAGTCCATGTTGCATATAGTTGCCCCGGGCCAATGAGTACAGGGAATCTCTGTGCTAGATTCTTTTCAGGTTGAATAGTAGCAAATGTATAGATGGTTTTCCATTATCTTGAATGAATTTGAATTCATACTATATAGTTAGGTCAACAATGGTGTCATTGTGCTGAACACATGCATGCTTTCTTTCCCCTTGTCATTGTTTTGATTCCTGATTGGTTGAATCTGAGGATGTAGAACACATGAATATAAAGGACCCATTGTACAAGTCTGATTTATTTTAACTTCAGTTTTATGTTAATGCCAGTTCATTACTTGTTCTCTAATGTTAGAGGGCAGACTAGCATGTCACTTTATGCTAATCTGGAAATATATAATAAAATTTGGTAAAATGATGTAAAGACTTTCACAGTGATGGGCATCTAATTAAAGAGATAGCTGGCTTAGAACCTGGACTCCAGACATTTAGGTAAATTTGCTCATCCCTTTCAAACATTCTACTAGCTTTGTGAAAGCAGCAAACCTCTTTATAAGTTTTAGATTTCCTGAAGCTGCAAACCAATGAGTGCATTTGTAGAACATTCTGTTTACTTGTAATGTGGATCTAGTAAAAAAAAAATTCTTATATTTGTATGCACCTTTAAATTGCCTGTGTACTGTCACTATATTATGTAGATTGGTAGTTAAAGCCTTTGGGCTTTTCTTTATGACATCTAAACAGGAATCCTGATTAGGGTACTTGCTGTGTGATCTGGAACAGGTTACTGAACCTAATTTCTGTGCCTACCAGATGGGATTTTTATCCATAATGACCTTATGGAGTTGCTTTGATTATTCAATAAAGATAATGTGTGGAAAATGCTTAGTACAATGCCGAGGGTATAACAGCAAAGACTCAATAATGTTGGGATCTACAGGCAAGGGAAGTTTTGTCACTAACAGTTGAAGCGAAGATAGGATAGGGGGATGGACTTAATAATATCATGTAGCTGGTATGTATTGATCATATATCTGTAAGGGCCTGTCTCTTATCAAGACTGACCCTGTAAATGTCTCTAATGTGGTGAAGTTGGGAATCTACTTGGGTCTAGGCTACTCGAAGAAGCAGATGGTATGCTGAATCTCAAGTTGATGATGCATTCACAGTATCAGTTGCTGAAGAGTCAGAAAATCCGTTTGGTTACTCCAGGCAGCTTACTAGTTCTCTTGGCCTTAGCTTGACTAAGAGAGTTTCAGTTTGGTACACATAAATTTCACAGACACACACATAATCATACATGCACACATGTGAGCCTGTTAAATTAGCTCCTTTTCTAAGAG
>JAGFMF010012069.1:13836328-13850047 GCA_019455555.1 Galemys pyrenaicus | reverse complement strand
GGTGGGGAGGGGAGGGGGAGAGTTGAGGGAAGATGGGAACACGAGGGACTGAGGTGATGGTGCACTGGTGAGATGGTGATGGGGAATACATGGGGATTATAATTAATGGCAAGTGTATGTAAATTTTAAAATATTTTAATAAAAGAAAAAAAAATTGAAAGCAGAATACTTGTGCCCTTGATGTTAGTTTCTTACTTTGACACTGAATCCTTTGGTGATTTAGCATGACCCTGAGGGATTTTTCCCTTATTTCATTAACACTGCTACACTTTTTGGAGGCATTTCTGTGCCCCACCCACTTCTATCTTAAATGCCTCTAGGGGCTATCTCTTGCATACATTTGTACTTCATCTAATTATAGGAAAGCACAGGAACAGATACCTTGCATGCCAAGCGTAATTCTGAACCACTGAAAATGATTTTGATTGCCAACTACATTAGGGATACCTCATCTATGAGTTAGCCAACATTGGTCCTTATTTAGAAAATATGCACTTTTAATTTGGTAGTGATATTTAACAATATTGCAATCTGTGGTATCAATGTTTATAGAAAAAATCCTGCAAATGATGCTTATAGAAACCTCATCACAGTAGGAACACTTCTTTTAAAAATCTGTTTTCCTATTGCTCTTCCCAAGGATGCCAGTGAGAGAATGAGCACCATCCTCGACTGTCTTTAGGGTTTTGGCTGAGTCACTTCATTGCTTCCTTTATTTTTTCATTCATAACAAGAGAATAAAAATGTCTTCTCACAGATTTAGCCTCAGGATTTTAACTAAATAATGCATTTTGAAACGCTTTTTGATTGCCTGTTACAGGGAAGGTGACAGTGTAGTCTCCTCAAAGTTTATCTGTTTTAATTACTCAACCACTGCAATTCTAATTTCAGTTGGTAAAATCAGTTGTCTGGAACGGTTTCATCGATGTTAACATGGTCATTTTTTTCACTGGATGGGTTGATATGTAGCATGTCTTCATTCTTTAATTCAATTTACGTGAAAATTCTTTTAAAAAAAACCGTCCTCTGCCAGTATTCAATCTACAGCCTGTGGCACAGTGTACATAATACATTACTTTTGGCAGATAGTGGCTAAGTGCATTATATAAAAGATGCATTATTTACCAGATCAAAGGTCAATGCGTTCATAATTTAATATGCCAAGGGTCAGACAGCCCCCAAATGTCTGTGAATTTCTGAAGTGACGTACACTTCTGAAATAAAACTGCCATTTTATAATGGATAGCACATCATCTGCATAGCCAGGCATACTTATAAGATTTACATGGCACAACTCGTCAGTGAGGCCCTTCATAAAACTACTCTAAGATAAATTTCCAGATTCCATTTTTAGATATATCAACATTCTTTTCTCCTTAAGTCTTTCTCAAGGAAATTATCACAATATTGCTCTTAGAACTAAGTGTCCTTATGTGATAGAATATTGCGTTTTTGGAATGATTGCTTATTAATTTGGTAAATGTGAACTATGTGGAGTGGTTTTCTATTTTGGTCTTTGGATGGAGTCATTTTCTATTTAAGTTTCCTTGGATGTGCTCATAGCAAAAACTGTCACTTCTAGAGTAGAATAGAGAGGAAAGTAACTGCACTATGAAATGTACACTATATTTCATTTTTCTTAATGAATAATACATTGGTGTAGCTTTGTTCATTTGATGTGGCAGTTTTCTAACTTAATGGTGATAGATAGTTATCTTTTATTTAATATTAATTTTGTGTTCTGTTAAGCTATCTTCTTTAAAGATTTCTTGTGATTTCTCAGTTTTATTAAACTGGTATCATTATTTTGATATAAATACTAATAATAATGGCTGAATTTTTTCAGTATATACTGTTTCCAGACACATGCACAATTTCATATTATCATCAAAGAATCCTGCAAAGTCAATATTCTCCCATTATAGAGATAACACCTCTCAAGGCTAAGCTAGGAAACCAATTTTCCATTATAAATATTACAGTGATTATAATCATTGGTTCATTTATTTATCCAACAAATGTTAATGGAATGCCTACTGTATGTCAACAACCATGCAGAGGAATGTAACTAAAACATTCAACAAGATAGACATAACTCCTACCCTCAGAAAGTTTCTAGTTCATGAGAAAATTTAAAAGTTAGTCAAGGTACTGCAAAGAAGTGTGATGAGTATTTTGCTATGACAAGTGTAATGTGCTATATGAATGTACAGCAGGGAGAGCTAGCCTGGGATAAGAGAATAGGGACAGACATTTCAAGAATAACTTAGTCAGGCCAATGGAGATGTAACTATGGACTGAGACTAAATTCTAGTTGTGATGCAGGAAAGAATTCCTGTGTAGAGAACTCTAATCCGCAGTGAGTAATTTAACCTATATTCTAAGAACTGATATATTTTGAATAAATTTCCTAATTTTCTGTGCTTTCCTTTTACTTAATAAGGAAATTGAAATGCTAATGTTTTCTATAATGCATTACAGTAGCTTTCCCCTAAATTTGGAAACTTGGATCTGACTGAAGAACTCAGGTAATCTCACCTGTATCAAATAGTCTTTCATGCTGTATTAGAGCCAGTTGTTAAAATTTTAGTTACATTCACAAATATCAACAAGAACATATTCTTGTTTTGTCAGAGAATGGTCTTCAGACTTTTTGATCCACCTATCATCACTCAGCATGTTTTCAATAGGACAACCAATAAATAGCTTTGTCTGGTTTTTTTTAGATTTTATTTATTTATGCATACAAGAGCTGGGGTACAGGCAAGATGCTGGGGGTGAGAGAATTCTCCAGAAACAAAGTAGGGAACAGAACAAGCAGATGGACGGAAACACACTGCTGAGGGGAGTAGCAGGCGAGACAGGAGAGGTAGGCTGTGCCATGTGGGTCCCCTCCCTGGTCAGGGATTGAATTTGTGCTGTAGTAGCTGAGGAAGCTCCACAGTGTGGCACTCAACCCCTTGAGCCACCAGGGAGGCCCAAAATGTCTATGTCTGTTAATAAGATGTGTATGCATTGTTACATTAATACATAGCATATATTAACAACCTAAATATCTTAGAACATTGAAAACATAGAATAAAGATTAGTAGAGAAGTTTTGACTTTTCTTCTCATGGCCCAATTAAGCAAGTCTTGCATGTCAGGCAGGGGTAAGAACTGGTTCTGCATGCCATCACATTGAACAAGATAAAGATGAGTGATCTTTTCATGTCTACCTCCAGGGAGGTGACGAGATAGTAATGAGGCTAGTTCACAGAGGCAGAGCGCTGTAGTCTGTAGTTTTTGAAGTTGGAACAGTGTCGTTCAAAGTCAGAAAGGAGTTTGTTTTCTGGACAAATTTAATTGCATATTGGGGGTAAAGAAAGGGGGCAATGGAGGACAAAGATTGGAAGGCAGCTTGTCAGTTCTTTAGAGCACTGCTTCTCAGAATTTATCGTACCTGTAAATCAATCAGAGATCTGATCTGAGCCTAGGAGTCTGCATTTTGAACATATTCCCAGGTGAAGACACAGGTCTTGCTGGTATGGAGACCACACTGAGCAGCAAAATGGTAGAGGACTTTCCATCTAAAGTAAAGGGTTGGCACTTCATTTAGCAGGCTGTTGGAAGCTTCTAATGGTGCCCCAACTGAAGCAACATGATCAAGTTAAACTCTATGCAAATTCATTTAGCAATAATTTTTAGACTGCAAAGGAGCAGGCCATGCTGGAGGGAACAAGATAAGTCTGGAGGCAATTACAATAGTCCAGGTGAGAAGTAATAATGCCTCTGAACTAGGGCACTGGCAGTCGAAACAGGAAGGAGAAGATAAAGTTGAAGGACATGGTAGAAGCAGCATCAACCTGAGAAGAGAGATAACAAACTAACACAGGTATAATATATAAAACAAATTAAATCGAGGGCTAGAGAAACTAATGAGAAATCTGACCTTTTCTGTACATCTAGTAATTTGGAAATTTGAATTTTCATAAATTTGAATATATATGCATAAATTATGTGTTCAACTAACCACAGGAACATTTCTGGTAGAAAAAAATCACAAAATAAAAGCAAAATGTTAGAAATGGACAGCTGGCTTTGAACGTATTTATCGTCTTCCCTAATCTTTATTTCCAGAAAGAAACGCATGTCTTGGCAGGATATGTCCAAACAGGTCCAATAAATCTCAATGATTGTAAATAGTGCCTTTTCCATATTGAGCAAATGTTTCCTTTTCATCTGCCTCCAGGTAAAAGACATTAATGTCTACATAAAGATCCCTGAAATTTTTGAAGCATTAAAAGCATGGAGCTGACAGGGAAAATACATTTTCATTATAGGCTGTGATTTTCCATAGCTATTTTCTGCTATTTGGCTAGTACTTTCTTTGTGACCTGACTTTATACTGCACAATTACCATCTTAGAGATCATTACATTCATCTTGTCTGTGTGTATGTGTATGTGTGTGTGTGTGTCTGTCTGTCTGTCTGTCTGTCTGACTGGCACAAGGCTGGCTCCCCATACTGGATACATAATTTCCTTGCAAGCCAAGACTCCATATTTTCATCTTAGTGTAGATCCTGAACACACTGACTTTTGAATGAATGAGTGAATCATGCCAGAATCTAACACAGACATGAATGAATGAACAAGTAGCTAAGTGAAAGATGAATGTCGACTTAGCCCCTAGGATGGCTGTTCCAGATTCTGTTTTCCTTATTGCTAGACAAGTACCAACCTTATCCAACTCCAGTATAAAATCAGTATTTCCCTCATCCATTTATACACACTGTAAGTAGCCTACACGTCATAGAGTGACTGACGTCAGGAGGGTATATCTACACTGTATGTACAGACCAGTATGTGATGTACTTTGCATTAGAGTCTGGTTTAAATGTTACATGTCTTTAATGTCAGATCAATAAACCATTTTTCACTCCATTTACTTTTTTCGTTATCCTTTAAAGCTTCTCATTTTTCTTTTTAAAAATTAGTTTCATTATACTTTATTACTGTTTGGTATGTCCATTAAGAAAAATGCTAACTTCGGTGGACTTTTTGTTACTGTCCTTGAAGCGAATCCTTATGAGGCATAGACATGGTTGGACAAGGGTTGCAGACGTTCGTTCTTCCCACACTGTGCATTCCAGCCTCTGACTTGTGAATGTAACTGTGATCAGGTCACCGGGACATGTATTTTTAAACTAACAGCTGAAAAGTGCTAGACTGGTTTCTTTATCAAGTTTGTTACTCATGCTGCTGCTTCATTTCAAAAGTTTCCAGGATCCGAGCATATAATTTTTTAAATGAATTTTCGCTATTCCTTTTAGTTTTTATATCTTAAGAATCATAGATCTGAGTAGTATCTCATAGATTATTTAGTTGAATCCTTTTGTGGTGCAAATGGCAAAAAAAAACTTACACTGATTAAGTCACTTTGTGACAGACACAGAACTAGTTACTAACAAAAACAGAGTAAATGAAAATCCCCAAATCCTCAACACAGTGATTTTCATATAAGCCAAAGAATTTCACACATACCCTGGTCCAGCAGAGAAGCTGTATTTAATGTTCAAGTCTGACTCTTGCACACATTGTGTCCATTGAAAACTAGATTTGATAAAAATAAAAACTGTTTTGGAAAAAGCAGAGTATATATCTTAAATTTTGGACTGAAATTTTTTGACACCTCTCCTAGTTTACTGCTGCTTAAAAAGACTTACCAAGTTTCTAGATGTATTTTCTTAGCTTTGTCAATAAGATTAATATTTAATTATGGGATATTTTAGTTATAACTTTTATCACTACAGGTGATATATAGAAAATAACTTTGCAGCTGCATAGGGATTTTGCTGTTCAGTTCAGCATGAGAGTTTATGGATACTAAATAAGAATTCTGAAAATTGTCTTATGGTTTGTGCTACCATGTGCTTTTGTGCAGAGGGCAGTTATTGGTATGTAGAAAATAGCTTCTGGTAATACTTATAGTCTGCCATTTCACAGATAGTAATAGATGATTCCAGACCGGTGCACATGGTTGCTATAATACCTTCATTCTTGGCAGTAACAGATTGAATGAGGCAAACTTTTATATAACTTCTTTCATTCCATTTCCAAGGGAGCCTATCGTGCAACATGTCATTGATTTTAATTCTACCTACTTACTGTCAATGCAATCTTAGTGATCTGAGGAAGTCAGTCTCTTAATTCTCCTTTGCATTCTCCTACTTTCTGTTTCCACTGTCAGTAACTCTTCAGACCAGTATCAGTGGCAGAACTACCATGGCACACACCCTTGCCCTATTCAGCACATTGTTTGCTCATCATTCAAGCCTCTGCTTTTAAAATACAATTCTGATCCTGTTGCTCCAATTCTGATCCTGTTGCTCTCTGACTTAAACCCAGTCAGTAACTTTGAATTGTTTCCAAATTCTTTTTTTAAGATTTACTTATTCATGCATACAGGAACTGGGGTACAGGCCAGAGGTGCAGGGGGTCAGAGGGTTCATCAGAGACAGAGTGAGGGATAGAACAGGCAGACTGACTGAAACACGTTGCTGAGTGGAGCAATGGGCAAGACAGATGTCTTCCACACCATGTGGGTCCCCTCCCTGGGCCGGTGCTAGAACTCGTGCTGCAGTGTCTGTGGATAGCTTCACTGTACTGTGCCTTTAACCCCTTGTGCCACCAGGGAGGCCCCATGTTCCCAAATTCTTATGTCCAACAGCTCCCTGCCTAAGTTTTTCTCCCATTTTTTCCCCATCCATCTCCATTCTCATGCTTTCTTGGATTCTACCCTACATGAAAACATATGACTTGGCTTTTTCCTTTCATGACCTACGTATATATGATTTACCGTTTTATTGACATTCACCCTCTTCTATCCTTTTCAGGCACATTTCAGATTTGATGTTGCTCTCTTAGAAAAACATATATGCCTTCCTATGCTGTGGGGCTCTTCTTCATTGCCACAGCTATAGATATACCTAATTAATTGTTTCTGGTAACTTTAATCAAATTTAGTTTTTGTTTTATGCCAAGTAAACCACATCTCCTTTGTTTACTATTGTATCATGAGAGCTTAACATGTTGTTGAGAACATGGTGGGGTGCAAAGACCATGTCTTGAGTTATCACTAATGACATGTAAATTTCGTACCTAGACTTGATGACCTTGAGGTTGATAAATAAATACACTTTAGGAGAGTGGTCCTCAAAGTGGTGTCTTAAAGTTCAAGAAATCTCCAAGAGCATTTAGTAAGAAAATATTAGGATGTCTCTTCTTTTTATTTTATCATTAAAATAGTCTGTTACTTATTTTATATTTTATGTAGTATATTGATGGGACATTGCATTGCATAATTTATGTAGAGATAAATGGAAAGAAAATATATATTCACTGTTTTCTTTTTTTAATCTTGTCTTTCCTTCCATCTCTCCTTCCTTTCTTCTCTTTCTTTTCTCTCAGTAGTGTTACATGATCAAAAGTTTGGCAACTGCTGATATGGAGAAGCTTGATTTAAATTTTACTTACTTTGCCCTGTATTTAATGACTATGTCTTTCAAATAGCACTTTCTGACCTAAATGTGTACCCTCTAAGTTATAATTTACTGTTATAGTTTGTTAAAAACAAATTTCTTTCATTTTACTTCCCAACTAAAGGGTACTAGGCAGAATGATAATCAATTTTCTATTAGAGACAATGAAGTTGATAATGTTATGAAATCATGTGACTCTTGTTTTTACTCTGTTGCCTCTCCCAATCTGTGCTATATATGCCAGCAACTGTAAGTACATAATGTAAGGTGAATAAAAGACATTTAAAATTAAATGTCATCTTCCCCACCACACCTACATCATGTAGAGTGAGATGAAAAGAGACCTAGAAATTAGCTTATTGGCAAAACCCAAATGGATTATTATATGTAATGGTATAGGCTTAGCAAAATATCACATTTGTCTCTAATGTTTTAAAATTGAAATATTCAGCAAAGGGTGCTTTTGGGGAGCTACTTTTCTATTCATGTGCCTGTCCTATTTCTTGGTTCTTTTTAATGGATTCTCTAGGCATTGCATTTATCTATAGTTGTGCCTCACATTATTTTACTTTCATTTTGTAGTGCCGTTGTATTTTAAACAAAAACAACAAAAAATCATCTATGATGATAATATTGCAGTAATGCTATTTATTTGCCTGTCTCTGTAAATTAGAGTTTCAGGACTTCCTTAACTACAATTATAGCCAAAAGCTTATGTGAAAAAGAAGACAGAAAATTTCATCAGACAAGAAAAATAAATCTTGAATGACTCTGTATTGAAGGAATAGATGGCCATTTAGTTAAAAAAAGCAATTCCAAACTACCTGGTAGGATCTAATTTAATTATTCCTACCATGGTTTCTGAAAGAGTATTTATTGTTGCCTCCCTTAAGTTTAATGAAAATAATTACCAAATCTCTGTTATCTGGCAACTGAGTAAATAAACTGCATCATTAACTTGAAAGCATTATCAGGGACCCAAACTTTCACTAATGGAATTTCTTGTATTGAAAAGAAGTAATAAAGCAGAAGAAAATGTGTGATGAAAGGATTCTATTTATTTTCTATGTGTGGTTCATGACAAGATCTAATGTCACTTTGAAAGTCCGTTCCTATAATATTTGTTTAATTGTAAGAGAAACAATATAAATCATACCTGGGAATCCTTGTATACCATGGGCCACAGTTCAGACTATGTGTTCCATGGTACCTGAAGCAAGTATCTTACTATAAAATGGAAATCTCATTACGATTGTGCCAGAATTTTAGTAATACTAGTACAAAATTCATCAAAGATTACCTATCATTTACCAAATTATTGGTTAATATTAATCCTTAAGTGGAAATAAAAATATTATACACTGGATATTTGTACTTTTTTGTTATCAGAATGATCTTTTTCCTTTTTATAGTTAACATGGTGTAGAAACTCTTTCTAAAATATTTCCAAAGTTCAATTCATACAGAAATCACTTCTAGAACTCCATGCCTGTCTAGTGAAGACAACAATTTTTCGGGGAGGTTTTCATACCATGTCCCACGGGATCTTTCTTATCTGACAAGAAAAAACTAGACATCACAATCTATATGCCTTATTATTCATCAGAAAGGCAGGGAATAAATATGTTTTCTAGTATTGCTGTGGGAATTTGACACAGACTAGGTATGAAGCTGAAAACTGGTGTTTGAGCTGACTTGCAACTCAATTTTTCTGTTTTTCAGTTGGTACACTCTAACCATATGACTTTGGATTACACAAATCTTCTGTTTTATGACTAGGGTGTCCTTTATGAGAAAAATGAGAAACATAATTAGTGAATATTCAACATATATGTAGAGGTGATTGATACACAATGTTTTAGCAATTTAAGAAATCAAACTGAAAAGCTTTGAAGAAGAAATGCATGGCATTTCAACCCCTGGATAACATTTCTTTGAAATAAACATGACCACATAATTACTTTTGTATTAGAGATATATATTGTATTTTTGGTTGAACTCTGATAACTTCAGGGAAACGCTGTTATTAGAAAGTAGTCTGTGTCTCTAGCAGATGGAGTAGATAATTTAGGGACACAGAAATGTGGATGATTATTAAGTCATTGGTGGGAAGTGATACTTAATAAAGTTTGAATGGAATTTGAATTTTGTGAAGATGACCGCTTACTTCCTGTAACTGAATGTTGCACCCACTGAACTGACCCCTAGGATAAAACTGACAGCGCAGTGGACCCTGGAATTAAAATGCAGGTCTGTATGAATGACCTGACCTACTTTGGGCTGTAACTTTTTCACAAGCGGGGGTTAGACTTCCTACTTTCCCATTAAGTGGTAGGGATGATGTCGTGATTATTTCATAAGGTCAAAAATTAGGGCTCATGTACTACAATATCTAGATAATTCAAAAACTAAAGTTAAAATTAAGTCATTGGCCTTTCTGTGAGTATTATTAAAAGTTAAAAAGGTATTTCATAAAGTAAAAGAAATTTATCAAAATAGGATGAAGATAAAGTCTATTGCAACAAATAAGCACTGTGAAGAATTATGTAATGAACAAATTGAAGTAAAGTTAGGTAAAATTGGGAAATACAGTGTTGTTTTATTAAGCATGCAAAAATCAAGACTGTAGACATAGAAAATAATCTGAGAGCAAGCTAATTATCATGTCTATCTTTCTAAATATCAGTACAAATGGCAAATAGAGGAAGAAAAAAAGGAGTGTTTATTTTGCTTTCAGCATAACATTACATGTTTTTGAATGTCCACTGTGGGTAAAGTAGGGTCTTCTTAACTGAGAGTATGTGAATTTGTGTTCAAACAACGCTTTTCAAGATGTTTTAAGTCTCTTATCAAATTGAAAGTAATGATTCATTTTTCCAATAATAACCTCAAGATATGTTTAATAACTCAAGGTTTTTGAACCATTCAACTGGTGTGACTAAATTCAGCTTAATAGCACACATGTGGTTCCTTTTACCATCAAGATAATTGCAACATTTTTCTTTTCAAAAGATTAAGCTAATTGTATGACTGAAGAAAGTTTCTTTACTATTATATAGGTATAACTAAAGCACAGTTACAGAAATTGTTTGTAAAAGGAAATTTATGGTCCCAGCTATATCCATGATGTTTAGTTCATTCTTAGAGCAGTGATTCTCAAAATGTGATTTCTGGATCAGCTCAAATAGAATCATTTGGATTACTTGTTAGTGGTGCAAATTTTGATCCCCCTGAATAGGTTTGAAGCATGCTGAGAATATATCCAGTTCATATCTTCATTGTAGTGCCTTATAATAGTGTTAGCAACAGGAAAGCAAAACTTGCTGGATGACACCCCCTATCAGAGAGGTCCAATAAGGCTTTGGCAGCAGTCCAAAAGAGTTGAGGGGACTCATGCTAAGAACCTTTGTTGTTATTGGGTGACTTTTTCAGGAACTCTTAAAATCATGGAGATTTGGACCAAATAGGGAACTATTAAGAGGAACTGATGGATTTGACATAGGGATATGCATTTGGCTGAGGACGGAAATTGTCCATCACTTTCATAGTCCTTGCAGAGAAGGAAGTCTTGTGCTCGCAGGTAAATCCAGCCAGGACAACTGGGTTGAGAATGCGTTTATCCAAAGAGAGGGGTGATTCTCAAACCACTCTACTTAATAATCCCTTGAATAATTATTTTGAATGCATATTCCTGAGCCAGTTTATCAGAGATTGTTATTTAGGAAGTCCGAGGACCACACTTACAAAGAACCATGTTAAAGGATTGGAGGTAAGCAGAGGCTACCTATATTTATTCAGATATTCCTCACAATTCAGTTTAATTAATTGTGTTGAAAATTAAATAATTAAAAATATGAAAGATATATATTGAAATAAAATATTCCAAAGAAAATTCTTAGTTTTAGGGATCTACACTTACAGGGAAATTTTGGTTAATTTATGAGTAAAAGCAATCAGTACCTAAGGACTTTTTATATTGTTAATAGCAGTGAATGAATATTCTTCCCTCTGTGATTTCTAGTGCTCTGCTTTATGAAAGGAACAAAAAAATTACACTTAGAATCTACTAGCTATTCTAAGTGAAGTTTTTACTTGATTGATCTGATTAATTTTTGATTGATCAGATTACACTTTCCTTATCATTGCTAATGGTAATTGCAGCCACTCTGTTCTTGTAAATACACTCAAGCAGTCTGGAAGCTAAGGGTACTTCAATGATCCTTTTCAAGTTATGAATGTAAATTGGTGGTAGAGAGATCCATTACAAATTTGGAACTATAATGACATATATTGTGTGCACTAGATGATTTTTGGCATGACTGACAGTAACTAGTAACTTGTGATGTGATTCTGAGCTATGGGGAAAACACATCCAAAAGAAAAATGAAATATGCGAAGGTTCTATTTTAAATGCATATGATATTTAGATAAAATTGTCTTGTTTATGAAGAAATGGGTCTTATAGTGCATATCAAATGAAAGTTTCTGAGATGGAGTAAGAAATAATAACTGTGTACACGGGGAAGTGACAAACAACTGATGATGGTTTAATATTATCATTTAAAACTCACAAAACCTCAGTAACAGATTTATAGTAAATGTTGTTTAATGATATGGAATGTTGAGTACTTTATTCTCGTAAAGTACAGAAAAAAACTTCCTTCTGGGAAATGCATAACGGTTGATTTATTTAAATTGTGGTGGATTCATTTACTAAATTCGTTAGATGAAGTTCTATATTAAGTGTAAGGAGGTATAAAAAGATCCAGGAATCTCAGCTTCTGTATCAAGTAAAGACCTCATAGCCAAAATGAGTATTGGTTGTCAAATTGTACTTAAAATGCTCTAGGATAATTAATTTTTAAAGAAAAATGATGATAATTCTTTTGTCATGCTGACAAGCCACTACTTACTTATGTTTGCAATCAGGTCTATTTGTTGTCTTTACTGCCGGATTGCAAAGCATACTATGTCATTTAACATATATATCCAAGTCCCTGGGAAGCAGATCAATTGAATTATGAGTGGGCTCAGCTTAGCTTTACTTGAACTTTGTAGCCACCAGTAAAAATAAAATGCATTTCAATAATTGAAAATGCCACATATTACTCCCTGGAGTTTCCCATGCAGAGGGATGAATAGAAAAATGATAGATGCTAGAATTTGGAAAGTATATGCAAGTAGCTTCTTTTTTTTTAAGATTCTACTATGTATTCCATGAAGAAATGGGAACATTTAAAACCATTTTTCTATCTAGAATAACATCTCATACAAAGATTTTTGGACTCTTAGTTATCTTAAGCCTTTAGCATGCATCAGAAGTACCTGGAGGACTGGATATACACAACTTGCTGGACTCTAGACTTAGAATTTCTGATTCAGTTGGTCTTGGGTAAAGCTTGCTGTTTTTCTTTTGTAACTAGTGGGTGCGATGCTAATGTGTTGGCCCAGTTCCATGCCACTGTACTAGTTTATCATAGGACATTTGAAACAATAACAAGAGGACAGCTTCAAAGGGGTTCCTCAACTGTTATAAATGCATTTATTATGCATTCTTTTCCCATTTTTATAATGAAACATCTTGAACTTTTGTGGCAATTGATGAAAGAGGAAACTTCATTTCACTTGAAGTGTCTTCTTCTCTGGCAATTTAGCTAGGTAAAGGATCTCGCTGCTTAAATCTGGTGATCTTAAGAAATCTGTTGATCTTAAGCTAGGATGCTACACTTCTGCTTGGGATGGATAGCCTTTCTGTAAGGTGCATACACTTAATTGGAAAATATGCATACTTTCTGCAAACTCCTCGATGCTTTTTGGCAAAGTGTGACTAGCATTTTATCATTGAGTAGCAGAAGGAGGATGAACTGAGATTCAAATGATGTTGATGAAGACCAGAAAGCATTCGATTTCAAGACTCCAAATAACTCAATATTTTGTTCTTGGGGTTTGGATATAATGATCTTGATAGTTCTAATCCATCAGTCTTTTGAGCTTCTCTAATCTCTTTACAATTAAATTGAACACTGGCGGGGCCTTCCTGGTGGCACAAGGGGTTAAGCCTCAACACTATGAAGCTCTCCACAGACACTGTGGCAAAAGTTCGATCCCTGGCCAGGGAGGTGACTCACGTGATGCAGCAGACCTCTCCTGTCTTGCCTACTGCTCCCCTTGGCAGTGCGTTTCAGTCCATCTGACTGTT
>JAGFMF010012069.1:13720100-13832495 GCA_019455555.1 Galemys pyrenaicus | reverse complement strand
GCTGTTATTGTTATTATTGTTCTTATTCCTTTCCTTGATCCTCATTTGGTTCCCTTATGTTCCTCCTAAGGGAGGAACCATCTGGTATTTTTCTTTTGCTTTCTTACTTGCTAACATGTGCAGTGAAGGAGGTTAACTAACATACGTTTGTCTCAGTTTCCTCATTTTTAGTAAAAGCAATAGTCCCATCCAGGGTTCTGCTGAATATTAAGTGATATAATACTTACAAGACTTTTTAGCACACTTTGTGTTCATAACAATGACTAATTACTATCTGAGCTATGAATTACTATGTTCTTTTACTTGTATTTGTAAAATAGCCCTGGTTGGCCTGTCTCCATAAAGTGTTGAATGAATCTTTTGACTCTAACAACATTTTAATGCAGAATCTTAGCCTATTAGTGTTTGTGTTAAGGTAGCACGGACGACTACTGAGAATCGATGTAGATTTTAAGTCCCTAACTCCTCATTTTGAAATGTACTCTTTTTACTTGTACTTTAACCACTTTGGTCATTATGATTAAAGTTCCCTGATGGTGCAACCCTGAGAAAGATTAGGTAGAAGCATTTATTGACTTATTCAATCAGAGAATAAGTATGGATTTCCTGCTATGTACCACCCACTCTTTTAGGGAGATTCAGCAGTGAACCAAATCAAAAATACTACCCCTGTGACTTCTGTATTCTAGTGCATTGATTGCACTCTGGGGTACATAAAATAAAGAATGGAAATTCTATTTATATGACGTGTAAGTCAACTTTATCCCTTTTTCAGCTTTGACAAAACACTCCTTTTTAAGTTATTATAATAGGTAATAGGTGTGACTACAATAGGTAGGAGGTGTGACTAGGTGTGAACAGGTGTGATTACAATAGGTGGCAGATGTGAGTAAAGACAACTTACTATCATTTTTACAAATGATGGAGACATCATTATAATAAATTAGTTAAGTCATTTTTTCTTTATTTATATTTATTTGACATCAATTGTAATCCCCATGGATTCCCCATCACCATTTCACCAGTGCACCATCTCCTCAGTCCCTTGTGCTCTTATCTGCCCTCAACCCTCTCCCTCCCCCATCCCCACCAAGAATCCCCAATTTGTCCTTGTCTTTTCGTTTTTGTTGTGTTTTCATTATTGTTGTTGTTGTTATTGTTATTGTTTTCCTTGATCCTTATTTGGTTCCCTTATATTCCTCCTAGGGGGGAAACCATCTGGTATTATTTTTTTGCTTTCAGACTTATTTTGCCGAGCATAATCTCTTCCAGCTCCATCCATGTTCCTATGAATGAGTCTACTTTATCTTTTTTGATTGCTGAATAGTGTTCCATCGTGTATATGTACCACAGTTTCCTGATCCAGTCATCTGTTTTTGGGCATTTAGGTTGTTTCCAGGTCTTACCTATTATAAATAGTTCTGCTATAAACATAGGAAAATCTCAAATAAATTAAATGGCAGATTCTGAGTTTTGGGTTGGTGTCATGGACATCAGCCATTTTTATCCCAATGTCCATCACTGTCATATCATCATACCCAGATTTTCCTCCAGGAACTGACCAGGCCCAGCATCACATTTATTTGTACTCGGGTCTGGAGCCTGAACCCCTCGATTGTGGCCAAGCTACTTGATGCAGTGATTCCGCAGGTCTCACTGATTAGTTTGGAGAGGAACATGTGACTTCTACCTGCCCAGTAAAGATCAACGAAGTTTACCTCCTTGCTTTTGTTTCAGTGCTAGGAAATACAGTTGGGTTTGCAAGCACAGAGCTCAAGGAAGCTCTGCCTTGAATGCAAGAATGAAGGCGCTGATGAAGAACAAAGCTCAGCCACACCCAGAGACAGGGAAACTGAATCTGGTACCTAGCTGTATATCTATCTCTTCTTTAAGACCATCCTGGGAATTTGTCATCATATAACATCCAAAGGAAAGTTTTGTGTTAGCTGATTTGCAGACAGGGGTGTCGTGCTAACAATTCCAATCCACAAGTGGCTTGAGCCGAGGCAGTAAAATTTTCTAAAACAGTGAAAAAGCCTTTGTTTCATTGCAAAGAAAACAGAGAAAAACTTCATTTCAATTGCGCATAATGATTGCAACAACAATCAATTTATGTGAAACCTTCAAAAACATGTAATTTTACATGTTCATATTAAATGGACTTAGGTTCTAGATTCATATGATTATAACCATTTTTCTCACCTTGTAAAAGTCCCAAGTAGCATTCTAAAATCATGCAAGAAATGAGATAATGCTTTGCCACTTGGGAATGACCTACATATTATATCATTGAAATATATGTGCCCTCTTGTACACACACAAATGACCATTCAAAGAGTCCACTTCCTGATCCCCAAACACATGAACATGATACCTTATATGATAAGAGAGTCTCTTAATTTAGCAGATATGGTTAAATTAAGGCTCCAGCCATGGGGAAATTACCTGGGGTTTCTAAGTGGAGGGAGAGAGTATAATCACAAGGGTCCTTACATAGGGAAGGAGGAGGGTGTGAGGCCGAGAAGATGTGATGAAAAGAGAGGTCAGACTAATGCAGCCAGGAGACAGGAATGTGGACAGAAAAGACAAGGGGATGGATTTTCCCCTGGAGTCTCCAGGAGGAATGTGACCCTACTTACCTATTTAAGTCTATTAACCTCCAGAATCATATACATTCGTGCTGTTTTAAGTCATGAAATTTATGGTTATTTGCTACAGTAGCAACGGGGAACTCATTCTAACCACTAATTGTCACTATTGCCTTCTAGTGAACATGGCAACAAAAAATAAATGGGCTATCTGTAAAACACCCACGGTAAAGATATACTGCTCTGGTCTTTCTCCAATTCTAAATCTACTGCTGGTGCCCCTGTTCTTTCTGATCATCTCCTATTGCACCAGTTTGCTGTTACACCTCCATCCCAGCCCCCCAGTTTGGATTACCACCTCAGTCTGATTCTTACTCCTTTACCTAAGCCTCCTCATGCCTCAGAAATTTCTGTAGAATAAAGTGCAAACACAACAACTTTGTTGATGAAGCCCTCCATGGTCAACTTCTTGATTACCTTCCAAGCAGACCGCTTCATCACACCTTATATCTCCCCATACTCTGTCGCCTGATCTGTAACCCCCAGAACTCGGGAGACTATTTCACTCCTCTTTCACTTTGCTTAATCTTTTGCTCCTGACCAAGGTGTCCTCTTTCTTTCTGCTCATCTCATTCTCTTAAAAAATCATATTCTGTTTGTTTGTTTTCAAGACTCAGCTTCTTTTTTTAAAAAAAAATATTTATTTATGCATACAATAGCTGGGGTACAGGCCTGAGGTGTGGGCGGTGAGAGGATCCACCAGAGACGGAGTGGGGAACAGTGGGGAACAGATCAGCTAGACTGACTGAAAAACACCGCTGAGGGTAGCAGGGGGGCGGGGGCGAGGCAGGAGAGGTCTGCTGTACCATGTGGCTCATTCCCCTGGTCAGGGCAGGGACCGAACTCGTGCTGCAGTGGCTGCGGTTTGCTTCATAGTGCGTTGCTTAACCCACTGCGCCACCAGGGAGGCCCACGACTCAGCTTCTTTTAAAGAATTGAACTCATTGAAACTTTGTTATCTCCCTAGTTAGAAATGACCATGCTCTTTAGGTACCCACTTCAGCCTTTTTTTTTTTTTAGTTTTTAAAGGGCAGGTTTATTAGTGAATGGGAAAACAAAGAGAGGCACCTGCATAGTTATAGGCAGGCAGAAGTGTTGCCACTTCAGCCTTGTGTGTATGTCTGTGTGTCTGTGTACACACATGTCTGAAAATAATATATACAATGTTATCTTGACTTACTTGCATTTCTGATTCCCACTGACCAAGTGGCAGGATTGGTGCTTTGCTAGCCCTTGTGTTCCAAGCAACTAATATGTTACCTTAGAGAATACTAGGTGTTTAATAAAAAATTTCCAACTGAATCTACTAATGTTCATCAAAACCCACTTGATCACAGATGATTATCATATGTCCTACTTGGTTTAGGTTGTAAGAAATAATAGTTAAAATATAATTAAGGCAAGGTTTGTTTTCTGCAAGGCAATTATCAGCACAGCCCTAGAGAGTGACATTGAGTCATTTGAGTTTATGGTCCTCTTATGGATTGTTTTCCTTGCCTCTTTTTTTCTAAGTTTCTTAGTGAACACTTTCTGAGAATGCAAATAAAATAATGTTCTCATGTCACAATAAATTGCATAGAACTCTTCCTATCATAGCACTAAACTTGTCATAGAAGTCCATTTTGTTAGTCTATATAAGATGTATTATGCTTTCCTCAAGCCATGATAGTTTTTATTATTCCATGAAGGTCTAATAAATTGTTCATGATATTAATAGTACACTTAAAAAACCCCTGCCATCTTTACACTTTTAATGATACTTTTTAAATGATCATGGGTAATTTGTAATTTTAAAAATTATATTTTTAAGTAGCAAGGCAATAAGAAAAGTCTTTTGTCAAGTGAGTCACTGAGTAAAAGTTTGCATTTATCATTCATAAAATTACGGAATATTTAATGGATTGGAAATATTCCTTAGAGCTTTCTTCTTAAATAAGCATGGTCATAAATTTCTAGTAATGTCTGTATCCTTATATTTTGGTTTCTCACAAAGGAACTTAATGTCATGGGCTCTCAGCCTGACTTTAATACCCAACTTGCTATATGATCATGGGGAGAATTAATTACCTATGACAAACTTCCCTTTCTTTGACTCTAAAATAGGAATAATAATACTGGTGATTTCAGAAAGTTGTAGTGAATATCAAATGAAAATGCAGGTAAAGCCTTTAGTACATGCCTGCCTCAAAGTCAGTTCTGTTCTTTTTAAAGATTTATTTATTTATGCATACAATAACTGGGGTATAGGCCAGAGGTGTGGAGGGTGAGAGGATTCACCAGAGACAGAGTGGGGAACAGAACAGGCAGAACAACAGAAACACACTGCTGAGGGGAGCAGCAGGTGAGTCAGGAGAGGTGTGCTGCGCCATGTGGGTCCCCTCCCTGGCAGGTGGCAAGGATCGAACTTGTGCTGCAGTGGCTGTGATCTGCTTCATAGTGCATTACTTAACCCATTGTGCCACCAGGGAGGCCCCTCAAAGTCAGTTTTCAATAAAGATTATTTGTAAGTGTCATTAGTAGTTCTGGGTCCCCATTGCTTTATTGTTTATAATAGAATGCTCTTCACTTAGGAGACATTCTAAGAATACTGCTGACTCCTTGCTACTGTAGGTCAGAAAGCATAATGAAATGACAGACCTTGCTCACAGTGTGACTTCCAGTATGACAGAGGGATATATGACAAATCTATAACTAATTACATAAGAGTGAACAAGATTAATTGCCTAAGAAGGTAAAACATGTGATAAGTATATGGAGAAAATGGGAAATGGCATTAAGCAACTGTGCTCAGGTATCAAGGTGATGGTAGCATTAAAAGGCTCTATTTAAGTATTTAGGAATGGGCTTAATTTTTTGACAAAGGAGATAAAAAAGGTATTCCAGGCATGGAACAGAAAATGACTAAGAGGAGGGAGAGTGGGAGTCCTTAAATAAAATAAATAGTTTTAGCCCAAATGTCACTCTGCTGTTAGTTTTAGCATTTCTGCCACCCACATCCCTTGCAAAACTCACTGTTAGTAGACTTTTTCATAACAGTCTGCACTAAACTTTTAAAATTTATTTTCAAGTTGACATGTGGAAATTTTTATTTTCATTCACAAAAATTTATGGTTCCATACAAAATATACTGATGGTCTAACAATGAATGATTATCAGATCTATTGTTTAAACAATTAAGTAGATGGAGTGGAATTGAAAAAGCATAATAAAAATGCCGGAATTATAAAGTGATGTAATTAGGCTCAGAAGGCTTCTTGGTGACCAGCTTGGACATACTCCCTGGCCAGGATGGTTGGTTTTGCAGAACTCAAGTATTTGGATGCCAAGAACCAGTGTGACAACACAAGTACAGCTGTTTAGTCCACTCCAAAGCCTAGGATCTCAATGATAGGAAAAATAGGGAGGAACCATCTCAGGCTGCAAGTACTGGACAACACAAAATTTACCTTTTCGTTGAAATGACTAAACAGAAAGGAAAGAGGCTATTAGAAAGAGAAGGCGTGAGAGAAAGAGACTTGGTGTTTATAATCCTGTTCCTGTTTTTGTAGCAATACATCACCATGGTTACCTGAAAAAAACAATCATGTCTAACATATACTAATATGAGCTAGTATAACATAATTAATATATATAGTCCTGTGACTTATAATAATGATAATGAAAACAATAATTATTTATGGATTGACGAGTCCGTGGCAGGTACTGTATGAGCTATTGGTACACGTGATCTGCACTGCCACGTGGGTTTGTTTTTTAAATATCCATAGTACTTGTAAATTGTAAATTGAGGAGCGCATGGATAGTCTATGAAAACATTTAGTAAGCTTCAAAACCTGTGCTGAGAACTATGACATATTGTGACCAGGCTGAGATTTGACCCCATTTGCAAGCTAAGAAGATAGCCTACCACAGGCTCCTGACTACGGGTGAAAGATGTGGGCTCCTGAGTCAGACAGAAAAACCTGTATTGCTCAAGCTCATGGTAGGAACAGTTCTCCAAACTAGTCTAGTGCCTCAGTGTGCATGAAGAAGGCCCAATGGCATCTTTTTGTACCATGATTTGCATTGCATGAGATGGACCCTGTGATTTGCAAAACCAACTTTTTTATACTGAATGATAAACATACCTCCCCTTTGCTTGGCGCGAGACACTACTTTCTGATATTGTTCGCTATACAAACATCAGCAATACAGTTTAAGACAAAGTGCCTCTGTCCCCAAGATTTATGGAAATATGAGTGGCCCCTTGGAGACTATCTCCCAACATCTTCCATTTGCATAAATGCATTTTTAAGAACATCAACCCATGCATCCCATTTTCACCCTAACTCTCCTTTCCTCGTACCAGCTTCATGCCATTTTGCTTCCTTAGGGGAAACTCAAGCCACACTACAGGCATGCGGGTATTGACCAGCATGAAACTGGAAGGAAACCATCTGAGTACCGGGCACCAGGAAACATGGTTATTTTCAAAAGACTGCCTCGGCAGCCCTCTAAGGTCTGCTGTGCTATGGACTAAATCCATCCAGTTAGATACAGCTCCCGTTCTTTTCCTCCCTTTGTAAATGCAGGGTAAGAGCTGAATAAGAGGCAGGCCATTTTCTCCTGTTAGAACTAGATCAGTTTTCCCAGAAGCCTGCAAGTTCTCAACCCAAGCTTTGCAATACTGAGCGCCTCAACCAAGCTCCTTGCTCTATAGTTTCTCTGCATCTTTACAATAAACTGCCATTCCTTTAAGCAGTCTCTGCATGTGTCTTCCTTTGTGACTCTCAGGGATTTGAGTGGCAGGATAGCACTATATTTATCTTCCTAATTTTAAAAGCATTTAATTACCAATGATTACCGCCAATGTGATTTTTTTCCCTAGTGCACATTAAAAACTTTGAATTGCATTTTCTGTAATAATTTAAGTCAATCTGGAGGGACAGAGTAATTAATTATCTATAATTTCTTAAAGTAGAAATGCTGAAATTATTGAAGTGAATCAGAAATCTAGTGTAGAACAAAACCAAACTATTAAGTAGGATTGTCTGAGAAAGGATGCAGCAAAATAAACATTTTCTTAAAAAATAGAGAGATCTGTGTTGATACGGTAATTGGGTTAAAATGTATTATTTGAGTCAATATCTCAGGTCATGTGTCTAAAACACTTTTTCCTCCTGAAACCTAATAAATCGACAGGGCTTGTGAAGTGCCATCACTATAATGGGTTTAATATTGATAAGTAAGACCCAAAAGAAGGGAGCAGTAAGGAATTGTGTTTCTTTCCACTTTGGTCCTTTTTGGGGTTAGTTGATTTTGGATGGTTTGTGTCTTTTATTTATCAAATAAGTTCATCTTCTTAGGAATTTCTTTACACAACTTCTGTATGAATCAAGAGATAACAAACTACAATAAGTATATGTGCATTTTTTAATATGCCTTCACATTAAGGGCACAGATTTTGGACTGAACCACACTTAAATTTGATAAGCTCTGCCTGTATTAACTATATATGATCTTGGTAAGGATATTTAACCTCTTTGAGGCTCATTTTCAGTTATGTATTTTAAGATAACGATAATATTTTGTATTTCTCTTGTGAGGCTAGTATGAATTTAATTTATCAAAAGACATGTAATTCATAACATATATAAATATTAGCTTCCTTTTCTTATTTACTTTCTCCTTTAGTTTTCCATGTTATATTATTACCTTAGTAAATACCTAAGTCCTTCTGTAATGTAAATATTCCTAGGAATTGTGTATATATATGCAATTTTAAACAACTAGTTCATCAAAATAAATTCCTGCTTTTGTCAATAATTTTAACCTCTACCATTTGGAAAATTGAAGCTATTTAATTACTGACTGTAAATATGGAAATAGCCAAAAGAAAAAAAGAGAGTAGTACTCAATATTTTCTCCATAGCTTTGTACCAAAGATTCTCTCTATATGTGTATAAATTCATAAATAATTTGAATCATCCACAAGTTGCCTAGGAAAATGTGTGCTTCATATTTTATTATCTCTGTTCCAGAACTACCTACTTAGTATATTTGGAAATATACTTTCAACACACTAGATATTTTTAAGATTTACTTATGTATACAAGAACTGGGGTGTAGGCCAGAAGAGTGGGGGAGGGTGAGAGGATTCACCAGAGATGGAGTGAGGAGCAGAACAGGTGGATCTACCAAAATACACTGCTGAGGGGAGCAGTGGGAGAGACAGGAGAGATCTGCTGTGCCATGTGGGTCAGCTCCCTGGCCGGGGATCGAACTCGTGCTGCAGTGGCGAGTGATAGCTTCATCGTGCTGAGACTTAACCCTGTTCCTCCAAGGAGACCCTCGACATGCTAGATTTTTATACAACTAATACATTATTGCTGATAATAATGTAATCCAGACATGGACCACACCATGTGTGAATCATTGGGAAGGTGAAAAGAGAAGAGGTCTTGTGGGCTGTAGTTTAAGAGATAAGTGATTGTTGTGAGCAGATTCTGTTTGAGTATTGACTGTTATTCGTGATTTGTTTATACTTAGACGTAATCACCAAAACTCTTCAAACCTCAGTTACCTCATCTCTAAATTGTCACTAATGCTAATTCACAGTATTATTGTAGGATGAGATAATATATACACGTGATTCATAATGATTGATATTTAATACGTAGCTAATAAATTATAACTATGACTACTATTATTAATAAAACAAAGTATCTGTGTGTGTGGACTTAGGGTGCAATGAAGAATATGGGTACAGGCACAATTACATATGATATGAGGCCACATGTAATGTTGGTGATAATGGGAGGTTTTTAGGAAGTACTATGCCTTTCCAAATCTAATTCATTAGCACTGTTTTCCTTGTACTGAGTATCAAGTTATATAGTACCTATCATAGATGGATTCTACAGAGGTTAATGTAGGTTAGTATTGAGGATTAGCTGCAACTTTTGTGAGGATAAATTCTCAAAATGCTAGTAAAGCACAGTGGATGGGCTGTACCATCCACTTAGTAGCTGTTGCCCATTTGTATTCTTGCCAGGAACTGTTGTTTTTTTAAATCAGAACTTGCAAAAACTTGTTCCTTGCCAAAATGGATGACAGATACTTGGTAATTGCTGCCAGTGTGTGTGGAACCATAATTATAAACTCTAATTAGTATTACCCTGTATGGATTTGACATCATAGACATCCTTTTATCAATTAAGTGTCATTTATGGCTTATGCCAGTGCATTCAGCATTAAATCAGAACTCTTCCCTATGAAAGCATGATAAATCTTCTAATAACCTTTATAAACTTAATAAAGAATAATAATAAAAATCTAGTATCCAACTCAGTTATATAATGGTATATTATATATATTGATGACCTGCTGTTACTAACTAACTGAGGTAGATGATAGAAAATCAAAGGAGGTAAATCACTTGACATGAAAAAATAGTTCTCCATCATTGGTTATAGTGATACTATATTTTCTGAAATTTATATTTATTTCAAGACGCCACAAATAATATAAATTGAACATAATTTCTAAGAAACAATTGTCAGGCCTCCGTAGTGGTGCAAGGGTTAAAGTCTCAGCATCATCAGGCTATTGCTAGCTGCTGCCACATGAGTTAGATCCCCTTCCTGGTGAGGGAGGTGACCCACATGGCACAGCAGACCTCTCCTGTTTCACCTGCTGCTCCCCTCAACAGTGTATTTCAGTCAGTCCTTCTATTCTGCTCACCTCCTCTCACCCCCTGCACCCCTGGCCAACACCCCAGTTCTTGTATGCATAAATACATTTTTTAAAAACCTTAAAAAAAGAAACAGTTGTCATTCAAGAAAAACGATATGTTTGTATATCTGTAAACATGAATATATTAATACATGTATATACGCCTGTACATATTTGTATTTCCACTGGTCATGTGGTTAAATGTATTTGACTGCTTTGCTTATTTATATAAGTCATTATAGTATTTGTTAACGATTAAGGTAGTGATTTAATAAGTGCAAGGCAAGGATTAAATAAACAAGCACTACTTATATAATTGTAAGTTGACTTACCTCCTACTTTTGTTCAAAGAGTATTGTACTATTGTTCTTCAGATGCTCCTTGAAATTTAACTCACTTCTCATTACCCTTTGGATTACCTTCAGGAGATAGAAGGTCCTTATCTCAGTAATTAATATTTATAGTAATAATAAAAACTCTAGCTTTATTTCTAAGTAGTGGCTTGAAATTATCTCTCCATCATCTCTCCATCTCTCCCCACTCTTTGGTGTGGCCCAGTGGCAAAGTGAAGATGTGGTTTCTTCTTTCTTTCCCTGGTAAATGCTTTTGCACAGTTTTACTTTGCTTGTGGTTGAGTTCAGGGAAGGGAAAGAGGTAAGTCTGTGTGTCTGTCTACCCCACGACTGTTATGGTTTACAGAGTCCCTCAGAGATAGCACGTACTTTTCCACAGTGAGAACTTCTACCTGCAATTTCCTTCACTGGGCAAAGATGACTCCATTTTAGCTTTGTCTCCAGGCATTCAGCGGATCTTAAAAGATTTTTGCTTGAGTTTGTGACCTTCCCATAGATTTTTTTCTTGGCTAGAACTTAAGACGAACCTCCTCTAGCTTATTATCATACAAGGCTCACCTCTGTTCCATTCATGTTCCCATAAAACGTAGAACTTTCACAATGCAGCAAGCGCTCCTTTGCTTATCTGTGTGATTCCTCAGCTAGTGAGTCTTTTCAGTTATAGTACTGGGTAGCAGTGATTTTATTTCTCCCCATGCAGAAGGTGAATGTTTTCTCTTGACTTCCAGGTGAACAGGAAAGTGTGATGCACCCTCCCCTGCACAGGGAGCATGACTTTTAGGCATACAAACAGTTGATCCTAACAACTCTCTCTTCAACTCCTTATCTCTTCACACCCTCCTGTATGTAAACAGTGGAGCTATGTAACAGATGGGATGTATCTTCTTCATCAGAAACTTAAACTTTAAATAATTAATTATGTATCTATACACAGTTTATTATATATATCATATATATGTTTTAGTATGTTTTATTGTCTCTTAAACATGCATTTATTGAAACATAGTTTGTGTCTGGTTTCCCTAATATACATTTTGCTGAACCCAAAATTTATTTATAGTGTATTTATTTAGTACATGGAGTGCTTATCCATTGGAAAAGCATTTACCTAACCTCTGAATTCTTTATTCTAAATAATTAGTAACTTGTTTTCCTTGATACTATGCCAAAGAGCACTATAAATGAGAAAACAAAATAAAATAATCTGTATCAGTTAAGGAAAGATTATATCCTGTATGTTAAATGCCATTGTAAAATCAATGTTTTGACTTAATATGATACCCAAATTCAGGAACAGTATAAAGGTTTACGTTGATGATATATTCCAAATAAAATGTGACTCCACTAAAATCATTGATGATACTACAAACCCATTTTGTTAAGGCAGGTTAGAGTAGAAAATGAATGCAGCAATCTGTTTTCCTTTTTCAGTGTCATAAAAAGCCATTGGGTATAGGACATGTGCCTATGACTATGTTATGTTTAGATTCAGAATTTATTATCTATCTATTTTTCTCATAATTAACAAATGAGTAGGAAAACTTTATTCTGCACATCAGTTAGCAAAGGTCAATATATTAAATGCCTACAATATTAACCACAGTAGCTGTTTAAGTGTAGAATACCTAACTTAAAGAACATGTAGATCCCAGTCAAAGACTATTAAACTTTGTTGAACATTCTACATTTGCATGATGGAATTTTTGTCAGATAGTATGCTGTGTCATTCATTGCATACAACAAAGCTCAAGGACAAGTTGAGGGGATTATGCGAAATGAAATGGCAGAAGGAGAAAGAAAAAATGCTGGTGATGTCACTCATATGTAGAATATAATGTAATATAAAGAAACAAAACAAAGGCATATACTGAAATATATTGAAATTTTTTTTTTAAAAATCACTGGCTGGAATATTGTGAATCAAATTATGGAAGAGACATATTATCATACATAAATTAGAAAACACATGGGATCATTATTTTAAAAAAATAAATTCAGCCATATAAATGCTTTATGGTCTTTATGTTCATGTCATTTTTAGGGAAGGCCAATGCTCTATTTTTACACTTGATCTTAGCCAAAAGGCCGAGAAGCGATGAATGCTCTATTTTTAATTGACTTCATTTTTTTTTCATTGACTCAAGGATTTCTACAATTTATTAATAGATCAGTCCTATATTTAAGGTCTGTCGAAAGCAAATAGTACATTGAGTTCCAAATTTATTCCTTTACAAATATCTAGTATGTACCTACATGTACCAGGCCATTTAGTAGATGTGGAGAGTATAGTATTTAGAATGAAAAGAAAAGACATGTACTCAGTGAGCTTCCTTTCTATTTTGGGGAGATGGAAAAATATAGGCATATTTTTTAAAAATCTAGAATAAGGATATTTGATCTATAAAAGTATGCTTAAAAGACATTAGTGTTTAATAAAGAAGGAAAAGGAATTACTTGGATATGAAATTATGCTAATCATATTTAATAATAGAGTCCAAAAATGTAATATTAGTATTACATTCAGTGTTTAGAGTAATTCAAGGGGAAAGTCTATGTCTTTTATTTTTCCCATATGCCCTCCACTTGCCAGAGAAAATTCTCCTCTGAAGAATTTGAACACATTATCATTGATCATTTTAGTCACTGCTTCTATAGAAATGGTCCCTTCAGAACCAAATAAGGATCAAGGAAAGGAATAAGAACAACAACAACAACAACAATAATAATAATGATAAAGACACAACAAAAACCAAAAATGAAAAGACAAGGACAAACTGGGGACACTTGGTGGGGAGGGGGAGGATTGAGGGCAGACGGGAGCACGGGGGACTGAGGTGGTGCAGTGGTGATATGGTGATGGAGCATACATGGGGATTACAATTGATGTCAAATACATATAAATAAAAAAATGTTAATACAAAAGAAATGGTCCCTTTAGTATTGGAGATTGAATTTCACAGTAAGCTCAGTTTATTTTTATTTTTTTCATCTCACTATTTTATTTTTTTTAATTTATAATTTTTTAAGATTTATATATATTTGACATCAATTGTAATCCCCATGTATTCTCAGTTTAAAAGCAAGGAAGCATCCAAAGTTCTGCTCTTTTGAATCCAAATCCAGAGAACTTTGGGTAGCAAGAATTGTCTCAATATCTGTAGAAATAGTTGTATCACATCATTTTCAGCTTCATTCTCAGAGTCCTACCCACATATGCTTTCCACAGATATTTATTAAGCACACTCTACATACAAGTCATAGTTCCTAGATTCTGAGGGTAATGTCAGAAATATTGTAAAGCTGCAGAACTAAGTTTTACCTTAAGCCCAGACTGCTGAAGTAGTGATGAGGTATGTATACAAGATTATAGTGCAATATAGAAAGTGCCATTATCTTGAGGGAGGCAAATACAAAGTGCAATAGAAGACCCCAGAAAGATCCCTGATGTCTATTTCCAGAGACCAAGGAAGGTTTCCCAACAAAGTTGACTCTTGTTTTAAGCATTGAGTTTCAAGAATTGTGGCAGGGATCAAGGCTGATCTTGGGTTATATACTTTTGTATTTCTAATATAGAAAATACACTAATGTTGTCAAGCAGTTTGCTCATTTATGTAACTAATTACTAAATATGAATCCCTCATCCTCCAAATTCCTCTATAAACTTATACTCTGAAACATTTCAACTAAATATAACATTTTATACATATTGATATGACTAAATATGTTTTCTTTAATAATACTTGTCAGTGCACATTGTCATCAAATGACATGGTGCTCCAACCTGTTCATATTTATCCCAGGTTGTCACCATTGTGATCTCAAAAATCTCTAGATCTGTAGATATTAAACATCTTCAAAAGTACTTGAATTCTCATTCTGTATGATCTATATCCACATATATATGTGTGTGTATAAATATACATATATGCATCTGTATATATATTTGAGGACATAGTGTTTATTTTGCACTTTGAAGAACACTGAGATAAGTTGAAAGAACTTACAGTGGTGTGTCTGCTTTTGAGTGAGGTACCCAAAGTATGTGATTTCTTATCAAGAAATACACTCTACAACTGATCTGTGCCAACTCAGTACTACAGTAATATGGTAATACTTCATTTGGAAAACTGGCTGAAGGATAATTCCACATCCTTCTAAAGTGATGACCTTTTTCTACGTGGCCTTCCTACTTAAAGTTGGCTTGGATGATGGGCAGTGCATTCAAGTAGCACTATCTAGACTCACCAAAAATAAATTTCTAGATTATAGTCCATCTTATCCATTCAGATGCTATTGTTTTATGGGCCTGACATTGAAGATATTGGAGGACAGGATAGTCTCTTAAAAATTAATAGAGGAAAGTTTCTCATCTCATAATGACTACTTTTTCCTTATGACCTGCTATCAGACTTATCCTTCTACTTAGCAACGCCATCTTTAACCATCACTCCTCTTATCTTCACAACTAGAACTCTGCAGGGACCCCTGTGCCACCTGGGCTCAGCCACGGCCCATTGCTTAGATCTGTCCAGTTTCTTCTTCTAGGGGCACTGAGTTCACATAGCTTAGAACACTAGCTAATGGTTTGTGGACAAAGTGCTGCTCCTAAAGGAACAATAATACCACACCCTGCTTGATTTTTGGCCTAATATATATTTCTCAAACATAGAACAGGCTCATGGATAACGATGCCATTCTTGCTCAATACCAACTTCATCTTTCCCTTTTAGGCATAATTTTAGGATTCTTACAGGTCAGAGACACACACTTCTCTTAGTATGTCCCTTCAGTCATGTTGAGTTTATAAATTAGAATCTATAAGCAGCAAACCTAAGTCTGTACTTTTAGGAAACTGTAGTTCTTCAAAGTGACTTTTATTTAACTGAGTAATTCATTTCGTTAGAGAAAAGTGGGTGGGGGGAACCGATATTAAACTAAGTTGAGGTGTGTCTGAAAGTTATCATGCATGCTTTTTACTTAGAAATGTAGAAATCACCGCCAAAGAAGCAAGTATCTTATTATATCCATGACTGACTTGGAAAATAAAATGAACTAGAGCATTTCTATGGTTCTTTACATGCCTTATGTCTGTTGGGGATTTATCTAAAGCTTTCTGGAGAAAAATTAAATTTGTATGTATTATTTCATGTTTACCAACTCCAAACCCAACTATTAGCCTGATTTTGTTGAATGTGTCACTACCCAGTGGTCCAAATGGCCTACCAAACCCTCCACACTCCCTGCTGAAGGTCTATACCTTCTCCATACTCAGCCACTGTTCTTGGAAACCTACTGGCCTCAAGGAAGGCCTCCTGCATCACATGGCACGAGAGTCCCATTCTAATTTATAGTGGGTAGTTTGGACCATCAGTTCATTATAATATAATAATGTTGACACTGTATTTTGTAGTTCTTTAGAAAGAAATTTCAGTGGTGATTTTTGTTGAAAACTGTGTTCTGTGACCTATCTTGTGTGTGCTAGTGGTACAGATTAGGTACTAGTTGTTAAAACTGTTGAATATGATGAAGAAGACAGGAGAATCCAGAAGCAAGTTGCTCCAGAGCTGAGACCCTCAGAACAGAGAATGTCTCCTAAGATGCCAGTATGGATAGATGATTTAAAAAAATAACTAAACCAACTATGGTTTAGTTAAATTCCTTTGGAATTTAAATGCAGGCCTGGGACAGGCGAGACAGGATTTCAAGTTCAGTTGCCCACTGAATGTTGATACAGTGGTACAAATATAAAGGGAACATCATGACTTTTGTAAACTTAAGTTGATACCCACTGCAATTACTTTGGAGATGGCCCCTCTCCAATGGAAGACTAGGAGAAGACCTGGATATAGAGAGACTAATAAAGAAGTCTTCACAAATTGCAGGTCAAAACAGAAAAGATGGAGGCAGATCCTGCATACTCAGTAACTGGTTGACTGTAAGGATTGTGAGGGAAAGAGGGATTTACAATAACTTGTAGGTTACTAGACTGGTTTAATTGTTATCTTGTGATGCCATTAGTTAATGAAAGTAGGAGAATAAGGATAATAATGGGGAATAAAGTTGAAAGAACAAGTGGCATGTTCACTTTGGGAAATGAGTTCAAGCTGTCTGATGAGTGAAATGTAGTAAGTAATACTATGAGTGATTCTATTTTAATTTTTTAATGATAAATATGTAAATGTTTTAGAAGTGAGACATCAAAGACCATGCAATTATCAGTTTATTGCATCAGATGGTATAAGGCAGCATTTTTAAATTAGAGTACATGTACAAATTTTTTGATAAATGTGTTTTAGAGTTCAATTGTAGTATGTCCCAAAATGTTATTATGTGCATTAAACCCAAATACATGATGGGAACACTATTTTTATATTTGCTTCTCTAGTAGTAAACAGTAACATCCAAAACATCACAGTATATTTCTCTGAGATAAAAATAATCTAGGAAAATGGTAGTGTTTTTAAAAGTCATATTCCTGCTCTAGTCTTTCCTTTTGGTACTTGTAAAGCATATTGATCTGTGGCATAGATAAAGATAGAAGGCATGCTTATCAAATTTATGGATTATGCAAAGTAAAGTAACAGAAGGAAGATTTACAAAAATACCCTCTCCCTAGGAGGAAGTGCCACTGTGACAAGATGAAAATGAATAAGGATACAGGAAGAAATCTATCCCAGGGTCACAGTGACCTGACCGTAAAGAATAAGGAAGATAGAGCTAGATTTTGTAAAAAAGATTTTGGAATTTATGCATCGCTAAGCTCAAACTAGCAGTTGACCAGTTGACTGTGCCTATCAAAAGGCAATGGCAGGACCTCCCTGGTGGCGCAGTGTCTTGAACACGGCGCTGTGAAGCATCCCCTGCACAGCAGCGTGAGTTCGATCCCCAGCTGGGGAGGTGACCCACATGGTGCATTTCATCTCTCCTACCTCACCCACTGCCCCCTCAGCAGTGTATTTCAGTCCTTCTGTTTGTTCTGTCCTCCACTCTGTCTCTGGTCAATCCTCTCACCTCCCGTGACTCTGGCCCATACCCCAGCTCTTGTATGCAAAAAAAAATTTTTTAAAGGCAGTGGCAATTGCCAGCCACTTTAGTATATCACCCAAGTCTGTATTTTCCAAGTGTTGTCAGTAGTATCAAAATCAACTGGGAGGCTTTTCCTTTTCCCTGAAAGGTACATTCCAAGGCCCAACAAGTTATTCACTGAAGTCGAATCTCTCATTTTGAGGGCCAGGAATCTGCATTTTAAAACCTCCCTAGGTGGTTTTAATGCAAATTAAACTTCAATAACCATCGAAATAGACTAAGGACAATTATGATACTGTTCTGCCTTATACTATTCTATAACACCAGGATACTTGTGTTCTATTTTTGTTCTTCTACTTTAAGGGAGATGTGAAATGTAGGCTGCATTCAGGAAAAGGCAGCTCTTAGGAAAAGGAAGAACAAAATCACATCCATGAGGCATGGATGGAGAGAGTGGGACATTTTGTTTAGAAGAGAGAAAGCTCATAGGGGCTTCACAGACTTGTGTTCTAACTTGAAGTAAATTACAGTTTATTCATTGACTGTCATTCATGAGTATCCAATAAATATTCATTACTATTGGCAGATAACAGAGATTGTTTTAAAGATAAAATAGCAACATGGGAAAATGTTTGAAATATAGTAATGGAAAGATGAAGTCAGAAAATTGCATAGATATTTTGATTATCAATGTTTAAACCTAAGACATATTAAAGAAAACTGGAAGAACGTACCCAAAAATGATAAATGGTTCTGTTTGAATAATGTTATTATAGTCTTTTTTTTTTTCAAAATATTCTCTATTAGTGAATATCCTCTCATACAGCTCAGTTACTTTCGAACATTAATAAAAAATAGAAAATAACCATTTACCTCCAATAATTAACTGTACTCCAGATGACAAACAACATTATAATGTTTCCTAATATAGGCAGCGACAAGGAATTAAGATATGAAAGGAAATGGAAGTACATTCAGACTGGATTTAGGGAAAATTATTTCTGGATCTCAACAGACTGTCATAAAATTCAATTATTAAATCATACGCTCCAAGTTTTACTTTTAAAACATTGTTGAAGCAAATGCAGTTTATACTTGTTCACTCCATATTCATTAAGCACCTGTTTGCTGAGGATATTCATATTGCTTCTTGCTACATTAATGTAAGTTTATATGTCTGTGCATTAAAGAAATAATGTTCTAAGTTCTAAGCTGTATGTTTGGGACATAGGATTGAGAGCCAGATGTCTGTTCAAAATAAATCTAGCAATTGAGAAGCAACTTTATATTCAATTTAGGAAAACAGCCCCAGAAAATTGTACTACTTTATAATTGCCTGAATGTTCTCGTTGTGTCTGTGTTCCTCAGCACAGGCCTGGAGAGTCTACATGACCACAGCCATAAGCTCGAGAACGAGGAGTTCTCTGAGTCTGGCATGGTCACCACTTGACTGGGTTTGGTATCTGTCCATTGAACCAGGTGCCTGGCTGTTTCCACTCGGAACAGTGATGCAGCAATACATGTTGAGTCTAAGATCGCTCTTCCATATAAAACATTATTTGTCATCTTATGACTATTGCAAAGGGCTCATCTGAAATTTTAACAGGTCGTTTTTCGCAATTGTAAATCTCATTGTAAATTGGAGAGAAAACTTCCATAATTGAACATTTGCAGGCACTAAGGTGAAACACTGTATTTTCCCCAGTGAAATGTTTCATTATAAAGTCAGTGTGTTAAGAGTGATATTTTCAAAATACATCTGGGAAGACTATAACATATAAAGCTTTAAATGGCTTTTTTTATTATTACAAAAGCTGTTAAAGTAGTATCGATACTTTACACATTTATACAATGAAACTCAATGTTACTATATAATATGGTTACTATAATGTGGTATATTATATTAGATGAAGATTTTTCACTCATTTTTTCATTGAGGTAGCATTTGTTTATCATTGTTCCTTCTTTTACCCGCCTTATGATGCGTACTATTTGATAAGTAACTAGGGAAACAAGAAAAAAATAAATATCCCTTTCCACTTGATAGTTCCAATTGCAAGAGTCTAAATTATATTTTGAACCCTACTTCATATCAGAACATAAAATATGCTATTTACCAATTTTGTATCTTATTAACTACATTACAGATGTGATTAACCATACCTTTGACTAAGTAATTTTTTCAATACATTTTTGTTTATGTCTTTGTTCTATATCTTCCACTTGCCCATTTTGGAATTGAAGTTATTTTTTAAATTTATGAAATAAATTTTTGATAGCTACAATTTTCGTGAAAGTCACTTCTGTGCATTGTATAGTCATTGTTACAATATTTATTTTTGTAAAAATTTGACATCATGCCTGTTCTTTAAGGCAATTTATATTATCCATCTTTCCATAAGAACTTGTACTCTTTTAAAGTCATATATAAAGAGTCTTTCAGAGCTATCTGCATTCCAGTAACAGACTTAAGAAAATAAATAATGCATATGCAAATGACACAACCATTGTCAAGGTAGCACCTTTAATTTTTCTTTCTTTATGGGCATATTTATAGGCAGTTCGATTTGCATTAAACTGTCCCGACTTTAGTTATGGTCATTATTGATTTCTTTTTCATGGGGTTTCTAGGATTAAATGTGATTATTTAAATCCCCCAATTCCTATAAAAGACAAAGTTTGCATCTGAGAAGCACAAGACTGTTCAGATTACTGCAATAAGAGAATAAGACTTCAATGTACAATTACTCCACTAAAACTTAAGCGAGACAGGTTTAGGCAGTATGATTAAACCACCTGTTTTTGTTAATCGTCCCTTCTCTAAGTGAGACATCTCCTTCCACAGAGACCAGGAGAAAGGGCTCTATCTTTTTGGATGATTACATTTCAAAGGGATGGCTCCCAGGTCCTTGAGAAGGATATTCTTGGGTTGTAGAAGAAACAACTTAGAGACAAAGTAAAGGTTTACAATTGCAGATTTTCTAAAGTAAATGCTGTAGGAAAATGGAAGTGGAGGGGGGCTATCTTCAGGTGGATCAAAAGGAAATCCTTTGACCTAACAGTGCTGAGCTTTTGTTGGGCAAGCTCTCAGGAGGTCACTTGGAGCTACTAGAAACTGTGCTAATGTGTTTGTCTGACGCTATTGCTCTCCCTCTCGCTCTCGCTCTCGCTCTCTATTTCTCTCTCTCATCATTTGCAGTTCTTATAGTCCAAGGTTTAAATATCTAAAGTTTTGGTGAAGAAGAGTCTCTGACCCTCCTTCCCCCGATTTTGACAAAATTATCTATAAGTAATGATCCAATATTGCACATAAATTTTGTAAATGTTTTAATTTTACAACCTTACAGTTATAATTCAATGATATAAAATAAATATATGAGATGAATTTAGACACAAATTTTTGGTTTTGTTAGTTTGGTGAGAATCTCCCAAATATATTCGATGTCAATGAAAGTCTAATCATATATATTCATATTATTTATAATATTATCAACTTTATGTTGTATGACTGATGTGGTAGGTTCTAGATTCAGATTTCATGGTTTTAAAAATGGACTCTTACTAGTCGTATGACTTTTCATGTGAATTGATTGTTTAAACTTCAGTTCCTCCATTTGTAATATATTCATTTTAATAAATAATAGCTCATGGATAAAGTTACTGTGAAATAAATCATACAAGTGCTTCACATAGTATCTGGAAAGGAGTGAGGATTCAATGTTAGTTTCTGTTAATTTTATTAGATATTATTAATACTGAATAAGTACAAGTGGAAATAGAAGTTACCTGATCCATATCATTAACTTACTTGAAAATTGGTGGGCATAAACGATTTCAGTTTTTTTAATCAGGTCACATTTTATTGAGTTAACATTGATTTACAACACTGTTTATAACTTAGGGGTACAGGTTCACACATCTTGAGATGTATGTGACCATAACGTGCCTACCTCTTAAGCACCCATAATCCTGCTTCACAGTCCACTGCCCTGTCCTTTGCTACCCACACTCTCCCTCTGGTAGTCTTAATTGTGCAGTCAGATTTCTAGGGTTTATCTTGGTTAGGTTTTATCCATTTCCTCATTTTCCCCTTATATTGCACATGTAAGTGAAATCATCTAGTATTTGTTTTTGTCCTGATTTATTTTGCTTAGCATAATCCTTCCAGTTCCATCCATATTGTAGTGAATAGCAAGATGACATCTTTTTCACAGCTGAGTAGTATTCATTTGTGTATATATACACCACATTTTCTTTATCCAAAAACTAGATATTGGAGATTTCAGTTTTTTTTCATAAGTTTGCGGCAATGAACATAAGAGATTCCAAAAATTTAACTTCCACTTTCCTCTATCATTTATTCTGCATATTTTCTATTCTCAATTTATTTTTCTTCCTTTGTTTCCTTAAAGAATAAGTGTTTCAAATGCATCAGATTTTAAAGCAAAACATTCATCAATGAAAAATGAATTACATTGTTTTCAAGATCAGATGAAAATATTTTTCCTTCTAATTCCGAGAGGCCTGATTGAGAATTCTAACTTATATCCCCGCAAGATCTGCATGGACTTTCAGGTTTATTTTTTTTATTTTTTTAAAGATTTATTTATTTATGCATACAAACACTGGGGTATAGGCCAGAGGTGTAGGGGTGGTGAGAGAATCCACCAGACAGAGCAGGATGCAGAACAGGCAGATTGACAGAAACACACTGCTGAGGGGAGCAGCGGGCGTGGCAGGAGAGGTCTGCTACGCCATGTGGGTCCCCTCCCTGGCCGGTGGCAGGGATCGAACTCGTGCTGCAGTGGCTGCTGTTTGCTTCATAGTGCGTTGCTTAACCCACTGCGCCACCAGGGTGGGCCCGGCTTTCGGTTTATATTTGATTTTTGCTAACAAGACCAGTACTAGGAAACATGGTCAAGTCACTTGAGAGAGCAGAATGAGAAGAATAAATAATCTCCATATGACTGATGTTTATTTTGAATTGTGATTGAATAGAGTTTAATAAAACAATTAAATTCGGCAGTCTAATTTTTGGGCATAACAGGCTGATTGCATAAAGCACTAAACTTTTTGATGTTAGGCTTGTATTTACTATCCAACTATAACGATTGTATTCTATTATAGGGAAATAATAACACTAATTATATTTCTTCTGAGTAAAAAAATATATAATTGGATATATTTCTATATGATATATACCTCCTTGGAGTGTTAGAAGTCTTACAAGTGAACATACTTTCTCCCTGAAAAAAAATACATATATATGTATGTGTTTTCCCCCTGATTATTGTCACAAATGGACCTGTTCCTTCAAAGGTATATATATATATAACGAAAATTAAAGGCAGTAATAATTAGAATAATAAGGTAAAGGTGGTGGTCACTTTATACAGAAATTAAAAGCCACCGGGTCGTGTAAACTTTATTCCAATACAAGGTAGCTGATTTATATTTAACTTAATAGAAACACATTTTATTGGTGGCTAAGAGACTACTTTATTTGAAACATTTCCCCACTTCCAAAATGAAAAGATTCCCTGTGTTGCTAATTTAATGGACCAGAATTATGTTCTTATGGAATTTTTTTTTTTTTTTTCATTTCTGAAGGAAGGAGTGGTGGTGTGTGGCTAAATTTCAACATTATGTTCTGAAAGTGGAAGTTTTAATGTATTCTGCATTTTCTAAAATCCCAAGAAACAAGAGATGACATAAACCATTTCCTTGAATAAATTTAGAATTACAGAGATTGTTTTCAAGTTACCAAAAATAAAATTAAATAAAAATGATTGCGGTTGAAGTATCTGCATAAAGAACAAACTTGCTTTTTATTTTGTCATACCCTGGATCATGAAGAAAAAAATGAATGGGTTATTCAAGGTCTAAATGGTTTTCAAACTCTGTTAGTTAATAATCTGAATTTTGACCATGTTTGTGTGCTTTCTAACATGATTAAAGTTAAAAAGATTTTTTCTTACATTCTTGCGCTATGCTGTTTTCCATTATATTTGGCTAATGCTATGCTGAGAAATACCCCTAAGTAGTTCAGTGGATAGCTTCGTTATCTTAAAAGCTTTCTTTTTTTTTGTGATATCTAGTTTAGTATCTTTGTCATTGGCTTGCTCTAAGAGTCAGTGGTTCAGAGTAACAATAGTATACATGACACCTAATCTGTGTTAGACTCTTTACTGCCTCCATGCGTGGCTGGTTATAAATTCTTCTATGCATATCTATAGTCTACTTCCTTCTACTTAGTAAGTCTTTGTCTTTAAGATATATCCTCTTATTTAAATGGTTTCTGTAAAAATATGAATTGTTTTTGTGTGTGAATTATCATTTCTATAAAACACATACTGTTGATATTTTATTTTTCATCCTTTTTCCACTAAACATTATAATAGGTTAAATCTTCCCACATTGCTAAGCATACAACTATCCTACAAATCTAACTTTGTAGTAAATACATATGAACCTTTGTGCAAATCAGGCAAAACTGATTTCCCAGCTATTCATGTCATTGCTGGTCAACCCCTGGGCTAGGTACTCTTGTCAGGGCAAAAGTTATAGATCTGTACACATTTGCAATGACAGCCATGATTGTGTGACCAGCACATTTAACTATCTCTTTCTCATTGACAGATATTCTGGTTACTTCCAATTCCCACCATTACACTGTAATGAATACCCTAGTATATAAGTCTTGTGGACTTGTGTGAAAATTTCCCTAGGATTAATGCCAATTGCAGAATTGCTGTGTCAAAGGGTATGTATATACTTAATTTGACTAAGTAGTAACAGATGGCTGGGCAGATTGCTGCCACCGTCTACACTACCACCAGCCGAGTGCCAAGGCGCCTCTGTCACTAGATCCACATAGTTCCTTATATTTCATGTAAACTCGCCTTGTCTTTCCAGCTACATAAAAGGAAGGAATCATGTTTCATACTTTTGAAATGACCCAGTTTAGAAATTTTAGGAATTATTAAACTAGCAGTCCTTATAGTTTAATCCTAGCAGGTAAAAATCAACCACTGTTCAACCTGATTCCAATTAATCAAATATTTCATTAGGTGCAACTCGTGTTTAGTTAAAATTTTTAGAGTTGTGCCATGTTCTCCATCAAACCAAATAAAATTTGTTTTTCTTTGGTTTGATTTTATCTCTGGTTTCTGTCTTCATTCCATCCAGCTTATACAGTGATTTAGGTCAACATTATTTGCTTATGTAACTAAGATACGTAGTGAGAGTGATGAAAATAAATGTGATATTTCTAAATCTGTCCAGTATGAATGGATCATGAGGATGTACTGTTACCATCTAGGAAGTTAATATAATAAAAATCGTGATTTTTTTTAGGGAATTTGTTGTCACTCTGAGACCAGAGATCAGAGTTTTATGGTAAGAAACCATTTATCTGATAATGTTTAGATATTTATTGAGGAAGTGATTTTCAAATGTACATCATAAGTATATTTTTATCTTTTTAATCTGCTTATTTAATTTATACTTCAATCTACCTTACTAATAAAACAAATGAAAGTGATCTGGCATGAGCCAGTTGCAGAAAAATATGTATTTAGGCATGCCATGACAAAAAGTATAATGCATATGAGGTCCACTTTCTTTGTTGTTGCGGTTGTTTTTTTTCTCCATGGCCAGATGATAAAATCTCATTTCAAGTATGGCTTCAGAGCAGTGATTTTTTGTTCTTCACACACAATAATGCTGCGTAAATAGCATTTAGAACTCACTAATCAAAAAGATTGAGAAATGCCCTACTATTCATTGACTCTGTAGGCAAACTGTATTTCTTCAGCTATTTATCAAAACCATACATTCGTTGAGTGCCTTGCCACATCTCAGTGTTGTACTTGATGTGCGCACACCACTTTCATTCCATCTGTTATCTTGTTTTCTTTGTTCAGCTGTTTATATTGGTGGAGAATATAAACTGACAACAATAGATTAGTTGTATTCCATCTTACAAGTTTCTCTGTCTTTGCTGCTTTGCCAAACAAATGCCCACATTCACACAAGACACACAAATCCTAAATGAAATAGTCTCTCATATTCTTTTCCCTTAAATAGTGGCAAATAATTAGCTGTTTTGGGAGAAGGAAGGGACCAGAACTCTGGTAAAGATAAAAACTAAGCAAAACAGTAATAAATTGTTAAGAATGAACATCTCTTCCCAAATTATTTGTTCAGTGCTATTGACATATATGTTCCTGTGTTTTAAAGAATCCATGACATCCTATTTGTTGTGCTATTGCTTACATTTGACCATAAATGCAGTTAAATGCATAAAGAAATGCAGTTAAAATACATTATGCTTTCTTGGAGATATGTGCCTATTAATAATTTTGTCAACCACAGGGCTGAAGCAGGACATATGCTGATCCTGCTCCCAGGAAGCATAAAGTGACTTCAAATGTCCTGCCACTGTGGTGACTTGAGGGAATAGAAAGCCTCTTTACTTGATAGAGAAACGTTGGAAAGCACACGAAATGTGACCAGAATGCTGAAGAAAAACATAACGACGAGGAGTAAAGCTTATACAATTCTGTAAGGAGAAAGTGATTATCCAAAGGCAGGAATAGTGTGGAGTGGAGGTAGAATTTCTAGTCAATCTGGGACTTGATCTCAACAAGCAAAAATTAATCATTTTAATATGAAAATGTAGAAGAAATGAATCATTACAATAGTGATGGGCATTGTTGTTACCTTCCTGGTTTCCCAGGTCCCTATATATTGGTGTGCCATGGGCGTAGTCCTTGGAACCTTGGTGTTTCTGTTCTGTTCTAGTTGACACTATTCTCTTGTAATCTCACAAAATTCTCATGGTCTTAAATAAAAGAGCTATATGCTGATGACAACCCTGAAATTTATATCTGTAGCCCAAACCCTATTACACAGTTTCAGAGTTGGGTATGAAGCTTCCTTCTCAAAATCTCCACATGCCCAAAATGGGCAAGGCAAGACAGTGGGCATCTCCAAATGGCCAAAACCAAACTCCTGCTCTCCTCCAGCCTCAAGTCTGTGACTAATTCCTAATAGATAGCACTTTGTGCTACCTTTGTTTAGGCCAAATATTTTGGTTATCCTGACTTTTCTCCTTTTTTCAGACCACACTTCTAGTTAGTCAGTTCTAACATTACAGTATGTCCAAAATTAGATTACTTCTAATCTCCATCACTAATCTTCATTACTTATCTCTTCTCTCAGGTACTTTACTGGCTTCTCAAATTGTCTGAAAACCACTGCTTTCTCTCCATGCCTCAAGCTATCTAGTCTCCAAAGAGTAGCAAGGTATATCTTTTAAGATGTATCTTTGTCCTGGGCCCAACCATGCAATGACTCTTATTTCACTCAGAAGTTAGAGGAATTACCTCATTCATTGTTCTCACCTACATTAAGTCCACTTGAGCTGGAAAGGCTTCCCACAGGTAAGCCTGTGCCTGCCCTGGGGTATTGGCACTTCTTGTTCTCTTTTCTGGAAGCTCTCCTCTCAGATACTCCAAAGTGAACTCCTTCATCTTAGTGAGTCTTTGCTTGAATATCTCCTCCTCAGTGAGGCCAATTGAAATTCAAGCATTCCTCCTCCCAACCCCCACCGCAGCATGTACCTACCCTCACTATAATTTCTCTGGCCCATTTAATTTATTATCTTCAAATATTATCTGTGTTTCATTTATTTTAATGATTACGTAACATTCCTCAGACAGGAATAAATGCTCTGTAGACTCAGATATCTGTCATTTTTGTGTGTAGGTAATTCCCAAGTACCTAAAACAATATCCGCTAGAAGCTAAATACATATTTTTAAAATGAAAGGGTAAAGTAAAAAGTCCAGTGATGCCAAATACATGAACAACCATCTCTCAGCCTTAAGGTGGAAAAAGTGAAGGGATTAAATAAAATCACGTCAACCAAGTGCATTTGTATCCATCTTGTATGGATCCAGATTTGGAAATCAAAAAGTAAGAAAAAGATAGAAACACAGCATACACACACACACACACACATATATATATATAGTTTAATTCTTTTTAAAATTTATTGTTATTATCAGTTTTGGTCATAATTCTATTTTGATAAATTATTAAGGGCTATATGTTTTGAATACAAAATGAACTATTTAGAATTGAATTGATAAGAAATCTAGATTTTTCTTTAAACTATTCTAGGGAGAAATAAGTAAAAAGGATATCAGATAAATGGTAAAATATTGATAATCCTTGATTAATTATCATTGCTAGTGATAGGGACATGGGATTAATTACAAAATTCTTTAATTTTTGTCTATTTGAATTTTTCATCAATAATATTATAAAATAGATGGTTCCTAAAATCCCTTCCAACTCAAGGTATATTTTATTTGAAACCATATTTTAATATAGAGCATAAGGTATATAAGTGTATCACAGATAGAAAGCAGCTCATTGATGTTCCCAAGGCAAGTAAAGATTAGTCTACAATATAACTTAAACAGAAAGAAAAAATGGACAGAGAATGCAATATAATCTTATTTACAAACCACACTTAAATTTCAACTATAAAAAATTAGTTGTTCTAAACTGTGATTCTATTTAAAGAATTTTAATCAAATTTCCATTCATTGTGAATAGTTAGTGCAAGTTAGAGACTGAATTATGTCTGAACATTTAATCACTGTACAAATAGTACCCTATAATTCTGTTAGCAGAATGGAGTATATATTGCTTTTGTAAATAAATCCATACTAAATATATTCAGTAGCATTAAGTATTCCATTTGAGCAATAAAATCAATTTTAAATTATATGTAGCTATATCATTAAAAATACTCTCAAGATTACGAGATTGTTTCAGAGTTTCTAATGTGTTATTTATCTTCACATTTGTATAAAGATTGATAGGTATAACTTATATATGTATACATATAGTTATATATTATGTAATAAATAATGTAAAGATAAATAGTTGTGTGATCAAGCAGTGGCACACCATTAAATGAATAAGTTCTGAATCATGAGTCATTTTGACAATAAAACTTAGAGGAGAAAGAGATGAGATCATGGATATAACTTTTTAAAAATGGTGTCATCCCATAAAAAATAAAGAAGCAGTTCCTATAAATAGGATAGTTAGGTGAGATAAGTAATAATTGGTATTTGGCACAAGAGCAAAACTTCCCTAGTAATCTTTGAAAATACAAGGAGACTGATAAGGACAAAAAACCCATGATGGATTGAGCAGTTTAACTGACATTGCATATGATTACTTCCCTTCAATACAAGAAAATATCCTGACATGGAGGAGCCAAATCAGCTCATAAAGACCATAGAGATGATCAGTGAGCAGCCTTTGGCTTTTTATATTGTCATTTTTGTTCCCTGATCGCAAACATTTGTGTTGTTGATGTTTTAGTTCTTGCTTATATTTTGTAGACTCTTTTCTATATGACCCCACCCCCCCGAAAGCTTTGGCATTTGACCTGGTCCGTTCCCATTGGAGCTACCTGAAATGCTGTTTCCTGGCTCCTCTTTTCATCCTCAAAAAGGAATTAAAACCCATATTCTCACCTGAGCTCAACTAAAAATGGTCACTTCTCCTTATACATTAATTCTCTCAGCTAGTACTTTTTGTTTCTTTATACTTTCTAAAGCAATAGATCTCAAACTTTTTTTGGGATACATTGACATTTTACCAGACTTGACTTTATGTAAGTTGTGTCTCTCTGGAGTTGTGCAGTGCCTCGCCTACACATCCTTACCAGTGCCTTCAACTCAAACACAAGTTCCTTAAACCAGCACACACTCTCACTACCTTCTCAGGGAAGAAGTCTAACCTCATAGAGGACAGCAAGGATCAAGGACACCCCACAAGAGATGACTAAGCAAACAGGAAGTTGACATGTCCCAAAGCCATCGGTGCTGAAAGTAGGCAGTGAGACTCAAATGTGCTAGAACATGACAGTTGGATGCTCACAAGAGAGCATTGGCATGGTGGCTCGTTTCTCTCCCCTAATTCCCATGAGGTGACACAACTAGGAAAGATGGTGACTGTGCATACATTGTAAACAGCTGAGGAAACCAGAGCCCAGGACTTTGCCCCTTTATGTCATAGGACTAACAAGACAGTTCCATGTAGCTGTGCTTCCATCGTGGTCACCTAATGAATCGATTACACAGGGATGGCTGTGCCTTCAGTTGACTGTACTCATTAGGAAAGTGGAGAGATGGGTATCGCCCATGATGGATTGTCCTTCCCAGCAAACCTGTAATGCAGTACGGTATTGTTTAATTTATTCTATTTTAATAAAATGCTGGTCAAGATAAAATCAATTGATTTCATGACCCACTAATAGCTACAATTCACAGTTTGAAAATTACTGGCTTCTGTACCTTAGTAAATGCCTTACAGATTCTGATTAAACAAGCCATTGTTAAACATCTATATCTGTCAGACAGTGTGTTCAGTGCGATAGGCAATGTGCTATAGTAGCAGGATTGTGGGCTTTCTTAACAATAGTAGTTTAAGTCCCCATTTTGCTACTTAGTGTTTTTTTTTCCTTTCTTTTTTATTATTTTATTCTTGTGAAGTTAAAACATGATACTTTCAGTAAAGTGACTTGTAAAATCCATGGCAGGGGCCAGGCATTAGCCTTAAATGAATGGAGTTCCATGAATTTCTTTGTAGTGAAAAATTACACCTAAGTTAAAGAAGGAAATACTGGAGAGGTACTCTAAGAAATTGCATGAAAATTGAAATTATTGACTGAACTCTTGAACTTGGAAATCACAAATCAGGATTTACTCATGTTTATTACACACACACACACACACACAATTCTACTATGTACTAATCAGTTATTGGAATGTGAAATAGATTTTTCACCCAGTGAAACAAAACAAAAAAGAAACAAAACTCTGAGATTTTTTAAGAACTAAATTTGTTGCAGTGCTTTACATCCTGTATGCAGCTTTGAAATTTGTGTTAATATTACTTGGATTGCATAAATTGTGTAGTTAAAATCTTCAAAGACAAAGTCAATAAAAAAATCATATTTGCCTTTCTCTGCAAAAATAAATCTCATTTGTCTCTTCTATGACGATGATGTGGAATATTTAATTTACTTCCTAGTGCAGCATCATGCTGCAGTGTACGTGAAACTGCTGCCTGATGAAACTTCAGTATGGCCAGATTTTATATGAATATAAGCCTGGACACAATTGGCTATGTTTTTAATTTTGTAATGCTTGGGATACAAAGCATTGGCTAGTGTTCTATCTCTGTTATCCCTTTATAAATGGATATGCTACCTTATTTCTATAGTTTTGGAAAAGTCACAGAAGCCTAGAATATATTTAAAATATATTGTATCTCATAAGACAAATTCAAAGCATGATGACATAAAATGCTTTAATCTTACAGTATGTTGGCAGATTCTTAAAGCATTCCATAATTATACTATTTGAGGGGTACTATGAAATTTAATTTGAATAATTAAGTCCTGCTACTGTGTCTGATATGTCTGTGGTCTTAAATATTAAGAACCCAGAAACAGAAGTCTAAAATGTTGACTACTACCTAAAGAGAAAGTGATAATCATTACTAAGATTGTATAGATAAAAAGTTTCATTAAAGAAAGTAATAAGATACCAATATGTACTCCCTTTTAAAACTTGGTTTGTTTAGGGGTCTCCCTGGTGGTGCAGTGGGTTAAGTAACTCACTGTGAAGCAGACTGCAGCTACTGCAGCACAAGTTCGATCCCTGCTGCCGGCCAGGGTGGGGGGGACCCACATGGCACAGCAGACCTCTCCTGCCTCTCCTGCTGCTCCCCTCAGCAGTGTGTTTCAGTCGGTCTTCCTGTTCTCCTCCCCACTCTGTCTCCGGTGAGTCCTCTCACCTCCCTGGACTCTGGCCTGTACCCCACTCTTGTAGTAGCATAAAGAAATAAATCTTTAAAAATAAAACTTGGTTTGTTTACTCAGAAATCACTTTTGATGTCCAATAAGACAAATCATATTGATGAATATTAAGGAAAAACTATGATTTAGCACTAGTGGTCATGCTGGCATCAAACTATAAAATTTTAATATTCCTGCCCTTTAACCAATTAAAATTAAATCATTTAGCAAAAAAGTACATATTTTAGCAATCTGGGATTTCATATGGAAGAAATATTGATTTGACAGTCCATCTGTATGTCACCTTACATACTTCTAATATTTCTGAGTAGGCATGAAATCATTTTGAACCTATTAAAATGGACATGGGTGACAAACAGTTGATTATATGAAATGCAGTCTTTGAGTCAACCTGTGACAATTTATAATTGCCTGTTGTCGGAAACATTTTCAATGCAAACTAAGTGCTATAGCATATTAGAATCAGAACATATATTAGAAATAATTTAGTCCATATCCCTTGATTAATATATAAGAAAAAATTGGAAATTAGTATAATCATTTAAGTTTTCCCAATTAGCAATTGAGAAAGTGAAAATCTGAATCTAAATATTTATTCCTCTATAAAAATAGTCATTTAAATCATTGTCTTATTCAGCTGACCTCCAAATATTTTCAAACACCTACAATACAGACCCTATGGCAGGCATTAGGAATAGAAATAGAAATGACAAGGGTCTGGGCCTCCCTGGTGGTACATTGGGTTAAGTAATGCACTATGAAGCAAACTGCAGCCACTGCAGCACGAGTTCGATCCCTGCTGCTGGCCAGGGAGGGGACCCACATGGCGCAGCAGACCTCTCCTGCCTCTCCTGCTGCTCCCCTCAGCAGTGTGTTTCAGTCGGTCTTCCTATTCTGCTCCCCACTCTGTCTCTGGTGAATCCTCTCACCTCCCTGGACTCTGGCCTGTGCCCCAGCTCTTGTATGCATAAATAAATAAATCTTTAAAAAAAAAAGAAAGAAATGACAAGGGTCTCACCTAGAGAGAGAGATTGTGGTGTAGCAAGGGAGAGAGCTAATAAGAGGAAGTTATCATGGTAGTGAGTGGTAGTGGTTGTGCTACAAATCACCACAGGGTCCCAGGGCTGTTTGTGCCTATTATCTTGACTGCTAGACAAGGGGAAGGTCTTGAGATCATTTTGAGTAGCATCCCTTCTTAAGTAGAATATTGTTTCTTAAGTTATTTTCCCATTTTCACTCTGACCTCCCGCCTGCTCTGTCCTCCATGCTGCTGCCTGGGTGGTCTTTGTAAAACCTGAAATCTAATCAGAGCACTCACCTGCCTAAGAACCTTCAATGGCTCTTCATGACTACAGAATGAAGTTCAAATTCATTATCTTAGCATGAGACTTTTCTGTCTGGCTTAGATCAGTCACTCTAGCCTTAAGTTCCTGCTACTCTTCCAGAAACATAGTTTGGACTAGCAGTAGCATCAAATTGCTTACTGTTACATATTGTCATAGGTGGAAGAAGTTGGGAGCTTTCTATCTTGAAGGTTGCCATTGACTCAATGAAGTTGGAGCATAATAATCTCAAGAAAATAGAGAAAAAGTGGCAGTGTAGGAGGCCTGTGGTAGAAATGAAAACTGATCACAGTGACCAAGATAATGGGGAGATGGAACCTCCTGGACAGTTACTCAATCAGTGGGAAGGTCCAGTTAGGTTTAAGAGTTCTTCCATTTCTCTGACCATTTATGGTCAAGCCTTATTAGACCTTGCAAACTTGAACTGTAAGTTTTTCCTTTATTATATAATAAATTACTTCCTCCCACCTGACACTAGGTTTCTAGAGATTTAATTAATAAATTGAATATAAAAAGGGTCTTTTTAAAATTAAAAATTCATTTTGACCATTTTAATGTTAACAGTATTTTGAATGGAATGGAGACTAAGCTAGTTTGGTGGAAATTTAAAAAGAAAGGACTATTTTTGATTCTTATTAGTTTCTTTATCTGCTTTAATTATGTGTGAAGGAACTATTTTTTTTCTCTTTATTAATATATATTTGACATCAATTGTAATCCCCATGGATTCCCCATCACCATTTTACCAGTGCACCGTCACCTCAGTCCCTTGTGCTCTTATCTGCCCTCAACACTCTCCCTCCCCCTTTCCCACCAAGTGTCCCTAATTTGTCCTTGTCTTTTTGTTTTTGTTTTTTTTATTATTATTATTGTTATTATTATTTTCCTTGATCCCTATTTGGTTCCCTTATATTCCTCCTAGGAGGGAAACCATCCAGTATTTTTCTTTTGCCTTCTGAATCACTTCGCTGAGCATAATCCCTTGTGTGAAGGAACTTTGAAACAACATAGTTTTAAAGGAGACTGGTTGATTTGATGATGAGTTTAATTCTTTGTAAATTGACAGCTAAGTTAATTGAAACATGTTTGAAACTCAACTTAGAAAAGTTCACATGGTTGAAAATCAAATACTATTGGTCTTCAAGAGTTATATTTGTCATTTGATATATTCTTGTTATGCCACTGGAATTTGACATAATTCCCCACAATTAAAAATACCTGAAGTGAAATATATTCACATGTTCAACATATCTAAGTAGCTTGAAAAATTGCTCATAATGTTAGTAAATTTTTGGAGACTTACCTATTAAAGAATCATAGGTGTAATTCAAGTTGAATAAAGAAGACAAATTGCATAATCAAATTATAATTTTGAACAGTGCTGAAAATTTTCTGCTCTAGAACCTTTGAAACATGACTTCATTACAGTAATGAGAGTGTGACTATCTCTTAGAATAGAGAATCTGTGAACTGATTGTGGCTACGTGAAAATTGTAAATGTCAGATCTCAGTTTAATTGTGGTGGAAATATGTGGTAGCTCATTCTGTATTAAACAGCTGTGCAAATATTGGAAGAGCAGAAGATCTAACATAATAAAACTAATACATGTTTTGAAGTTCTTGGATTTTTTAGTTTTTGGTATTTTTTTAAACCTGAATTCAAAGCCTGTATAAGAAAAATACAGGGCCTCCCTGGTGGCGCAGCGGGTTAAGCAACACACTATGAAGAAAACGCAGCCACTGCAGCACGAGTTCGATCCCTGCCTCCGGCCAGGGAGGGGACCCACATGGNNNNGCAGACCTCTCCTGCTGTGCCCGCTGCTCCCCTCAGCAGTGTATTTCAGTCCATCTGCCTGTTCTGCTCCCCACTCTGTCTGGTGGATTCTCTCACCCCCCACACCTCTGGCCTGTACCCCAGCTCTTGTATGCATAAATAAATAAATCTTAAAAAAAAAAAAGAAAAATACAGTGTATAAAAATAGAAACAGTGTATAAATCAGCAATTCTCAACCCTGTCTGCATATTAGAGTCACTTAGGGAGCTTTTAAAATGAACCCATGTTAGGTCTCAATGACAACTCTTCTGCATCAGCTGGCCTGGAATAATGCCTACATGTTAGTATTGTTTTTTAAAACAAGGTCCTTATTTAATGCTGCTGTTCAACTTGGGTTAAAAATCACTGATTGACACAGATGAATGTGAAATTCATACACTGAGTTATAAAAATATAAGTAGAAAACGTGTCCCATCTTATTAGAATTTTTCCTTGCAAAGCTATCATACAGTGATTTAGTAAACAAAAATTAAGTTGGTTACCTGCCGTTTTATGATTAAATTGGCAAAACAGATCTTCTGAAGATAAATGAAATGAGGACAAAACTAGATAAAAGTGTGTCTCATTCTGTCTTTTGTGATTTCACATCTTGAGAACGACTCATCCTGACAGTGCATTTTTATATACTCTCATAAATAAGACATGGCAGAAATCACAGAAGGAATATTTATCTTGAAAACCCCAAATCACCAAGGTACAGGGTTATATATTACATGTATCATCATCATTATGCCAATCAGTAATGTACACACATCCACATATGCATATATGTATACCACTTATTCAGCTGTCTGAACTATAAAATACTCATTACAGTAACTGCACAAATGCACACAGATACACACACACATACATTTATAAAAACAGACAGAAGTGCAAGTAAAGCAACACTGTTGTCTTAAAGAATCCACCACCGGGCCTCCCTGGTGGCACAGTGGGTTAAGCAACACACTATGAAGCAAACCGCAGCCACTGTAGCACGAGTTCGATCCCTGCTGCCGGCCAGGGAGGGGACCCACATGGTGCAGCAGACCTCTCCTGCCTCACCCGCTGCCGCCCTCGGCAGTGTGTTTCAGTCAGTCTGCCTGTTCTGTTCCCGGCTCTGTCTCTGGTGAATCCTCTCACCTCCCTGGACTCTGGCCTGTACCCCAGCTCTTGTATGCATAAATAAATAAATCTTAAAAAAAAAAAGAATCCACCACCATTTTAGCATGACTGTATTAACAACTATATTTACCTGGTACATGACCAGACCTAGTTCCAATTGAGAATTGATCTCTAAAGATTCACTTTTAGCACTATTAAAAATATATGAAAGAATGCGCCACTCAAACATATACACCCCAAATCAACCCTCATTTTGAAGTCAAACCTTAGTTCAAAGCTTACATCTACCCATATTCTATGATCCTTAACTACTCTTTGGCAAAATTATAATTCTGTTTTTTGCCTCAGTGGATTCTTGGGAAGATTAAAGACTGTACTAAACAATGAAGGCAAGGCATTATCACTGTTTTGTTCCCATATCCCAAGCACAATGCTTGGTACCTAACAGGTACTCATTCACTATTTGTTCAGTGAATAAAGGAAACATTAGCACACACAGTTGACTGCCTGGCACCTAGTAGATAACAGGGTTGTGTAGCTGTTATGCATTCTTTTCATTGTCCTCTTCCTGGATGGTGTGCTGTGTAGGTTCATAATCATGTCCTTTAAAGCATTGACTTATATTTTTTAATTGAAAACAAAACCAAAATAGAGCTCAGATCATTTCAGAACATACTCAAAAAGAGTATACAGTTAAAGACAGAATGAAATAATCATGCTATTGAAATAGACATGGATTTTACAATAATGTGGTTGGACTAGGTGTTGATTATCTTGCATTTCCATATTTTTTATTTGTACTTGTGTTCCATTAAGCACTATCAAAGAATGATCAATGATACAGTTCATACCTGTGCTTCTCAGTTATCACTGGGTACTGTGAATTTCCGGAGATCTTATCAAAATGTGTGGGGTGACGTGGAGTGGGGATGAGAAGCTCACAGGTAAAAAAATGCACCCTACCAGTTACATCATCAAGGTGGACTTAATGCCACTGACACTAAGGTGAAAGGATTTTTAAATGCTGGATAAACTAATAGAAGACTCCCAGAGGACCCTGGGGCAGCAGGTCTAGTTAATGTGATTAGGCCATTTGTCCATTATTGAACATAGGCTTCTGCTTTCCCTGAGAGTGGGCTAAAGGGACCTCTATCATATTTAATGGTTATATTTCAAAGATTTCAAGTCCTTGAGAAAGACATTCTTGGGCTATAGGATATTTACACCTGAAGGCGGAAGAGAGCTAATTTACAAGTGCAGGTTTCTAAAGTAAATGCCCTAATAAAAGAGAGGTCAGAAAACTACAGTCAGGAAGACACATGTCGAAAATTTAGTCAAGCAGAGGACAACATTAAAGCCACCTTAGTGTCTATTTCTGATAAGTTTCCACGTGGTGTCAATGCTTTGTGGTCAGCAAACTGTGTTGAATAACATAGGTTTGTACTATGGCATTGATGTATAGGAAATAATCATTCCCAATGAGTTGTTGGTTAGTTTTTTACGCTTCTAGTGTAATAAAGAGTGAGAGTTTGAAATGGTCAATGTCATTGTCTTTCTGGACTGCCTACTAAAAATTCTTGAGAGTCTTTCTCCATGGGATCAAATTTGGAATAAGTCAGGTCACAGGGTCTTGGACATGTGGGACATTTACCTCATTTCACTCTGTGTAAAATAACATTATAATGAAGTTCCGATGTTATATTTTTGTTTTAATTATTTGCTCTAAACCCCTGACAGATAAAAAAAAAATTAGTTTTATACAGTGACAGTGCAAAAAAGTACAATTCAATTCTACAAATAGTTATTACCTGATAAAGTCAAGTTCTTAAATAATTAGCTCAACCAGAGTGGATATGCCAAAACTGTAGAAAATCATTAAAGATAGAATAATAAAATGCCCTTGGGACTTCTTTTTTAAATTGAATTCTGCAAAGGACATTATTATAAACTAATTTTCTTAATTGCATAAGAATGAAGGATTTTTTTTTTAAATGTGAGTCAAAGACTCAAGATATTTGAGTTGGACACTAGCTTTTATTCTATTAAATTTGATGTGGTGATTTAAAGTATACTTATTGGAATAATCAACATTCTAAAATGCAATTCATTAACATATTGCATATAGAAAATAATGAGGTCTGAAATGCACCCAAAGCACAAGATTTAAATGGCTAAAAATGAAAGTATATAACGATAACCTGATTCAAAGGTCAAAAAACAATTACTTAAACGGAAGAAAATAAATCAATGAATTAATAGGATTAAGGAAGCTTTGCCTTCATTTCATAAAAAGACTAAATGGCTCAAAATGTAAATTTTTAAAGACTAGCTTTACATGAATGGAGTTTTTAATCCATTCAAAGCCTAATCCAAGTTTAAGAATTCAAACCAAAAAATCCCTAACATTTTGATTTACCTCATGAGAGGTTCAATAAGAGTAAGATGGTGAACTGGGAAGCTTTCTTTTTAACAGGTAGAACTACTTTTTTTGTTTCCTTTTACAATAATTGGATGAGTTCCAATGATTTTGGATGCAAAGTGATAATCAAGTGAATTCCATTTTCCATTTATTTTCACTGGAAATTTATAAATCTTTTCCATACTGCAAATACCACACTCTGGGTGTTTTAAAGTTAGAATTTAAGAATAATTTAAGTTGAAAAATTGGATAAGAGAAATTATGATGCAGGATGTTACTAAGATCATCATATAGAAGATCTCTACTTGTCCTGGACTCCAGGTATTATCTATTTGCCACTTATTCTCCAAACCTTAGTTTTCTAGACTCTTTCCATATGTTCATCTTCATGATCACCTTGTTAAATGGTATCATCAACACTGCATTTTACAGCTGAGAAAACTTAAGACCACATGTTTACTTAAGTCACGTTAATTAAGTTGGAAAGTTTGGGCTTAAACCAGGTAGTCTAACTTCAGAGCTTCCTTTTTTTTAACCATTATTTCTTTCATTTTTACAGGTAACACAGTCATAGAAAATACGTATGAACCAAATTTATAGTTAATGAATATCCTTATTACTAATTAAGACAAACACCTATATTAATATCCTTGAAGTTGGGAGACAGAAGCTTGCCAAACATTTGGGAAGTCTTCACAAAACCCTAGTAACAAACATACTAATGACTTTTCTGCATGCTTTTTTTTTAAAGATTTATTTATTTATGCATACAAGAGCTGGGGTACAGGCCAGAGTTGTGGGAGGTGAGAGGATTCACCAGAGACAGAGTGGGGAGAACAGGCAGATCGACTGAAATACACTGCTGAGGGGAACAGCGGATGAGGCAGGAGAGGTCTGCTGCACCATGTGGGTCCCTGCCCAGGGCGGGGGCCAAACTCATGCTGCTGTGTGGCAGATGCTTCACAGTGCAGCGCTCAACCCGCTGCGCCACCAGGGAGGCCCCCTTTTCTGTGTTCTTATTCTCATCATTTTATCATCTGAATCAGTCTTCTTAAACACAGTTGTTTTAGTCATGTCTAATTGTCCAAATTTTTTACATCTTTTTTAATCTGTTTCCCCCAGTATGTTAGTCAGAGTTCTCTAGAGAAACAGAGTCCATAGGATATACATAGATACTGAAGAGGCGATTTAGTGTGTGAAATGGCTTGTGTGGTTAATATCTAAAAACAGGAAAAAATGAATCAAACTCAAAACAAGAATATAAGTTATCACTTCCTCTGCCTTTTTCTCCTACTCAGACCCTCCGTGAATAAAAAGGTGCTCCCTCACCCCCAACACACATGCACTGGTGAGGGCGGCCTTCTTTATATCAGTATGTAGATTCAAATGTTGAACTCTTCCACAAACACACACAAAAGTAACAAGTGACCAGCTATCTGGGCATCTCTTAGCCCTGCCAAGTTCACCCGTAAAATTAAACATCGCATAGGTGGGAAGAGCACAAGGGACTATAGTGGTGGTCCATGGCTGAATTGGTGGTGGGAATTTCACCGGGAAATCATATATTATACAAATATGAAGTAATAAATAAATATGATGTAATAAATATATATTTAAGTAAATAAAGGGGCATTGTCCAAAAAAATATTTCAAATTTTAAAAAAAATAAACATTCCACCATTCTTCTTTTTTTTTTTTTAAAGCACTTCATTTGTTGAAGAAGCCCCATGGTTTGGTCTGTAGAGTTTTCCACAGTCTGGATTTTGCTGCCTGTGTTTTTGTGGTGTAGCTTATTTACGTTTTTTCCTGCTCACCCCCAGGGCTCTCTGGCACACTCTGGATGTGACTGAAGTTTCTCTAGTCAGAGCTATCACCTCGCATGTGTGTGTCTCTGAGCTCTGGTTCTTAAATACCCACCCAAGGTCAAATTCTGGGAATGACAATATATATGTAGATTCAAGACAGAATGAGAAAAATAAGGAATGTTTTTCATGAACTTATCATTTATTAAAAGAGATGCCCTTTATTGTGAAATTTCAGTCGTCTGCTGTTTCACTGTCATCATTTTCCTTTTGTTGTTGTTTATTTATTGCATTTTTTTGTGTGTTGGCAAAATAAAGCTAGAGACCTGGTGTTAATGCTCATTACTTTATTATGCTGATTTACAAATTTCAAAGGTCTTTGAAAAAACACTTCAGAAACACAGTATTGCAGAACATTCATTTTTGGGCTCTCTGCCTCCATCTTGTCCCTCCTGCAGAAAGGAAGTTATTTTCCTAGCCAATTTTGTTTCATGAATTTTTAAAAATTATTCTGAAAAGCTACCTTCAGGAAAGGTACTTGTGATTTGTCTAAACTTTGAAATAAAACTCATTCCATCTCAAATATATTTTCACCACCAGAATTGCTGCACATCTTTATGGAAAAGAGAAAAGGAACATTCTTGTTTTGTACACAAGAATCTTAAAGTACATCTCATGAATGGTGGAGAGAAAGGTGGTTATGCAATTTTCTTCTAAACATTTCTGGATCTGTTCCTCAATCATATTGCTTCCTTCACATTGCCTGCTGTATTGAAAGTCCCTGCTTTTTCTGCAGTATCAATATAAAGTATCGATAAATGAATAGCTTTTCTTTTTGAGGAAGATGTTCTGAATCATAGAAATTATTTTAAGAAGCAGTAAATACGTCTGCCTATGCTCTCAAAATATGTATTCAGTAGAGTGATCTGGGATATATTATATTAGTGGGAAAAGGCAGTACAAACTCCCTGTCTTTCCCTACTTAGCTTATTAAATCTTCAGTAACTTGCAAACTACTGAATATGATAAGTCACTCCATGCTGCTATTTATTGAGCATACACGGCCACTGGCTGACAAGGCGTTGAATATAACACTGTATTGTTGCTCCAAGCCTTTTTGCCTTCATGCTAAATGACTCAACCCATCAGAAGAAATTTATAATGGAAATAGAACTCACCTATTTAGTTCTCATGAGATTGATTTGTTATGAAGTTACTGGCTATAATGTCTTTGGGAGGACAGACCTTCATTTCAAATAAAGACAGTGTCGTCTTTGGATTTCAAAGCATGTCTATATACTAGCTGTGTATTAAGGAAATGGGATGAAGTCAACTGTTAAAAATGAGAAAATATGTGTGAAAGGTTTGGAATGGACTGCATTATATAGAGGTCTTAAATTAGGAACTTCAGAGCATATCAAAGGTCAATACTTCTGAAGGCTATGTTGAATCCTATATAAAACATTATCACTCTTGATTAGATAATGTGACATCAGCATTCCCAGGTTGTCTGATGCCGTGATGTCAAGGAACATTGTCTTACGCCTACTTCCGTAATTGGTGTGGTCCTGCTAGGGGATTTATCATTATGCTCCATATATATACCTCAACACTTCCCATGGGATACTTGAAAACCACATCCCACTCTCATGGCTTTCCAGGCTTGCCAAGGTTTCTTTCTAAATCTGTCAATGACCACGAGTTAAGCTGATGAGCTGATGCCAATGAAATTGTTGATGAGATGTGACTGACCAGTTGGCAAGGCCATTCTTCAACCACTCAGATTTTAATTATAATTTAGCAGTGTTCCTTCACAAGGCAATGCTGGTGACTAGGATTTGTCATTAGAATTTTCTGGGATGACAGCCCGATGACTGATGGGGCCTATTCAGTCCAGTGACTGATACATGAGACCTTTGGTAACAGAGGGAATCACAAAGTCTCTAACTCATGGCACTCTGAAATAGACATAGGCTAAGCCTTGTAAAGTCCCAGTGACATTTTTAAGAGCCGGATCTGTTGTAAATAATCTAGTATTACAAGTTCAATCTTTCCTGTATCAGAAAAAAATAATAGATTCTGCTACTCCCAGATACCAGAAATACTGGTGTGTTAAGCAGACCACTTGAATTGTGCTGCCTGGCTTCTACTTTGCAGACAGAATGGTTGAGGAGGGTGGAGCAGTGGAGGAGGGAGCTGCTCTTTGCAGTTGCTTTTGTTTATTTTCTAACTGACCTGGCACAGCGTAGGCGGGGGCGATGCATGTTTCCTGACATTAGGCCAGTGATGTATGGCCTGACCTTCAAAATGAGGAACATCTTCTCTGTGGGTGAGAGGATAGCCGTGCAAATGCTTTTATCCCATATTGCTCTGCAGTTTGCAACCAGTTCCGACAAGAAGTACCCACCCTGCTGAGTTTGCTGAAGCTTGTATATTGGTTTTAGTTTGAACATTTTGGCAAATTAAGGGCTGAGTGAAACCATAAAATTGATTTTATTTACAACAAAGCCTTGTGGTGTCTGTCGGTTGCTCTCTCATCTCTTTCCTTCAGTCTTTGAGGTTGTTTCTGTAGGTGGTTTAGCTGACTGTATAATGAATTTGCATCTGTTTCAGTTAAAGGATAATACTTCCCTTGAGGGTGTCTCTTAATTGATATTGGGCACGGGCTGCTGTCTTTACAGGCTTTGTCTCAGGTAGACCAGGTGGACGCCTCCTTTCCATCTCTCTCATTCAATGTCAAGCAAGAGTCACTGACAACTGCTTTGTGAGGAACTGATTACATGTCTGCTATCTGCTTGGACTGTTAAGGTTTGGCTTAAACTTCTTTGTGAAATATTGCAAAGGAAAAGATATAGCCACGTGTGGTTTTCTGTTAAGTTAACTTTTACTTTTTTAATAATCATTTGTAACTGAGGCTATATTGGGGTACCCTAGTTAGGGATCACCACCATACTGCACCCACCACCAACTCATCCATATCCCACCACCATAGTCCATTGTGCTTCCTGCCTTCTTTGTCCATTCCCCTCTCCCACTCCCTTTCCTGTCTTGGTGGCTCAGTTCAGTAGTCAGCTGTCAAGGGTTAGTTTTCCAGCTAGTCTTTATCTAACTGTTAATTTAGTTACTTTATATTCCACATATTAGTAACACCTTCCGGTATTTATCTTTCTCCTTCTGACTCACTTAGCATTATCCTTTCTAGCCATGTGTCTTTATAGTGTAATAGTGAAAATACGCCATATCTTTTAAAATAATCGAATGTGCTTTCTTTCTGGAAGTGTAATTATCATTGTAGTACCTTTTAGAGACATGAAAGATTCTCCTATTTTGTGGATAAGTAGAAAATGCTGGAAGCAGTCAGGGGATATGGATGCTAGTCCTAACTTTGCCAACAACTGTATCTTACAAGAGGCTTAAGTTACTTGTGATCACATTTCTTTATATGCAAAGTGAGAGGCTTTTTCTGGAGCAATGTTCTCAACTCTGGTTGCACATTAACATCATTGGGGGATGTTTTGGAACTATCCTATCCCGGCCACCCACCCCCATATAAGACCAGTTAATAAAAGAATCTCTAAAGATGAGACTAGGGCACTGGCATATTTTGAAAACTTCCAAAGTTATTCTAATGTACAGTCAACAAACAGTTGCTCAGATGATTTCTAAAGTTCTTTGTAACTCCAAGATCCTATTATTGTAATCTTTTACCATTTTTTTTACATTAAGTCTTTAGTTGATTGCTTTTCCTAATTTGGAGTTAAAATAATAGCATTAAATTACACAAACATACTAAACCAATACACATTGTCCACTCAGGAGTTGTTAAAACCAAATGTGTTTTTATAAAGCATATATTTTATACATCATTCGCAAACTTTGTGCACAAAGTTGTTCAAAGTACAGAGAAATGGTTCTGTTTCACCCCAGGTAGCGTGTGATCCAGTAGCTAAGACAAGGGTACTAGAACTCATTGGTAAGTACCCCAAGTAACTCCCCGACATGGATCTGTTGATCTCGTACTTAGAACTATGAACATACCCTGTAGTCATTTGTAAGTCTTTCTAAATAATGCAGGTAAGACCTGACTCCTCTTATTTACCATAAGAAATTTTGAGTGTTTATTTGTTTTAATACTCCCGCTCTGGATGCTATTGGAAGCAAATGTTGATGTTGGAAACAGTATATTTTGAATCACAAGATTACAAGTTAAAATTGTAAGGGAGCCATCTAGTGGATAAGCATACAGACCTGTTGCATCTTGTTCTAAGGCCTTTGCCTCAAGGGTTTTATCAGAATATAGATTAAAATATATATTTGATTAATATAGGTACATACATCAAATATGTATTTAGACATTGATTTTATATTTACATTGAATATATTAAATTTTAATGGATTTTAAAATTCTATGCTTTTGGGTTTTTTGTTTCAAAAAATAAATTTACATCATTTAAAAAATATTTTATGTAATTCTCCCTTCATAATACATGTATACAGAGATGAGTTAGACATGGTTATTCCATGAAATAAAACATATATTCTATATGTAAGGCTATAAAAATATGCAAGTGACTTTAAATTCATTTTAGAAAATTCTCACTAAATGTTCCTTAGACATGAATGTTAAGGGTGATTTTAGGATTTAAAAATAGTTTATGCAATTAGAGAATGCAGACAGAGTGTGAAAAAGGGCTCAGTCTAAGAAACATTATCATTTCTCTATACTCTGAGTCTTTATTTTTTTTTAATCTTTTTTTTAAAGATTTATTTATTTATGCATACAAGCACTGGGGTACAGGCCAGAGTCCAGGGAGGTGAGAGGATTCACCAGACAGAGTGGGGAGCAGAACAGGCAGACTGACTGAAACACACTGCCGAGGGCAGCAGTGGGCAAGACAGGAGAGGTCTGCTGTGTCACATGGGTCCCCTCCCTGGCCGGAGGCTGGGATCGAACTTGTGCTGCAGTGGCTGCAGTTTGCTTCATAGTGTGTTGCTTAACCCACTGCGCCACCAGGGAGGCCCTTTTTCTGAAATCTTTCACAGTCTATCAAAATGCCCTGGCTGACTAGGTCACTGCCAAATTATGTATCATGCCACTTATCAAATCGTTTATAGACCTCAGATATTCAGCCCTTAAACATCCTCCTGATTTTGTGCATGTTACTTTTATAATGCAATCAAGATGAGTTAGACATTTGAGTGGCATGTTTGTCTTTCACACATGAAAGGAAAGCAAGTTTATAGGAAAGCAAGATGCCCAAGTGATTTTTCCAAGCCCACATTTTAGATTCAATGCATTTTAATGAAAAAATATTAAAAGATTAATAATTTTAATGAAATTAGAAATATTCTGGTGAAGTTTACATTATGTAAATTCTTCTGCTGGAAAAGTTCTCCTTCCCCTGTGGTCCTAGGCCTTGGGCATCTCTTCCATTTGTCTCTGCCTCTGCTATCCAAGTAACTGCAGGTTTTCTCCCCCAATGTTGCCTTCTCCCTCTCCCTCCAGTGTCCATACTTCCAGATTCCTATTGGGTATCACTTCCTGATATTCTCTGGGAACCTCAACATGCCCCATATCAAATTAGTTATCTTTGCACTTCTGCTCATTAGTTGTGTATTTCAATTGGAAGTTTTTACAGGGACCTCCCTGGTGGTGCAAGGGGTAAAGCACTGCACTATAAAGCAGCCACAGCCACTGCAGCGCGAGTTCGAGCCCCTGCCAGGGAGGAGACCCACATGACACAGCAGACCTCTCCTGTCTCACCTGCTGCTCCCCTCAGCAATGTATTTCACTTAATCCACCTGTTCTGCTCCCCACTCTGTCTCTGGTAAATCCTTTCACCCCCCCCCCTACACACACACACCTCTGGCCTGTACCCAGTTCTTGTATACATAAATAAATAAATATTTAAAAAAAAGTTTTTACAGTCCTCAAAAGAAAGTCCTCGAAAGATCTCTTCAATCATCCTCCTTTCTAGTCCTCTGTGCCCTTTGTATCCTATTCTATAGCTAAACTCTACCTGGCATCATTCATTTATAATTCTCTGCAAAAGGGGATGATGAAGTTAGGTCCTATGAAAAGCATGTAGCCTCTCAGATTCTCCCACATGTTTCCATTCCCTAGTGCCCCTGACCTGTATAATCTGTTCCCCTTGAAGGTGAGCAAGACTGTGAATAGGATGGATGGCCATCCCAGTCTCAGTTATATTGAAAGAGGAAAATGGAAGAGGATTTTGTATACAAAGTCAATTGATCTTGAGCTAATCAAAATGGAGATAACGCTCGGTGGGCCTGACTTAAAGCAGGCCCCTTAAATAGGGACTGGCCCTTCCAATAGAGAGGGATTCCCGAATCTGCTGGAAATGACGTACTCTTTGCTGAAGTAAGAAGCCGTGTTCTGAAAGTGCTGTGGGCAAGGACCTTTGAGTGGCCTCTAGGAATTGACAGTGCCCTCTCGTTACCAGCCAGCAAGAAAACAGAGACCTAAACCAGGCACTAACAGAATTCTGTCAAAAACCTCATGAGTGTTGAAGAGTTCCCAGACTCCATAAAAAATGCAGCCTAATCCACACCTCTATGCATATTTGCGAGGTCTGGAACATGGGCCCCAATTCGACCGCGCCTATACTCCTGACCCACAGAAACTGTGAGATAATAATTGTATGTTTCGTTATTTGATATACCAGTAATAGATAACCAATACAAGTTCTCATTCTCTCTCTTTTTTTAAAGATTTATTTATTTATGCATACAAGCACTGGGGCACAGGCCAGAGGTGTATGGGGTGGGGGGTGAGAGGATTCACCACACAGAGCAGGGAGCAGAACAGGCAGATCAACGGAAGCACACTGCTGAGGGGAGCAGCGGAAACAGCAGGAGAGGTCTGCTGCACCATGTGGGTCCCCTCCCTGGCAGGCATCAGGGATCAAACTCGCGCTGCAGTGGCTGCTGTTTGCCTCATAGTGCGTTGCTTAACCCACTGTGCCACCAGGGAGTACCCTCATTCCCTTTTACTTCGAATCAGTGCAGTAACCTTCAAACTAAGCCCTCTTATCTCATCCATCTCCATGAAATCCTGCCTACTGCAACCAGAGCCATCTTCCTTAAAAATCGGCTGCACTGTAAGCTGATGAGGTAGGGGGTTTGTCTGGTTCCAAGCTGAAGCTCTAGAAGAATACTGACATATGGTATGTGTCTTAGAAGAATATTCTTAGAAAAATGCCAGTACACTGTATACAGGTTACAAATATTGACTAAAGATTGGATGAATGGCTATCAGCTATCTGCCTTTGCATACACCCAAACCTGTACGATTTCCTATTAACTCTAAAGACATCTTTCTAGTTTAAGAAGGCTCCATAGTAAAGGACTCAAGCATATGGATTCTTGGGTTCAAATTTCAGCTGTAATATTTCCTAGTGTTGTAACTGCTTGGAAGTTTCATGCCCTCATTTAACCTTGGATTTCTCATTTATAAAACATGATAGATAAGTGTTGCTGCTCAAAACTATTTTGAAGATGAAGTAAGACAATTTGACATATTTGCACAGTGCCTGGATTCTGCACTAATAAGCCATTACTTGTCGCTGTGGTTGTGATATTGAAGGTGATCTGTTATCTACCTTTCTCTCCTGCCCTCCAGCCACGTGAAGCAGGCACCCCTGTGTCTCTGGCAGTATTTGCAGCAAGGTGTCAATGCTTGGCTACCAGTTTAGTTTCAGGCTCTCAACAGGCTGTATGACCTTGAGTAACTTCCTTCGGTTTCATCTGGGGTGTTCATAGAATGGGACTACTCGTAACAATAGCTCTAGAGTTTGTCTTGACTCACTTTACATAAATCAGTCCCATTGAGCAACAGCTAAAAATTGGTCAGTGAGACCATTTACTATACAAGTCTGATGGATGTTTCTTTTAGCATTTTAAGATCCACAAAGAGCCTTTTCTCATCTTCTTAGAAATAGTTGTGTTGTTGTCCGATGCAGTCTCTCTGGCAGTGTTTTTCTCTGACCAGGCATTCATCTTTTCAGTTAGATGGAAATTTAAAAAAATATTTGGACTCACTTCATTGTAAACTTTTTCTGTATCTTGGCCCTTTTATTTGCCTTATCAATTTTTAATTTTTTTGCTATATTTAGGTTACTTTAAATGAGTTCTTGATAAAAAGCGGAGTAGAAGTAAATATGTGAGTATCTTCCATGGTTTACAATCATGTAACAAGCACTATTCAACTGATTCTATGAGTGTACTGGTAAGTGCTTTGGTGGTGAGAATTAACAAATCATATTTTTAAAAAATGATACAGGAAATCCAGTATGAAAGCAACTTACAAAATTCTGTCAAATGTCAGATCACATGCCCTTAAATTGATTGTCAGTGCAATTCATAAAAAGGCAAGTATAGTGCTTCTTACACCACTTGTTCAATTAAATAGCACAAGTGCTGTACCATAAGGAAGTACATGTGCTCAGCAGCCTATGAGTTAATGAGCTGATGTTGATATTGAAACTGGTACTCTCTTCCCTCCTGGAGGAAAAGATGAATCTAGGATTTACCAGCTGCTTTCCCACCAGATTCTAATTGAAAGTCAATTGGTGAATTATGCCCAATGCTTCATTGAACATAATGTTGAGCAGCAAAATTTCTGGGTTCTATTGGTGTGTTAAAGCAGCACCAAACAATATACACATCATTGGAAATATTGGTCAGATCACTTGTCTACAGCTGACTGGGAACTTCCTCATTTTCAACTCTTAGGGTCACTGTGTTCTAATGAGCATGCTTGTGTATGGAGCTGTACTCAGACTTCATCATGGAGAAATCGCCAAAAGGTTTGACTGAAAGCAAACCACATTTGTGAAAGTACTCTCTGTGAAAAGATTCAAACACTACTTCAGTTTGCAGACTTTAAAGTATGGGTTATTATTACTTGATTGAGCAAGGATATGGTAAATATCATCAGAGTCTCTTTGTATGTGGGTTTAGAGGTGGGGTTAGCAAGAGCATTGAATTCTATTTTGTTCCAGCCATCAGTGATTTGCACTAGATTAACTTTGGGTGTAAGCAGAAACTGTCAATCTCCTATTCCATCTGTCTTAATTTTCTTAATTCTTTTCATTTCAGAGTTGCAACTGAAATACTTTGTATATTTAGTATTAGAAGTAAGGGCATCTGTATTGCATTGATTTTTTAAAAATAGGTCTTCAGTAAAATAAAACCATCCCTTGCAGTAATGGGTGAGAACTTGCTTTTTACCTAGAGCCAAATTCATTAGAAATTCATGCTCACAGCCCAGAGAAAAACAGAGTTTTTATGAGGTTTCAACAAGTAATATATCTGCATGATGGGTTGTTCCAAGAAGCTGAACAAATGAAAATGTCAGTTTGCAGAAACTGTCAAAACCACCATAACCTAATTTAGAATTGCTGCTTATTTAATAAACCACCGGTAGCCCTACCAGATAGAGTCTTGTCAGTCTTGTAGAAAGAATACTCATTCTTCTTGCATTTAAGTGAGGTTTATGGACACTCTAGGCTGTGCTAATGGGAAGAGAACATTAATTAGATACAACACCCAATCATTAAATAGCAGCAAACATAGTTAATGTTCTTAGCTATGAAATGTCAAAGTCTTGATCTCAGTATACCTTAATATGTCAAAGTTGGACCCCAGTTTGTAGGCAGTTATAAAACAGGGTACCTCGCTCTGCTTTGTACATGGCACATCGTCAAGAATACAAAATGAAGAATATATAATATGCATTACTGAGTGTGCACTACAAATATTTTCAGTATAACGTCTCTAGAAGCAGTGATAGGCACCCATCCATGGCCCTAGTGTTTGCATACAAAGAACCTCATTCCTACTACTTTGCATGAATACATGTCTTTATTATCACCTCTGATTTTATGATTTGTGGTTGCTTGTTACTATAAACCAAATATGTTAGACTGGCAATGGCTAACACTGCTTTGATACACAGTATATTTTAAGTGGTGTATATACTACAATCTGTACTCTGGAAGAGGTGGGGCAGGGGCTGACAAAGGTGTGGAGACAGGAGGAATATGTGAAGAGGTATTACTAAAGAAAATATTCATACATTTTTAATTGCATAGAATAATCTGATTGCAAGTTTCAAAGAGAGACTGAAAAGGATGTAATCAATGCTTTGCATGTTGGCACAATAGAAATTTCTAGGGAAACTGGAGGAAATGACAGGAGAACAGCTGAAAGAACTCAAAAGCTGGGATGCAGAGCCTTCCTTGGTGTTGGGAATGGAGAAGAGTGCAAAAGCACAGTCCCCAGATTTGGCAGCAAGCTGTGCTCTCTCGGTACAGTAGATCCCTGTTGCTCCTGAGTATTAGAGAAAGACCTGCACACCTGCTTCTGCTATTCTCAAGCTGAAGGATGATTAGAGAGTTTATAAATGGCTTTTATTTCCTCTCTGCCTGTGTTGCCTCATATGTGGGAGACGGGAGATTATCTGGTTATCTAAATATCACCTGGAATTGGTACACCATGCAGCGGGTGTTCGAGAAGGGTGTTCAAGAGGCTGGAGGGGATTATTTGACTGGCTTTAGATAGTGCAAAGGTTTCCATATCTTTAATCACATTCTCAATCGTGTTCTATTTGTTCTTCATTGTCTATTCTTTCCTCACCACCTATTGATAATGATCATTCTGTCTCCACAGGCCTATTACCTTGTCATATTGACACATTTCTGCCACTGTGTAACTTTGCTTACCCATACCCTCACCACTTTGTTGTTTCTTTCCATATGTCACTTCTTTTCTCTCAAAAACAAAACATTATTTTTGAGGTAATGTGGTTTCCAATGCTTTATATGATTTAGAGGTACAGGTTCACACCACTTATGGAATATGTTACTGCCCACCTACCACAAGCTCCCGTGATCCTACACCATGGCCATTTATTAAGCCCATCCTTGCTTTATTATTTATTCAGTCACATGTGAATCCTGAAGTCATTTAGTCCTTTAGGACAACAGCCTCTCACGTGATTTTGTTACTCCTAGTTTTTCCCTCTTTCTTTTTAATCATGATATACCATCATGCTCCAGTTTGGTGATCCTTTGGGTCAGGATGGGTAACAACATTATTTAACTGGTATCTTCAGTGGCTCACAATTGTTTGTCATGAACTTACAGTGACTTGTAGTGGTCAGTAAACTACAGGTGTTGTCAGGTACATCTTCAGCTGTGGAAGGTGGATGCAGGGATGCATAATCTGGAGAACCAATGTCACTGAAGTCAGAGTGAGACATGGCGGCTTCCAGCAGTAAAGTCTTACTAGGACATGGCCTAGGACTTCATTTACAAAACAAAAACTGCATAGTCCTTTGTTTCCCTATCAAATTATGATTTAAAGAGTTCTTTAAGAACATGAATTTAAACTATCTCATTCTCTACATCTTACCAAAGTTTCATTCAAAAATAACAATCTGGGAAAACCGGAAATATTGACCATGAATTATTTTTCTTTGTGGTCTGTATGAAAATGATATGGTCCCATCCATTCATTCATAGTAATCCACTTACAATTTACCATGTATAGTTTAAGCTTTGTTGAAGAAGGTGGAATAGTTATTTTCCTAATTCTGCTTTTTTGGTGATATTTAATTGTTATAACTAAATTACATTTTAAAAAGTAATCAATTTTTTACACAGAGACCTTGATTACCATACCACATTCAATTTCCAGTTTAAATGGTAGGCGTAAAATAATGAGTTATGTGCATTAGGGTTTCATGTCTTGTTTTGTTTTGCTCCTGAAATAAACAATAAACTTAGTGGCTAACAACAATCCAATTTTATTATCTTGCATATTGCAGCTTAGAAATCAGACATAGACCTTACCAATCAGGTTGTCGCCACCATTCCTTTCTGAAGCTGTGGGGGAAAACTCATTCTCTTGCCTTTTCTAACCTTGAGCGGCTGTCCACATTCTATGGTATGGCCCCTTTTCTCTGTCTTCAACCTTCTCTCTTTCTGACCATTCTTCACTAGGCATATCACTCTCTAGGTCTCTATTATTTTGTTCCCCATCTACTTTTTAAAAAAGAATTTATTTATTTATGCATACAAGAGCCAGGTGCAGGCCAGAGCTATGGGGGAGGGGGTGAGAGGACTCACCAGAGACAGAGTGGGGAGCAGAACAGGTGGATCTACTGAAATACACTGCTGAGGGGAGCAGTGGGCGAGGCAGGAGAGGTCTGCTATGCCATGTGGGCCACCTCCTTGCTGGGAGTTCGAACTCATGTTACAGTGGCTGTGGATAGCTTCATAGAGCTGAGACTTAACCCCTTGTGCACCAGGGAACCCCTCTCCCCTCTACTTTTAAGGGTCCTGATGATTATCACTAGACCCATCTGAAAAATCCAGGGTAAGTGTCCTATTTTAAAGTCAGCTGATTAGCAATATTAAAATTACACCTGCAACTTTTCTTCCACTATGCCATGCCTTATGCTTACTTACAGGTTTAGGGAATGGTGTCACTGACCACCGTGAGGAGTTACGATTTTTCCCACTACATAGTGGCATAAGGGTGTGGAAGTTTATTTTTTTTAACTTATATCTTTCCATCTAAATAGTTTTACCCTAGCACTAGGTTTTTACCTATAACATGAATGAAAATCAACCCAATCATGTAGTGTACTTTGAATGAATCTGAGGTCTACAAATTGTTTATAAATATTAATGCATATATGATTTATAAAATTTATCCTTATCTAAAAGAAATGCTCTGTGACATTAATACAGAAAGCAAATTCCCATATGTAACACCAGATTCTGAAGACTTGAGGTCAGAAAATCACTGACATCTCCAAAATTTTCCTGTCAGCTGCTAACCATTGTTGGTGCCTTTGTCGCGCCGTATTCCACAGATGAAAAAGATGATTGTTGTTGTTGTATTCTGTCGAGTGGGACCGTTTTACAGGTCCAGTTCTAATTCCTAAATTAGGGTCTTAGGCACAAACTCCCAGTCACTCTCATCCAGAATTCAGTTGTCAGTGTGATACAGACTGAGTTACCATAAAACTTTGTGTGCATTACAGCAGTATTGCATTTTTGAGTTAAAAGTTGTGGTAATTTGAAGGATTCCTATGGAAATATGAACTGGTTTAGTCGTTAGTTTGGATGTTGGGTCATATTAAACACTGTGTTATGGCTTTGAGGTAAAAAATTGGTTTGGGGAACTCCTTTTGGGCTGAATTAAGCAGGTCTTAACACCAAGGTTCTATGATATCATGATAAAAATGGTGGATTAGATCACAAAAGAGTTTCTGGTTCCAGCTTTATCTTTAATCACCCCTTTTCTTTGAACAAGTTATTTGTTCAAGTTATTTGCCTAATTTCTCTCATTTTCAAAATAAGTTAAGGTAGATTTATTGCTGAATTATCAACATTTATGTGAGGTTTTATAATCCTAGTTTTACCTGGCCACCACATGCTTATTATCACCTGTGATGGTTTGTGGAAGAGATGTTGGACTCAGAAAAGCAAAATACAGCAGGGAGATGAGATACAGTAAAGAGCGTGTGACGAGTATTGCAAACAGTGAGAGAGCACTGGAATGATAAGAGTGAAAAAGGATTCGCTTGCACATTTCCTGGCTACTTTGCTGTTTTCTGAGTTCAATTGTAATGAAAATGGTAAATGTGAAGGGGTATTAAAAAAAATAGCATCAGGATGTTTTACTGTAGTTCTGCCTTGTTGTGTGTGGCAATGACTTGATAGTAAAAAGTTGATAGCTAAATGAAATTCTCTGTATAGGATTTTTTTTTATCCAACTGACTTCTTTTATAGAATTGAAGCTGCACTTGGAGGGGAAGATAAATGATCCTACGAAAGGCAGAAAAATCAGAATGTTATCATAGTAGAAATAGGATGGATCACAAACAAAACTTATCCCATAACTACATTTAAGTGATGAAAACATGCAAAGAGCTGTCATGATTCACTGCCAGTTACACAACTAGTTAGTTACAGTCAAAAATGGATCCAATCTGTGCAAGTCAGTTATGTTCAACTTTTCATAATTGCTCTATATGATTACAGTAAGGCTCTCTTTCCATTAAATGTTGGTGGTTGATGATTAAATATGTCAGTGGTGCTTTTTAAGTACAGAGTACTATTGTAGCTGATTTACTCATTAGTTTTATTAATTAATCTAATCAATCCAACTTTCCTATCAGCTAGTTCTGTACCTCTTTTATAGAAGCAGGACCTATGCCCCAGGTAACACTTGTAATAAATGATAGAGATGGATTTGAACACAGTTGGTCTCCAAACCCTGTGTCTTCAGCTATACACTAAATGCCTCTGAATATAAATGCTGTAAGAAAAATTAAACTCCCAGCTTGGACCTGGATTCTATCATGATTATCAGCCTATCAGGTGAACCACTTTATTACTTGGCTCTTTAGGTTTTATATATGGATTTTCTCTCTAACTGAGTTTCAGTCATTCAGTTACACATAGTGATTATGCGTTTATCATATAAACAGGACTTTTTCAACTGTTCTAGGGTCTACAGAGGATAACAATTACAAATGATGGCATACACGATATAATAGTGTAATTCAGACTATAATAAATAGCCTTCATTTTAACACTTATTAGATATTGCGTATTTGATATGGACCAGGATCAATGCTAGGTTCCTCCCATGCAATTTATGATATAATTTTTATAGCAGCACCTTAAGGCAAGTCGTATTTTTCAGTCTTATTGATGATGAAACTGAGGCTTACATAGGTCAATATCTTACTGATGATCACCAAGGGAGCAAAAGAACTACCATTCAAATCTAGAACTATGAGTGAGGAACCCATAATATTTGTATTAATATACTTTAAATCTAATACTCCAACTTGAAGGAAAGAGCTTGCAATGCTGAGTCCTTGCAAGTCTCAGGTGGGGGGAAGTAACTTCTGAATGTTTGGCTAGATGCTTCCATCGTGACCTCTTTTTGCCTGGATCTCCTAAGTCCTGTGGATATTCGTCACTTCCCCACACATGTTAATGAGGAGAAATCCTAGAGTTAATCTCTAGGCTTTCTATTTAGATTCCTCCTTCCAGGTAAATTAAGACCAGATTATGACAAGTTATTTTAGTAGTCTGTGTGATGTCATGAGTAGAAATAGAGATATGTGACTAACTTTCTAAGCATTATTTTAACTTTAAAAGTAGCTATTTTTTTCTGCTTTCTGGTTGCTGTTCTACTTCCCCCCTGTTATTCCAGTATTGGGTGAATATCTATTCTCCCTAGGACCTGGACCCTCCTCTGATTCTGGCTCACTTATTTAGGACCTGGACTGAGTGTCTCTCCTTTAACCAAAACATTATGTGATTTCAGTCTTTCATACCTACTGAGTGACAGGAAGAAAAAGAATTGCATTTCTGCTTCTTAGAGAGTCTGATAGTATGACTCTATCTTTCAGAAATGCAGGACTAAAATAATGAAACAATTATATTCTCTTTTGTTCTCTTACTTTTTCTTCCCATCTCTTTTCATACTTATATGTGCCAACATTGTGATTCCATGTTTCTCTGTATTATCTATTTACTTCTGGTGTTAAATGCTGACTTACAGTTTAGGTGTGTACCTATATGCATTATATTCAGGTGGAGACTTTTGAAGACAAATACAGTCTCCTTGACACTTACACTTGAGTCAACACTGGAATAGGATGTTGGTAGATATATTAAATTTTTGCAATTGGCTGCTATAGAAACCACTGTGAAAGTGACTTTGCACTGAAATATGGCATCTCAGGGATATGTCTGGTAAGTCTTTGACATGGAAAGTGAGATAAATTACAAAGCAATTTTATATAGAACCAGTTAGATCCTCAAAACTGGAGCCTCAAAGCACTTGAACAAAGTACCTATTTACAAAAAGAAAAGACATTGGTTTTTGGTATTCTTAAATTCATTGAAATGATTCTTTAGGTGTTAATAGCATCTGATGGGAGAATTACTCGATCTTTAAGTGTTCAGTTCACCTCAGAAATGATGTAAATATTTTATGCCTTTTAAAAATTAAGCTTTTAGTCTTTGAGCCGAAATCAAAACTGGCAAAAAATTTCAGAAGTTAAGGTATAACTGTCAGCAAATAAACACTGCAAAACTGTTAAAACATGACAATTATTTTTGCATTTGAAGTGCATATGCAGCCACATTTTATATATCGAGGGGGATGTGTTTCCATTTACCACATGTATCTAAGCAATAAAATTTGCCTATCCAGACTCTGGATTTAAGCAATCCCATGTGTGTTTTGATGTGCCATTTTGAGTAGTGAGTGTGATACCCTAGGATTCTTGATACTTTCCAATATGGGGAAGTTACTTTTATATTTTAGATAAATTTGTGGACAGCTAGAGGAACAAGATAGAATCTGAACTAGTGGCTTAGTACTGGATGTTTCAAATTTTGTACTAAATCAATGAGAAAAAGACAAACACGAACAAAACATTGCACAGAACATGGAAAAAACAAAAACAATAAGTACAACTCAATGACTACAGAGTTCATGGAGGAGGAAAGTCATTTGGCTTTCAAATATATGAAAATATTTTATTTCTTCCATAATAAATTATATAAACAAACAATTTCACCATCAGGTTACAAAGTTTAAAAACTACAAAGTGTTAAGTATCAGGTTGCATCCATTGCTGATGGGAGTTTAACTGATTGGGCCTATGTGCAGAACAATCAAATGTGTCAAGACCAAATGAGAAATGTTCTTTGATTCAGTAGTTCTCAAATTCATCTTGCAGGTGTACTCATCCATGTCATAAGTGGTGTGTGCATCTACATTCATTGTCTTATGAATTGCATAAAGTCAGAAGTTACTTAAATATGCATTCATAAAGGATTGGTTGAGAAAAGTATAGTTTGTCCTCAAAATAGAGTATTCCACTATGAAGAATGAGAAGGTTGTACATGTATATTAATTTAGAAAGATTTTGAAAGTATATTGTTAAATGGAAAAATAGAGGGTACAAGAATGGACATATATGCCACTGCTTGTGGGGAAGAATGATGGTTGTGCACACGCACAAAGACACACAAATATATACACACCATGATGGCCATAGAATATCTCTAGCCTCCTTATACTTGAAATTGGTTGAGGATGTTGGCTGTAGAGGAGAAGTAGGAACAGTTTGGCTGGAATAATTAGAGTGGAAGAAGCCTCATTGTTCAACGTAGACACATTCATACCCTTTTCATTTTATAACATATTGTATGAACTACTCACAAAAATATTTAAAACTAAAGGGATTAGATGAAAGTATGGATTCTAATAATATATTCTGTCCAGGAATAAAAGTGTGCACTTAGCTAGAATTACTATTTTTGTATTAGGGATCTGGGAGAACACAATTTGGGAGGAAGAAAAACTTTCACAGATATTTTGACATCAAACCAAGATCATTTGATAGTTTTTGCCTTATTAATATTCTTAAATGATTATGGAGAGGGTGTTGTGACCTAGAAATGCAATAATCCATTACGGTATCTCGTTTACATCCCATTAACACTGACAGCACTCGATGATACCTTGTAAAAATTTTTTTACATCAGAGTCTCCGTTATTTAACCATTTTCCAATTATTAAGCAATATATGCATCAGCTCACATTTTGTATTCAGAACAATGATGATCAAAATATGTATTTCTTATAGCAATTATAGATTACAACAGTGGAAAATGGATTTCTGAGCATGAAAAGTATGGAGAACATTTCAAAATCTTATGTGAATATGAGAGAATATTTTAGTTATAATTAGAAGGCCCTAATGGCCTAATTTTCTTCATTCGTGCTGAGTGATACTTTTGCAAAGTACTATGACTTTAAGGGACCAGATGACAAAATAGATAAGGAAAAGGTATCAGAAATAAAGATAAAGGAATTCCTATATGTGTCCCAGCCTACATCCAAATATTTTAATTGGTAGTGTAAATCATTGCATAAGAAATTTTACACATCACTTTATAGGCCATCTCTTTCCTTGAGAGATTTTTTCAAATTTGTTTTTTTAAATTGCGGCGACATTGGTTTACAACACTGTGTTGTGATTTAGAGGTATAGGATCCCCCCTTAAGGTATTGTTCCCACACCACAAATAACATAGAAAATCATGCCCAAGTGATGTAACTTATATATGTAGACTCTAGCCAAACTTAAGAACTGCTGATTCATTTCTCCTCAATGTACCTCAACCTATAATTTAGTAATGAGAGTATCACATTCGTCATTTTCATTGACTTCATTTCATTACCGCACTTGCTACTTATTCACCGTACCACTTAAGGAGAAAGTCTTCAAGGGAGTGATAAAGAAAACCACAATTAAGAAATAGGGACAGCAAAAATTATCTAAATAATTAAAAATATCTAGTGAGCGTCCTCATGGTCGCCCAAGTTAATGAACTTACATGAGTTGGGTGAGCATTGAGCAGTACTTCTCATCTTTTGGAAAAATGAAGACAATGTTGAAATATTAAGCCATCCATCTGATGAGTGAGTAAGATTTCAGCCAGTGAGTTTACTGAGTGCTGAAAAGGCCATTCTTTTGAGGCTCGTGCAGCACTTGGAACCCAAAGTAGAGCATGATTTCTCTTCCACAGCACCTGAGGCCATTTCATTTCACTTCGGGTCTCTTAAGCATTGTTCTCTTATTCCTTTCACAGCATGATAGCTAAAACATTAAGATTCATTTCTCTGCATTGTATCATTAAAAATAAGTTTTCCACAAAGCCAAAGAAAGGTGTTCAGATAAAACCAAGGGCTTCCTTTGATATGTTCTAGTGAACTGTTTGTGTCAGCAATGGTATCTTGGATGTATTCCAGGGCTTTAATTGGTTCTTGTTTGTCTAATCTCCTATAACTGATAATGTTATTATGGAATCTTCGGACTCCAAAATCTCCCATCAGGCAGAACTAGCCTTGTAATGAGAATCCCGTCCTTTTACTTGGCATTTGGCTTGGTTTGAGGTACCTCAGCCGCATCTTCTATGTGAGAAATACATTATTTTCCCTAACAATCATGTTAATTCTAAATCAGGAAACAATTATTTTGTATCATTTCTTTTCTGAAATCACTCAGAGCTCAGGAAAGTAAAATCAGAGGGAATTTAAATTAAGCTGAATAGCAAAGAGACAAAATTAAATTGGATTTTATAACCTCTGTTTCGCAACTAGGTTGATGTTAATTTGTATCTTGAAAGACAAAATACTATAACATTATATTACATTGTTTTCATCTATAATAATAAATCAATGTATATAATTCATCTGTCTAGATTCTGTGTCTTTTATTTATCCATTTGGTTATTCTCACATTCAACAAATATTTAGTGACTGTTTTCTATGCATAAGGCACTGCTAAGAAAGTAGACCAAAGAAACCTAGAGACAAACACAGAAGAAAGTTCTGGCTCTAATGGAACTATACTTTAGGTAGTAAGAATTTTATGAAGAAAAACAATATACAATTGATACACATATGATATATATATACGGAGATGGGGCATATATGGTTCCATTACATATACCATAAATATTGTAGATTCTTACATAAATGTAGATTATATTTCATATAGAGTATGTCAAAGATGATATATCTGGTCGTTTCACTTTTGAGAAAATATAAGTGAAGTGACAGGACAAGCCAATTAGTTATATGGAAAACAGAGAATTAGAGGCAAAACACAGCAAGTGCAAAGAGAATTCTGAGGTAAAATAGGTAAAGCCTATTTTGTAGTTATAAATAGCATGGAGTGGAGGAACTTGCTAGAATATGACACGCGATAGGGTGGGATATTGAGTAAATCTTTGGTGACTCTGGAATGCTGGAATGATTTGGGAATAGATTCCTTCCTATTTTTTTCCATCAAAAATGTATTGGATTTACCATTCATTTAAATAAATGTATAATTTAGGGAGTACAGCTTCATACCTCAACATTTTCATGTTTCTCTTGCCCTTTACCAAGGCTCCAGTGCCAAAAAGCTATCATCTTACTGACCCCATCCTCTCCTCCCTCCCTCTGAACTCCCCACTGATAACTACATTGTTTTCTAAGAGTTGTGTCTGTTGTATTTTGCCAGTATGTTTTCTTAGACTATTTATAATCTATTTATGGAAGAGACCATGTGGAGTTGTGTTTCACTTTCTCACTAACTGCACTTGGTATAATCACCCCCAGTTCCTATCATATTGCCCCAAGTCACTATTTCATCTATTAGCTAAGTTGTAGTCCACTGAGTATATAGGCCATATTTTTTCAATCCAGTCATCCATTGATGGGCTGGATTCTTTTAAATTCCATGTGTATAATATGGTGGTTAAAATAGAAAATCAGAGCCGTGGTTAAAAGATAGAAGCAATAATACTGCACCAAAATGCTACCATGGTTTCTGTAGCTGAGTGCCAGATTTCTCTTTGACTTCCTAGAAGCCAGGACATACAGGGAAATAATAAGAAGTCATCAGAATTCTAGTTAAATAAATAAATGTGTCCAAATGTAGCAATTATTTGGGGAAATTAAAAGTGTCAGAAAAAATGTTGCTCGTGGCTTGTCTTCTTTGTCAGTCAAAAGATGCTTTTTATTTTTTATTTCTCCAATTTTTGTTTTGTTTTTAATTTTGTTTTATTGAGGTAATTTTGGATTACAACATAGTATATAATTTGGAGATAAGTTTCAAGTGTCTTATTATCATATCACACCCTCCACCAAGGCACTGAAAGCCATCCTTCATAGTCTACTCAACCCCCCTTTCTTTCCCCCTCAAGTAGTCTCAACTCTACAGTTGTATTTTTAGGTTTTGTTATTGGTTTGGTCTTGTTTGACCATTTGTTTCACATCTCTGTGCACTAAACAAATTTCTACACTTGAGACATTGCAATTCTTAAATAAGTATAGATTATAGAATCTGCCATTTTTAATTTATCCTGTGCCAGACTTATGTTTTCTTCCCTTACCTGTATATATCAATACTTTTATCCCAACATTCAAGTATACAATTCTAGTATTTTTCATAGAAATCCCCTAAAAATTATTAATGTATTAAAAAGAAATTTACTTCAGTTATTATAATTTTCTTTATATTCACTGCCTCTTTTATGTCATTTTGCAAATGCATTGGGGTTTATGAAGATTTTTATACTTATTTCTTTCTTATGGCCCTTAACATTTCAAGTTAAAATATACTGTAGTCACCAGAAATGAACTGTATTTTCTAACCCAAAGTCATATAATTTATGTAGTAAAATATAATGTCCATCATTATCCAACATCCAAGAAAGCTTACCTCTCTGGGAAAGAACTAGAAAGTGAACTAACACATGTAAGATAGTTATTAGTTACCTAATTTTTATAAAAGTGGTGAATCCCAATGGGAAATACCAAAATAGTATTTGTGAATTTTACAAAAAAATAGGTGGATAAGAGGAAATTATTGTCTTTATGATTGAAATTTGTCATGTTAGATAATGAGGTAGTAAGATTTCAAACCTTTTTCTAGCTTTTATGCTCTAAAGTAGACAGTGACTTAAGCAAGCTAATTAAAACAGTCTAGTATAATAGTAAAGGACAAATTGGATGATTCGCTCATATGTGGAATATGGACAAACAAAACAAAGGAACAGAAAAGCTAAATCATACAAATCCTAGAAATCTGACTGATGGCTGAAATGAAGATACTAGCATAGAAGGGTTGGGATGCGGAGAGCAATGGGGAAGGGGGGCACAGTGGACTATGGTGGAGGATTATTGATGTTTTTCTATTGGGCGTGGTGTATGTAATTTGGCATGTGATGTTGTGAACCAGTGATATTGCATTAAAAACACAATTACATTGAAAAATAAAATAAAAACAAACATATTGAGTAGAAAGAGTTAAGGTTTGTATAACAAAGGGCAGAAGACAGATTAAATCAAAAGATGATGAAAGTTAAGTAGTCTATGGAAATTTGTTAGGAATCCCAGATGCATTAATAATAAGAAGACAGTAATAATAACAGCTAATATAGTGCTTATTAGGTTTCAGGAACTGATAAAATAATTTTAATCAAACTCATTTTGGGGGGATGACACAACCCTGAAATTGTCACTATTGTTCCCCTTTCACACTGAAACTGAGAGCTCTGAAAAAAAATCAGTGGATCCTAATACTCAAAGGCACTGGAATCAAAGATAAAGTGTTTGATGAAGGTGGAGAGTTTGGCACCGTTTCATACCAGATATTGTGGCAGATCCAATCAGGAGATCAGGAAAAGCCGAGTAGAATATCCAGATGAGGTTAAGTGGGACCTTGATTAAGAACTCAACGTGCAGTTGTGGATTTAGGGAAGGTGAATGCATTAGGAGACCTGAAAAATGGCAAGCATTTTGGTGACAGGTAAATGGGTCTAAAAGCACTATTGAATCTATGATAGCAGCAAAAATCATGTACATCTGAAGTGGTATGATCATATACCTCTACTTCATACACTGATGTTACCTCAATTGAAATGAGAAATGTTCCCCTATAAAGCAATTGGGTTTGTATTTATTGGGCAATTTAAAAGGTAGATTGGTGAAAATCTCATCTATTTTGGGAAAATCTATTTGACTTACACTGGATATAAGAAAAAGACAGAGGCAGAGAGATAGATGCATGAGTATTTATTTGTCAACAGTTTGCCATGAGCACAGAGTATAGGGGAAAAAAATTAACAATTGAAGAACCCAAAATTTAAATGAATCTGAACAAAGAAGAGCTTCTTATACTAGATATATTTCCTGGGAAGAAATCCAGGTGTCCCATAACAAATGCAGATTTCATCTTTTCTAGCCACAATTTATGTTTATGATTTATATTTATGGATGTGATATTCACCCGAGGCATTTTGTGTAAAACAGCCATCATGTAATTGCAAAATGGAGCATACATGTAAAAATGTTTTTCTGTATGTGTGCGTGAGAGAGAGAAAGAGGGAGAAAGAGAGAGAGGATGGAAGAAAAGAGATGATTGGGGCCAGGGGGAGGGAGAGAGAGAGCGAGCAAGAGAGATCATGCAGAGAGCGAGAGAGAGAGAGAGAGAGAGAGAGAGAGAGAGAGAGAGAGAGAGAGAGAGAGAGAGAGAGAGAGAGAAGTTTAAATGTTTTAAAACTATGCAAGGGTTATTAGATTATATTCATGGAAAAAAGAATTGTTCCAGTTCAAGGTGCATGCATTTATATGGTGGACTACTATGATGAGATGAGGCTGGGAAACAAGTCAAAACACTTGAATGGAAGCAGAATAATCATATATAAGACAGATGAACTATTCCAAAGTCACCTTGAAATAAATATAAAATTGATGTTGGCAGCTCAACAGTGACAGGAGTCAAGAGATTATGCTGCTGTGAAACCACAAAAAATGCAATTGATATTTTAATCTAAAATATCATGTCTGAAGAAAAAGCCTGAAACTAGGAATTGTTTTTGAAAAAGAAAAGTTCATTGGTTGATGTATGTCTGACTTGACTGCTTTTCACATTTTTATCTTCCTATGTAGAAGAATAATAAACATATTTTAATTTTCTAGTTTTTAATCGTTCATTTTACTTCTTAAAATGACTTGGAAGTGCTTTGTTGGTGGATGTAATGTGATAACATATGTCTGAAGCAGTATGAACCTGTACCCCCCAAATTATATTTGACACTAAACCATTTACTCCAATAAAAATATTACAATAAAAAATGAATCTCAGATTTTTTAAAATGAAGAACCAAACGCCTTCTGAAATTGCATCATTACATGGAAAAATTATGATTTTTTTATTATTAGAATACTGCTTTTCCTAAGAAATGAAGTCAACCCTTGGAGTTTTTAATAAAATATTTGTGTGTGGACACACGTGTAAGTTTATGTTGCATTAAAGAACACTCATTCCATTGCCTAGTTTGAAGCAAAATTCTATATTCCCCTTATTAGGTGGAAAATTTAAATTATTTTGGAGATTTTCTTCTCCTTCTTCCTCTTCCCCCATAACTGAATCTTTCCTCTCCTGTCTTCGGTAAACTTTTACTAAATTTCTGTAATATTCAAGAAACTGATTTATTACCTTTGAGGGATCTCCCATGAATCCCATCTGACCTAATCCATCATCGATCCTAGTCAATTTTAAAAATAATCTTTCCATTATTTTCATGGACTCTAAGATCTTCCCCTTTAAAAGCTTACTATGTTTTACATTTTAGGCTGACATAATCCTTTAGCACTATGTTGTTCAATTAACAAATGAGCGCATTACTCTTTTCTGCTGATTACTTAGTTAACGACCATAATATCAAGAGCAAAAAATGATGCAAATAAGTCAACTGAAGGGGACTACTGTTTTGTTGTGACTATTTTGCTAAAAGTTATTGTAAGCTTCCATTAGCAATGAATATGTAATGCAAGACACAGCTTCCCATGTAAGACTCAGCATCAGAGAGGAAGGCATGTCAATTGCTGATTGCACTAAATTTCACTCAATCTTTCATTCTAAAGCCTCTGTTTATCCATTGCTACATTGAAGACAATACTTATCGTGTAGCAGTATTATAAGAGACTTGGTTAAAACTCCTTTAGTATGCTGAACGATGGCTCATTTATCTTGTTTGGATCACACCCACTTCTGTAAGGTGTTGTTTGTATAAATGATGATAATAGTGATGGTGATGGTGATGAGGATGGCAATTGTGGTGGTAGTGGTGGTGGTAATGTGATGATGGCGATCATAGCATTGTTTACATCAGTGTATTCAGAAGTAAATTTTTGGGGCCAGGTCTGCCCCTACACAGTACGTCATTTGAATGCACGGAGATGTTAGCACTGATAAGAAGTATTAGTGAAACTGATTTCAGTTCAACAGCCTGTATGTTGAGGTTGTTGCATTTATCTATTTACATCTCTCTGTTCTGTACAAAAACAGCAGCTTAAACGATGCAGATAAATAACAGTGACATTTTATCTCCTTTTCTAAAGTTGAATTCCAGAAGGTAGGAAAGATCCTTTCATGCTTACATTACCATGACAAACTGAAAGAGATAAATCCCTATGGATGGGATGAGATGTGGGAGTTAGGGGATTAATGCTTAGATGTTTCTTTCAATTTATTTCTCCTATTATATGTGTTAAAAATATATACCATATGTCAGGCAGCATGTTTTAATCCCATCAAAATTTCTTACACAATTCCTCAGGGGATATGTTTTTTTGCTGCCAAGTTTTCTCTGCTAGAATGCTGACTTATTATTCCTTTGCAGAGAAACTCATGGTTTATTTTATGATAACATGTTGTTATAACTTCTCTGGCTGTAATTTTTATGAGGAAAATTAGTCCCAAGGGAATTTATTTTGAGAGTAGTGCTCTTAATGGTGACGGAGAAGGATAGAAATATTTCCAGAAAGTAATGTATCCTTCAGCTGTTTCGACAGAACAGAAATTCCTTTGACAGCATTTGTGAAAGCCTTCATTATACCCAACATTTAAATTCAGTCCTTGAACTGGGGTTTCCCCAGATCATTTGAGGGTCAGTTTTGGAATGGTTCTTATGTCCCATGTCACTTTTCACTGAGCATTCTGCTGGACAGCAAATTTAAGGAAAATTATCTTTTAGTAATATTAAGTACACATGACTTACAGCAAGTGACAGAAAACCTGCATGAAATTACTCTAAGTAGAATTTCCTTTCTGCCACTTTTTTTAAGGTAAAGGTATAATAACGATGTTATGAGGAAATGAGGGGTATGTTGAACTAATTTTCAATTCAAAAAGAAAAGAAGGTTAAAACATTACCCCAAGAATTAAAATTCTGTTACCTTCATGTTCCTCTGTTTGGTGTTTAAATTTAAATCCCAGTAATATGCTTACAGCTTTATTTCATTTTCTATTACATTGTTCAGCTAACTCACATAGTCTGGGGCTCGCTCTGGCCCCTGATATTTGATTTTTATTAATCACACATTACCATCAGCTTTACTGGACTTCAGTAATCAAATATAGCAAAGCCAAAGTTATTTTCTTTTAGAAGTTCACTTGCTCCTAAGGCTGTGCTCCCTGTTTGCAATCAAGTGCTCTAATTGTAATAACATTCCCCCACAGAGAAACTATTAGCATTTATAGGTTATATTAAGAAGAAATAATAAGCACATGTGACAGGGCTGCATTTTGGGTTTCCTTTCTCTTCTAAGACAGAATGGACGTTAGATTTCCATAAGGCATATTTTTATTTAATTGAGTCTGTTGATCATGGAAAAATGGCATCTTTTATGTTCTTTGATGGAACTTCATATTATGCAGACATAGAAACAAGGAGTACTTGTTGTGAATTGGCCATATATTGAAGGTAAATATCAAATAATTTGCTTTTCCTCTCCCCGGCCATCTCCTCCATAGGTTTACACATATCAGACTTCACTGTCTCTTTGTCATACTCAAATTGGATTTCCTTTGCTATCAATTCTAGGCTGAGACTTCTATGACCCTAATTTGGTAGCTCTTCAAGGGGTTTATGGCATAAGCCTTTTCTATTTCTAACAAAAAATAAGGCTCAAATCCATCATGGGCTAGTGAATTGTGTTTGAAGTCTTATTTTCCATTATATATCATACTTACTGATCATATTTGTGAATAAAATAATTTATTCTTTTTATAGTGATCAGTTCATTTATATGTTCAGTACATTTTAATTTTGAATGAAAATTAATTGGTGTGAATAAAAATTATGCACTAAGGTTTTCCATAATTCTGTTTTCATAGTCAAATTTAGGGTAGAAACTATAAAATATTTGATAAACTGTATGATAAATGCTGTTTAAATAATCGATTTGTATATACAACTATTTAATAAATGAACTATTTGTAAATTAGGTGCTAATTCTGCATTTATATCTTCATGTGGACAAAGATTTCAGTAGAGTTTGAAGTTCTTAAATGCTGTTTTCTGTAACTTAAAATATTAATAACTCATAAATCTAAAAAGACAATATAAGAGTAACCACAATTTAAGATGTAATTTATGTTAGATAAACTTATAATTAGGAAATCAGATTTCAAAATTGTATTACTCCTGGGTATTCTCATATGACCTATATATCAAAACGTTGTCAACTGCTTAAAACTGCCTGTATTATTGTGGGAAAAGAACAGTAAATTGAGGTTATGACTTCTTAAGAAGTATAACCTACATATGGTATCCTGGACCATTTTGCATGTTTCATTTCATGTTAGAGGAATTCTAACAAAGACAGCCAGTAAAATATTAATAGGCACTGAGGTACAATGCATTTTCTTAGTAATTTGCAATTAAAATTGAGTGTAATTGTATTGTCAAGAATTTTTTTTTTTCACTAGATCTTGCCATGCTGATTTGGGGATTTTCCACTTGGAAAATTCTTTTTCTAATTATATCCATGAAACAGTAATGCAAATAATACAAAAGCAAAAAACGGATATTAAGGTATAAAGCTATATTACTTTGGAGCTGCGCTGGCAGCCCATGGGGCAAGCTACTGCAGTCCAAGTTTGATCCCCAGCCAGGGAGGGGACCCGTATAGCACAATAGACCTCTCCTACCTCTCCCACTGCTCCCCTCAGCAGTGTATTTCAGTGGATCTGCCTGTTCTGCTCCCCACTCTCTCTCTGGTGAATCCTCTCACCCCCACCTGCTGTGTCTCTAGGCTATACCCCAGCTCTTGTATGCATAAATAAACAAAATCTTTAAAAATATAAATAAAGCTATTGTTTTGCACAGTATAGAAAATCTGAAATGAATGAAGGGAAAAAAAGATATGGCACAGTGTTCTGTTTTCCATAGTGTTATCTGCATTAAAAATACATAGCATTCACAAATTTCTGTTAAGAGTATATACTTTGGCATGGGAAAACTATGGTGATGGCACCTAAGGAGAGAAAGCCTATATTGTGATAAAGTAAACAAGGATGTTTAAAATATTAAAAATAATATATATTTCCCCTTGGGGGGAAAACAGTATGCATTTTAGAGCCAGGCAGATCTGATTTTGTGTCTTTAATACTCAACTTTCTTGCACTGTGATTATCATAAATATAGTTTCCTCATCTGGAAAATGGAGAGTATGAAATTACCTATCCATTTTGATGATCGTTTTGATGATTATATTAAATGATGATTCAGTGAATGTGAATTCTTTCTGTATTGTCTTGCACATGATAAACACACCAAGGAAGTTAATATGGTTCTTTTATCATTGTTGGCAAGAGAAATCCTGTAAAAATCAAAGCAGTGGTTACTAAACTGCAGCCTTTGACTTCTACTCATTCTTGATAGAGAATGTTTAAAAGCTGATTCATATAAAACTTTCACTCATCCTTCAAAGGAATAGAACAAACATTAGTGAATTGTGTTCAAACGAAAAAAGACCCCGAATAGTCAAAACAATCCTGACAATAAAGAAGAGTAGACGCATCATACTTTTAGACTTCAAACTATGCTAAAAAGCTATGTGTAGATTAGTTTGTTAGAAAGATAGAATTAATACAATGATTTTCCTTATTTTCCACTTTAAGTCATTCTATTTAGAATTCAATTCTGGGGGATAATTTATTTTACCACATGGTAGAAGAAGTAGAGGAATGAAAAGCAAATGGTTAAAACTGATATGAATTTTCAAGAGCTAACTGAGGATAAAAATCTTATTGGATAGACTTTAGTGACATAGAAAAGGGTGACTGGATAACATCCTCAGCTAATTTACCAGAGCTTGGGTAAGAAAACTGAGTACGAGAGCAGCAAATCTCCCATTCCAGTTGTACAATATTTAGTCTTTTATCCTTTTTTACGTGTCATGACAGAGATATTAAATTAAGAATTAAGATCCTTGATTTTTCAACCTGTCTATAGTTTGAAGGGACAATTACCCTTTGACCTAAAGATTGCCACTAGAAGATGATAGCCTGGAGAAAATATCAAAGTATGCAGGTAACGGATAGTTCTCACTCAAAAATGAGCATCCTGCCAGAGGACGGACACACACACAGACACACTTGGACACACCATTAAAAAAAGATGAAAAATATCACTCCAGTATGCTAGCATCCTATTGATTGAGTGACTGTATTATAACTGCCCTTCTTATTCCTTCCATACAACTAATTTTTGTAGTTGGAATACAAATGTATAGATAGTTGAAATACATGAGAAACGAATAGTACATATTGTAAATATTTAACTAAAATACCCTAAACTATTTTTCCAACGAAAAATGGGACTTGTTAATTATGGTTTTAGTGACTAAGTGATTGTCACTCCATAATTCCCTACTGTTGCTTTGGCATTTTAATATAACTACCTGCATGCAGATAGCATCTTCAATGTTTGGGTAATTTATTGGGGGTAAATTGTCGACTAAAAGATAATTTTTTTTTTTACTCTTTGCAAATGCTTTTTTCTAACTTGCAACTAGTTTCATGTCCTAGGCTAAATTCTTGATCTTCCTTGCAGACACTCTTCCTTCAGCTCTCCTCAGCTTAGTAAATGGTACCATTAACTATCCTGTTGCTCAACTCAAAGTTCAGGCTTGCAACTTTCTTCCTGTCTCATGCCATTGCTTCCTGCCCTTCTGATCCATCATTAAGTTTAGTGTCTCCTACTTCAATGCAGAAACTTCTGTTGTACATAATATAAAGTAGATGTTTCTTAATCTGGTTCTCTAACTCTGATTCTAACTTCCTGTCCAATAGAATAAGTGGACTCTCCTACACTTGCTGTTTATATCTCTTTGGCATGCTCTTTGTCCTGCACTTCCTGTGTCCTCATTCTGCTTTTTCAGGGGTCAGTTGTAATGTTCCACTTATAGCGAGACCGTCCACAATTCTCCCAACTAAAGTGGTCATCAGTGTTTCAAATAGTATTGCTCCTTTTTTTCATGCCTTTCTTGTCAAATATACTATTATTAAAGAAGCACTTGCTGTTTACTTGATAAATATCTCACTTCTCCATTCAGTACAATTATTTGACAGTCTCTACCATGCCTATTTCATTTACCACTATATCTGCAATGCTAAACATATTGTCTGGCACATTGGATGATGCTAGATCAGACTGTGAGAGTTTGTGTCCTGGCTCTCGCCTGTATAGACTGTCCGTGGATGATACAAATGTGAAATGGGCACAATAATAACAATACCTAACATGTTCAATTTCCTACCGATAAAATGACATTATTCATATGCACTTATAATCATAGTGCTTACCACACTTCAGGCTCTCAATATTTATTAGTTGTGATTACTCTGCACACTTACTAAATATTTTTGAGTGAGGGAAAGAGTGAATTTGCTTTATAATATAAATTAGTAGATAATTACCTCCTTATATACCATTTTCATCACAATCTCCATTACAGAGTTTTATTCTTTTTAAGTTGCTAATAGGCAAAATAATAATATCAAAAATAATAGTATGCTTTTAGTTTCCTTATCACTTATGTGTGTGCTTATCCTTATGCATCTGTGTGGCTTTGTTTTTCCTTCGTTAATATTTTAATTGTGAAGGTGACGGTTTTGAAAAATGCAATATGCAACAGGTTCAAAATTTAGAGTAGTCAGAAATTTGACCCAGATTAACCTTTCTCCCAAAATAACAAAATAACTTAGAGATTCTTAGGTTCGTGTGACTCAAATGCTAGTTACCAAAAGACTGAATGACTGTGAATGTAATCCCTTGAAAGTGAGTGATTTAGAATCAATTTTGAGATTTTATTTTTTCTACTAGATGCTCAGGTACAAAGGGTCAGATAGTGTTCATTGACCCTTCCTCTGTTATCAGTGTTATTTTGTTGTCAGTGATGCCAAAGTATGTTGTTCATATCAATCACCTGGAGCAATAAATCATACTTATTGCCATTATGTGCTTGTCTCTCCCTTTAGCAGTGAATTTATTGAGGGTAAAATTTATAATTTATTTACTTTGGTGTGTCTGGAAGGAATACATATTGTACATTCGTCCTAATCATTTTCACTTTATTATTTCCCAAAATAATTTCAGTGAACGTAAACTGGGAAGACATAAGTAACAAGGTAGTTGATACTCAGTTACCTTTAGGATATGAAGCAGAAGTGTTTGTATCTCAGTTGTAGTTAACATAATTCTCAGTAAGGATACTGAAAATACTCTCATATGGTAAGGAGGGAAGAATACAGATTGCAAAACTTGGTGATTCCCAAAATGTTTGACAGTTTTAACTCTGTCCTTCAGTATACCCAAGCATGCTATGCAAAGTAACAAATTGAAATATAATAATCCCTAGTTAAATCATGAATTTTTGTTCAGGGATAAGTCAAGTTCATGGTTTCACCTGTAGTAAAAAGGAATTAAGTCCCCTTATCATCCAACCATCACTCTTAGGCTAGAGCTAGAAAGACATTGGAGGAAGAAGGAACGCGTGTAAATCAGGGCATAAGTACCATGTTTCCATGATAGCTATCCTAGAAGTGGCTTACTAGTATTTCTTTTCATTTATGATCTTATGTACTGCCCACTCACCACCGCCCCTCCAGCACTTCGCATCTCTATCTCTGTCTCTTTCTCTCTGTAGACTTAGGTTACTAGAGGGGAAGGAAGAAGCAAAGTGGAGAGGGTGCCCAATGGACTGTGGTGGCAGGACTGTGGGTGACTTGGTGGTGCCTGTGTTGGGGTAACACACATCTGAAGAGATATGAACCTGGACCCATAAATTACATATGGTGTTGCAAACCAGTAGTAACTCATTTAACTGATTGTATTTTTAAAAGTTACAGATCTTCAAATAAAAATGCTCCAATATAGTCTATCTACCCAACTAGGGGGGAATAGGAAAATATGCTGTTCGCTTTTCTAAAATCTTTTCAATTGATCAGTTAATTAAATATGGGTTAAGTTTACACTGGAAACACATACAAAATACTGTATATTCTCTTTATATATACCCATGGAGGCGAACAAATTCCCTTTTTATCCTTTGTTCATGGTATTTTATGCTTATAGCACATTACACTATTTTGTGTTGATACTTCCTTTTTAAAAATATTTATTTATGCATACAAGAGCTGGAGTGTAGGTCAAAGGTGCATGGAGGGGGTGAGAGGATTCACCAGAGACAGAGTGGGGAGTAGAACAGGCAGATCGACTGAAATACACTGCTGAGGGGATCAGTGGGAGAGACAGGAGAGGTCTGGTGTGAGATGTGGATCAGCTCCCTGGCTGGGGCTTGAACTCACACTGCAGTGGCTGCCAATAGCTTCATAGTGCTGAAACTTAACTCCTTGTGCCACCAGAGAGGTCCATGTGTTGATATTTTGGACACAAATTGGCCACAAAAGGTAGTATATTAAAAAGGGTGCCTTGTTTTTTTATACACGTAGTATGATTTTAGTAGTGGCAGGAATCAGAATTTTCTTCTTTTAAGAACTTTGCGGGGGGGACATAGCTTCCTGATCATCTCTAGAATATGTATTAGCTTTTTTGATAGAATGTGTGTATGCATCTATATAATATTATTAGTCAATAAAACCAAGGAAACCCCACCATTTGTGACAACATGTATGGAACTTGAAATCATTAGGCTAAGTGAAATAGCTCAGAAAGAGAAAGACAGATACTTCAGGATCTCACTTATATGTTAAATCTTAAAAAGAAAAAAAAAACTCATAAGAAGAGATTGGATTTGTCATTGGTTTCCAGCAGTGGAGGGTAGAGGGGTGTGGAATTGAAAGCGGGTAGTCAAAAAGAACAAACATCCAGTTATCAGATAGATGAGGGCTAGGAAGCTAATGTACAACATGATGCTCATGGTTGACCGTGCTGTATGAGGTATAGGAAAGTTGTGAATATGGTAAATTCGAAGAGTTTTTATCACAGAGAAAATTTATTCCTATTTCCTTTTTTAATTAATATGATTTAATTAATATGATAATATTAGCTGAACCTATTTTAGTAATCATTTCATAATATATGTAAATCAAATCATTATGATGTATGCCTTAAGCTTATGCAATGACATGTATCAAGTATTTCATAATAAAACTGGAAAAAATAAAATAGGAGTTGAAAATATCTGTCTAATATATATATATCGTATACTCTAATCTTAGAAACTAGATTTTCAACTACTCTACATACCTGTTTATAAAATACAAAGTAGTCTAAGTAATTATTGCATATGGTTTTTATCAAACTGTACTTTTTTAAATGATGTGCCATTATTTTACACCATTGTTTGTTTAAAGTATAGCTTTTCTCTCCTTAGGTGTGGTTACCATAGTCAGACTCTACTTCTTGGTTAGCCTTGCCACAGAGTTATCAATTTTACTTTTTCCAAAGTACAAGCTTTTGATTTCATTGATTTTCTGTATTGTTGAACACTGTTTCTAACTATTGTTCGAAGTGTTTCTATTGGAGTATAAGCTGCATACATTTCAACTGTTTAGGAATTTTAAACAATCACGAGTAAATGTATGTTCATAAATCAAAGTTGTTAAATTTAGAAAGTGAACAATCAGGTAGTAGTTTTTTTTTGAGATGTGACACATCTGTTAATGCTATCTATACAAAGGATATCTTCCCTTAAAACCGATCAGTCTTGGTTGGTTGAATTGACCCTGGAGTATTGAATTTATTTTGCCTTGCTTTTTTTACTGTCTATTTCTTTATTTGGCATTTATTCCTTTACATTTCATAATAGCCAATAGCAAAGTAGGACTCCAGATAATGAATACAATTACATTAATGACTTTCAGCAGCATAGAAGTAGAATATACAACTGTGCTTACATATCAGAGAAGATGATTTGAATATGCGTTGCAATCAGATAGAATAAGCAAGAATGTTTCAAAGGGCATTTTACTATATTATATACACAAGGGGAATCTGTATTATATAATCAAGTTTTGAACATATGCACTTTTTATCTCCTTTTGGAGAATGAACATGCAAGTTTTTATGGCGATGAAATTGAAAATTTTCTAGTAGTTATTTTCTAAAAATATTATTTATTCCAGCTCTTTTAAAAAATATATAGTTCAAGGAGAATTAATTCAGATTGGTAATAGAATATGTCTATGCATTTAAGTGAATGAGAAATAAGCATGAACAATTAATATATGTGACTGTTTAGACTGAAGAGAATGTCTAATGTCTGTAGAACTAAACAGCCCATTAAAGAATTATCTTCTTGTTTACGCTTCACATAACTAATTGCCAGTTTATTTAAAAGGTTGTGGCTTAATTAGAGACTATTAGGGGACATGAGTTACTGAAACTGTTTAAAGTTCCAAAGTCATGAACTTCTCATGAGGGAACCAAGATTTGCAATCCCTGTTTCTGGTCTACTCTCAGACTCGTCCAAGTTGGACCTCTGGCCCCGAACTCAGTGAACTTGCTACTGTCGATATCCTTCCACTGTGTGCCACTAGTCAGACTAATTGTGCAGAGGTGCAAGAGACCCCTCGGATAGCTCCGGGAAGTTATTGCACCCTTCCTTTCAGAGCAAACCAGAGCCCGTTTGAGTATGTCATGAACTGTAATCCTGGCCCCTAAAACAGACCTCTACTATTCCATCTTTGTGATTCACCCTCGCGAAGAAAGGAGCAGAAGTGAATGGGGTGTAAAAGTTCTCACGACAGTTGGAGGGCGAAAACAGAAATAAGGTCATTGCTGAACTTGCCATAAAGCAGATTTCAACCTTAGGGACATGAAGCAGAAGAGAAAGGCAATGCACAATTTTACTCATTTGTCTTTTTTTACTGCACAGATTTCGCTTGTCTAAAGCTGAAATCTATGAAGAGAAAACCAATTAGCAAATACATTCATCATGATTTTGCCACACGATTTTATTCTCCATGTTAATTGTCTTAAGTCATAGAATTTGATGTGGAGTTTGTGTGTGTGTGTGTGTGTCTATATATATTCTGAGGTGAAAATCAAAATCATCTATTCTACTTGCTGAATGTCTTGCCATTATTATAGGGTGATAAATTTTTTTTGATTCACTGTTCTTAAAATAGAATCACTTTAACATTTGATTCTTGCTTAGAGTTTTCATTTGTCTGTTACATGAAAACTCTCAGAAAAAGAGAAGGTATTAAATTGTTTGGTATGTTTTATTTGTGTGTGCATGTGTAAGTTTAAAGATTTAAAAGTGTTCATTGGTATTTACTAATGGGCGAAATAGAAATCAAAATGTTTTCATAAGCAATAAATGTTAATCATATTAGAAGAATCACCATTTGTGACCTGACTGGTTGAAGTAAGGCACAAAGTGAGACAACACATGAATAAGCTATTCCTCCCCCCTCAAAAGCCCATCAAATACAAGCATTCATTGCACTTAGGGTTTGCAAAGATGAACAAATGGATATGAGTTTGGAAAATCACCAATGAGGAGCACAGATTGTTAGGTCGATTTCAGAATCATCACTGTCTACTTGAAAATTAAAGGAAAAGTATAGAAAAATGTTTAAGCTGGAGAACATAATATTTAAAAGAAGATAGGGAAAGAGGAGAATGGGCACAGAATGGGAGAGAATGCAATGGTATAAATATATAGTTCATGTAGCTATGCTGTGAAAAGGCTACTCTCATGTGCACCGTACACAGAAATTAATATTGGCACAATGTCTATGGAAGCAAATTGGCAAAACTTTAATACCCTTTTACCCAGCAATCCCCCTTGGATACTAGAGCTGAACATAAAATCCCAAATTCCTTAAACATGTACATAGATGACATATATATTGCATAATGAAAGTTTAAAGAATATGCACTAATATGATGCATATAAATAAAGAGAGTAGGACACACACCATATGATTTCATCTCATATTTGGTATGTAGATAAACCAAACAAATGAATGGTTATCAGAGGGAAAGGGTGAAAGGGATGAGTAAACTGGGTCAAAGGGATCAAACCGCAGTTTATTGAAGAAGAGAACTGGAATTTTGTGGCAAACTTAGGCATATGCAAATGGTGATTTGTAATGATGCATATCTGAAACATAGGATGCAATGTTCCTTCAGTAAAAATTTTGAAAAGTGAATGTACATGTAACTACTAACAATAATCTTTGCAAATAATACTTAAAGAACAAGGCATATTACATAATACCATGGGCAATACAGAAAATGGGACCTTTATTGTAGCACATTCCCAATTATTATAAATATTTAATGAGACTTTTTTAGGTGCAAAATGTATAGCCCATGAAATTACTTACAAAATTATCTTAGTGTAAGAATGCTTGAAACTTGATATCAGAACTAAGAATCAGTCAAATATTATGTTCTAGGGACTTCCTTTGGTCTGAGGATTTTATTGGTGTCTCTTATTTTCTAAGCTGCTTTTTGAACGTTACCTCCACTTGTAGCTCTCTAAGACTAGATTTTTTTATTTATTCATATTTGTTCTTCCATTCTAACTTTGGCTTAAATATGATCATCACAGCTTCTCTGGTCTAAATCAGCTTTAAAACCTTTTGTTTCTTCTCAAAGAGGAAGAACCTAATTTGGTTACATCATCTTTTCTCAAATTCTCATTTTCTGCAGACTGCTATGAAGCTTAGAAAACTAGGGACACTGATAGAATCATCAATAAAAGGACCACAGACCAAAGAAAGCCCTGAGAACTCTATACTTGGCTTCTTTTGAAATGAAATTGCAAGCATCCTTACAATAAAACACTTTTGTAAAGTAGTTTGATGGGCTGTAAATTTTGCACCTAAAAAAGTCTCACTAAATATTTTTAAAATTGGAAACGTACTACAGGAAACCAAGACAGAGTTACTTTCCTGCCTAGAGATTTCTTTAAAAAATTATTTACTTATGCATACAAGAACTGGAGTACAGGCCAGAGGGTAAGAGGATTCACCGGAGACAGAGTCTCGAGCAGAACAGGCACATTGACTGAAATACACTGCTGAGGGGAGCAGTGGGCAAGGCAGGAGAGGCCTGCTGGGTCATGTGGGTCCCCTTCCTGGCCGGGGATTGAACTCATGCTGCAGTGGCTGTGAACAGCTTCATAATATTGCGACTTAACCCCTTGAGGCACCAGGGAGGCCCCTGCCTAGAGATTTCACTGCTGTATTTGTACCAATAGGTCATGGCTGGTCTAAGCATGAGGGAACAGAATTAGACAAGTGGTCCTCTTTCTTCAACCACGTACATATAACTGCCTATACTCGACCCCAAAGCTCTGTATTATATCCAAAACAACCTTTTTTCCAAATATGTCCATCACTTAACTATTCACATTTTCAATGTACCTTTTCCTGCCTCTTAGAATTGCTGTCACTGAAATCATGATAATCTGAAATCCTCATCTTTTGCATGCCCCATAAAGGCTTTTTTGGCCTCCCCTAGGGAAAGTAAAACTCTCTAGTGCTCTGTTCACGATTGTTCAAGCATGTGTACCACAATATTCTTCCATTATGGGATTGATGTACATGAACTATAGACTTTATAAAGAGCATGCCTCTGGCATCATTCTGTTGTGTAGTTTATGAATGAAAACTATGAGACTATAAGTTTATGAACATAATACAAAGTTGGGGTAAAAACAGCATACATTCACATACACACAAAATTTTTATATCCTCATTCAACTCAGTATTCTAATACCCCACACATGAAAAAAAAAATATTGAACTATGTTTTTTTTTCTTCTTATAGGAGCCCTCTTCCTAATAGTGAAAGAAGTGTTTTTATAGCAAAAGTGTCATTTTTTAAACACTGAAATAGAAACGTTTCCTTTTCTGCCTGAGTCAATTTTTTCAGTGAATATTTCAGGCAAATGAACAAGCACTGTATTAACTCCAGGCTTTGTTTCAGGGGTTTCCTTGGGTGAACTGGTCTCACTGAATATCGTGTTGTAAATTGGTCAGATAGAACAAGAATTTAGATTTCCACAATCTTATTGGGACTTAGAAACTTCTATTATCTCACAGGACCCAGAAATTGAATTGAGGCTTTGTTACTAAGTCAGGTTATAGCAACGGACCCAAGAGTCAGTAGCTCAATTTTCTACTTCTTTGCATCAAATTTCCTCTTGAAAATGATGCATACAATATTGAAGAATGGCAGGGAAGAGCCTCTGTGAAGTGTTAAATATTTGGTTCACTGGGTCCTATCAGCAGGTAGAGACTGCAGGGAGCTTGTTTATCCAGCAGAACGATCTCATTATGAGGACAGTGATGTAGTATAGTTTACTTCATACCCCGAAGCCATTCAAGGAAACAACTGGGTGAGTGATATTCATCCTGGGTCCTGTATTGTGCTATTATGACTTGCAATAACTGGCAGCATATTAAAATAGAGATCAGGGACTACAGCTACTCCATTGAATGAAGTTCTGAAATTTCAAAGCTGTTGAATTATTCAGTATTTTCCAATTTATAGAATAAAAGAATGTATGATTGACTATTTCATGGCACAATAATGAAAATAAAGAAAGAGAATGCACAGGCTTTGTGCATTTCACAGTAAATATTTATTTCTCATAATTGCACAGTACCCAAGGGCATCTCTGCAAAGACCAGCGTGGCCCTTGCTGTCAAATGTAAAGAGGAAAACTTGCCTTAAAAAAACAAGAGACAATCAAAGGAGACATATTTATTAAAAACATCATAATGAATGATCACTGAAAGGAACCCACAGCACTGCTTACTGTGATAGCAGGAAGATTATCAAATGCTTCATTACAGTGATACAGCAGGCACCCCATCAATAGGTGTTGAAAAAAATAGGCATTGAAATAAAGAATCAATCTATGATACTTCCCTTCAGAGGTGACTTAAACTAAATACTATGAAATAATTTCTTCAAATACGTTCCAAAGCATTATAAAGGAAAGGGCGATGGTGTGATTACCAAGTGTTGGAGTCAACCTCTGAGGGATATACAGAAGGAACCCAGTTACACCTTTTTGGTACAATAGTCGGAGAAATATGTCGACCTTGATGACCCATGGAAGGTTGAAAGTTCTTCAGAGGCATGCAGACTCTTTGTTAGGAAGCAAGCAGTTACTTGCTGAGAATTTAAAATTTTATGTAAATAACAATAACCAGCTGCAATAAATGTTATCACAAAGTAGCATCTGCTAGGCTAGAAGATTCCTCTAGTTTTGAGTTTCATCAGTATTAATAAGCAGTCTATAAAGATAATCTTATTTAAACCAGCACTTGAGGATCATTGAATTCTCAGTAACATGAAAGCAACTAAATTTGCTTTGAATTTAGTAGGCATCTCTATTAACAACTGCCCAGTGCAGTTGTTTTTTCCATCTAGCAATCACATTTTTAATTAATTTTTTAATGAGTTACCATTGTTTTACATACTTGTTAATATTTTGAATGTATAAGATGTATGGTCACTGCGATTCTCCTACCTCCAAAATCCTCCTTATAGTCCATGCATCCACTCCCCATTCTTAATCCCGCCTCCCTTCCCGGATTGCTCAGGTTAGCAGAGGGTCAGACAGTGCCGTTTTTCATGTAAGTGCAAGCTTTCAAATTTATCAGCCCTCAAAAAAATGTATGCAAATTTGCCTTAGAACTAGGAGGTGCACACCTCCTTGCTTGTAATACCCTGAATCAAATACAGTGTGTCAGTAGATTCTAATCATAATGGACATGATTATACATGCAAATGCACATTATGAATGCCCAAATAGTTGTGTGTGAAGCTAACATGTACCAATGTATTCTGTATTCTCATGAGACCTCTTCTATAGTGGTTAAGAATAGACTTAGCGTCACCACAAAATGGCTTTATTCTTTTTGGAAATTCTCACTTACAAATTTACTTGAAGGAGCAATACACAAACTGTGTGTGTCAAATTTGCCCCCACAATCTCTGTATGAAGTTAATTAAATAGACCATTAATCTGTGTGATATTATTCATATGGAATCACATGCATATTAAACCACATAACTGACTTCATTCCCATTTTCCTTGAGATTTTCTCTAACTCTAGGGGACTCTAGTCCCCAGCAGAGTTTACAATGTGAAAAAGATACTCAGAAGTGCTTTAACGTACAGACAATGCGAGCAGTACCTTTCTGCTGTTTAAACACCTGCTGTGAAGGCTAACGTCTCCTGTAAGGTAACAAAGCAGTCTTCTACCCCAGCCACACTTCTCCTATGACCCTTGAGCCTGCTTCTGCTCCCTGTTTCCATTTGCTCCCTGTTTCCATTCATGACGTCATGATCTTCTCAGAGATCCTCTCTTGAAACCTGAGAGTCATCCTTGCCTCTTCCTTCTCCCTCAGCTCTCTGATCAATCTTTCCATCCTGTTGATTCTACCTCTACAGTTTCCCCAGATTTCCTTTTCATATCCTTTGCCACTGCTTCCTTTCATTTCTACTATTTTAAGAACCTTCTAAGTCATCTCTCTGCCCTGAACTGTCTCCTTCAAATACAGACTTGGTTTTCCCTCTAGAGTGATCTTACAAAAATGCCAATCAAATAATACCACTTCCTTCATCGATGTCTCCCACTGTCTAACTTGCCTGGACTACTAGTTCCCAAAGTGTCATTCCCCAGAAAAATTACTGGGGGATTTTTTTAGGAATGCATATTCTTGGGCCACAATCAACGTCTTCTGAATCTGAAACTGAACTACTGTCTCAGACCTGTGCTCAGATTTTATTTTATTCTGATTACTTTCTTTCACCATTCCTTTCCGCCACTGCCAACCCTACCCTTTACTGACTTGTCTAACTGGGGTACCCCATTGATGAAATTTTTTTCTTTCCGATTTTCAACTTTTGAATTCAAGCACAATTCAAATTCCATCTTTTTCTTAAACTCTTTTTGATCTTGCCAGTCATATTTCTGCTCCATTAGTTTATTTGAAATATAGGAAATAGTTCTGTTTCGAGAAAGAACAAACCTCTCATTCTGTGTTTCCAAAGTAATGAATGCTGCCTTTACTCTTGGAGTTCCTCCATTCTGCCCTGTGTTCTATGTAGTTGTTGACATAGCTTTCCCTGCTGAAAGAGGACTTCTTTGAGTTCAACATTTTTCTCAGTGATCTTTGTTATATAACTGAGTTGTACATAGTAGGTGCCTGGCAAAATGTGGACTCACGCTATTTGAACACTAACACATGAATATTTTGTTTGTATATTGCTGCGAATGATAATCCATTGGGATTGCTCTAATCTGTAAAGACTTTTCTAACATGAATCTTTAAAAATAGAATCATGTTCTGTTATAAGAGCTAAAACAAAATCAAAGTAAAACAAGTGCCTTAAGCCCTGCTACTTTCTCTTTAAAGGATCAATTTGCAGGATGGGTGTCCTGCCAGCCAACAGTCCTTTCCTGTGAGGTGCCTTTAAATTGGAAAAGATAATTAAATTTTATCACTCTTTCTTTGGTCTCTTGCTTCATCTTGTTGATGTTTAATCCCATGTCCAACAAGTGGCCCCAGGGAATAAAATGCTTGAAGCTGGTAATATGTTTTAACCTATCAGTATGCACATGTCCTTATCTGTTTTGTGTCTCTGGTAGAGGTTTCTTGTGGAGATACACATGAACTAGATAAGTAGCACCATGATATGCCTAATGAATGTAGAATGGTTAGTTTAATAAATCAAGAAGGATTTACTGAGTTCTAAGCCATGTTCCATTCAATGGAATAAAATTATTAGTCAAAAACTTGTATTACTTTACTCTATTATAAAGAAAGGGAAATGTGCATTGTTAATATTTCCCAAATGTGTAAGGCTAAAGAAAGTGATGGTGTTGACACAAGGTAAAAGTGATTATGTTGACATTCAAGCCAAACATTTTCAATAGCAGTTTAAGTGAATATGTAGTCCTTCAATGACAATGGCAAAGCAAAAAGATATAGATATGGAAATAGCTATACATCTATACTTGGAAATAGATTAAATTTAGATATATGGATAATCATGATAATAGATAGATAGACAGGTAGATACAGGCATAGATAGATGATAAAGTTCCAGTTTTCAAAGTCCCCACAGTTCAGTGATGAAAGGAATATATGTAAGCTATCATGAACTCAGTATGTTATATGCTAATTAAATTATGTATTAGAGAACAGAAGAAATAAATAATTGTATAAAAATTCTTTGAACTACATTTATATTGCTCTCTTTTTAAAATAAGGACCATATACCTCAAGATGTTAATATCTATATCAGTTTCTTATGCCCAATTTAACGACAGCAAAGAATATATATTTTCAAGTAGTGCAATATGTATCTGCTGGTGTTCACCCAAAGACTGGTTCTTTTCATGTTCCTGTTCAGTAGAAGACTAGAAAAGATTACATCCACTGTAAAGTAGAAAGTTCCCAATAGCAGCAGAAAAAGGTAGATAGAACACAGAGGTATGACTTCTGAAGGACCAGGAGAGTCATCACAGGTGAGAAGAAACCAAGAGGTCACTAAGGCTAATCATAAAGGTAGGGGTGGGGGCAAGAGATCTTTTTACCACACCTCATCAAGGGGCTTCACTGAGTTATTTTTCTAAAGACAAATAGTTCACTCAACCACAAGGGGCTTCTCTCTGGAACGGAACAAAAAAAAAGTGTAAAAGCTTGTATTAACAGAATATTTCACTAGAAAGAGAATAGATCAAATTATAATGTTGAGTAAAGATAATTTGAAATAGAGTGAAATGTGTATGATAATTCCAGCTAGAGATTTAGGATTGATAAAGGATGACTTTTATCAATTTGTCATTCAGTTATCAGATGAGTGACATTTATGCTGATGCATTTATCTTCTGAAACAAAAGTTGGCAAACTATATGAGGAGCTCATTTAAAGAAACAGTGCATAAGACTTAATAGACTCTTAGCCTATGTGATCAAATTGGCTCTTCTATAGATGGTTTATTGTGAAAGGTTCTGAGACAGTTTTTGAAAATCAATTTAAAAATTAGTGTAGAACCTTAAAAATATATTATTTCATCTAGTCATTGCATGTTTTTGGGATTCTTTCCTGAGTAAATTGTGCCCTTTTTGTTTTCCTTTTTTTGAGGGAAGGTTGTGGAACATTGTATAAATGTTGTTTTATCACAGAAGTATTTACACCAGTCAAACCTAAGGGAAAGCTTAAAATCAATTAACAGAAGATTTAAGTAAAATAATAATGTGGCATTATTGTGGAATATTATGTCATGGTTTCAAATATTTATTTTTTTAAGATTTATTTATTTATACATACAAGAGCTGGGGTACAGGTCCAGGGCAGTGAGAGGATTCACCAGAGACAGAGTGGGGAGCAGAACAGGCAGACTGACTGAAACACACTGCTGAGGGGAACAGCGGGCGAAGCAGGAGAGGTCTGCTGTGCCATGTGGGTCCCCTCCCTGGCTGGCAGCAGGGATCGAACTTGTGCTACAGTGGCTGTGGTCCACTTCAGTGCGTTACTCAGTGCAGTGCGCCACCAGGGAGGCCCAGTTTCAAATATTTAGTACAAAAAATCACCACACACACACACACACACACACACAAAAATTATAAAGACTGTATGCTCTTAACTAAGAAACTGAATAAACGAAGGACACATCATGAATGAACATTATCTTCCCTTTGCTCTCTTATAGTTGTCCTTTTTTGTCATTAAAAAGCAGATAATTAAAGATATTCTTGTCAAGGGCACGCTATGCATTGCACAGGTTTGTTTGTTTGTTTGCTTGTTTTGTATTAGTGTCAAGGATCTGGTAGAATTGGGAAACTAAAATATGCCAGAGAATTGACGATTCTGCCATGATTCTATTTGCTTTGACACCAGCTGTCTCCTGAAGAGGAGAAACCACATCTCAGAATTTGCTAACAGCCAACCAAGGTCTTCCTTCACCTGGTGTTGACCTACACTGAAATGGTAATAGTTAATAACTTCCAGAATTTGTCAGACAAAGAATATTCTAGAAATCAGATGCCTGATGACTGGCAAACTTTCTTAAATAACATGGACTCTTACACCCGCACACATCTTTCCCAAATATCTGAAATAACTCTTCCAAAGTTATTACACTCTATGTATATATTTAAAGGCAAGAATCTGGAAATCATTTATCGCATCCAGACAAAGAGATGAGGACAATGTGTAATGTGAACCAGTGTGTCAGAACTTGTGTTGTATTTTGTGGCTAATAATTTGGAGACATCTCTGCTTCTTTCTCAAATTAATGCCAGTATTGCAGATTTTCATTCAAGAATTCAATATCTCAAACAAGAAAACAGACAGTATTGAAAAATGCAGAATTCACTGACGTCCAGTTTTAGTCATTTTTTCAGTGTCTGATAGTTTATGTGCTTGACCAGTACTCCCAAAGTGCATTCATATCCCAATTTCTACTTTTCCAAGCACACTAGGGGTAGAAACAAATGAGGTCAAATATGCCTGACATTTATTTTTGATCACTGACATTTAAAAAAGGAAAATATATGAAATGCATATATGTATATATAGATATGTGCATTTTGGGTCTATCTGTGAGGCATTTAAAAATCCATCACATTTTCATTGCCTAAAAATTTTAAATGAAAAAATTACAAAAAGTGTTTCAAAGACTGCAACTCAAGAGACACGGTGCTGTTGATTTTTTTTTTTTTTAGTTGACTGGAAAAGATATTACCATCTATGATAGAAGACATGATTGCAGAGTAAACTAGCATTTTCTCTCTCCCTCACTGCTTGTGTTCAGTCCATCACCTACTCCTGCCAATTTTATTCCAAAATCATTTTCAAATCCACCCTATTTCTCCTTGTCTGCTACAACTGCCAAATTCAGACCTTCCATAACATCACTCTCCTGACTAAAACCTTCCACTTTTTATCTTTACCTAAACATTTACTCAGCATAGTGCATCTAAAAACATTTGACTGGCTCTATCTCCTTTGTGATTGAAACTCCTCAATATTGTTCCATTAATTTCCTGAAGAAACCAACCATTTTTTATATCTTAGCAAAGGACCTCCATGATCTGTCTTTGTCCAGGTCTTTTTCTTCATTTCTTGCTATTTCCTGTTTTAACCTCGTTTCTGCATCACAAAGCCATTTAAACTCCCTGCACTGCAGTGCTGCCCCTTATTTCTGTGCCTTTGCTTTTCTGTTCACCTCCAAACTAAATATTTTCCTGTCTATTGGTATGGCAAGCTATTTTTTTAAGATTTATTTGTTCATGCATACAAGAACTGGGTTACAGGCCCCAGGTACAGGGGGTGAGAAGAGTCACCAGAAACAGAGTGGGCAGAACAGGCAGATTGACTAAAATACACTGCTGAGGGGAGCAGCAGGCAAAACAGGAGAGGTCTGCTGTGCCATGTGGGTCAGCTCCCTGGTAGAGGATCGAACTGGTGCTTCTGTAGCTGGTGATAGCTTGATAGTGCTGAGATATAACCCCTTGCACCACCAGGGAGGCCTCTGGTATAGCTAACATTTTAAGTTTTGACAAGCATCTCAAATGGTTTCCCGTTGTAGGGAAAGTACGTCTAGTCTCTGGCTTTTCTATCTTTGCATTTCTATGTTGTGCTTTTAATTTCTATCTATTCTATTAGAATGAGAGTGCCTTCAAAATAAGGATTATGGGGCCTCCCTGGTGGTGCAGTGGGTTAAACAACACACTATGAAGCAAACCGCAGCCACTGCAGCACGAGTTTGATCCCTGCTGCCGACCAGGGAATGACCCACATGGCGCAGCAGACCTCACCTGCCTCGCCAGCTTGCTGCAGCCCTCAGCAGTGTGTTTCAGTCGATTTGCCTGTTCTGCCCCCCAATCTGTCTCTGGTGAATCCTCTCACCCCCCACGCCAATGGTCTGTACCCCAGCTCTTGTATACATAAATAAATAACTAAAATCTTTAAGAAAAATAATAAAGACTGTCTTGTAGGCACTGACATCTCCAGCCCCCGTGACAGAGGCTAGAACAAAGCTAGCTTGTACTATTTGGGTATATAACTCTAAGTTTGGTGGTCTTAGTATTGAATCCAGAACAGGGTTTTTGATGTACACAACTAATTGAGATGTTCTTCAGGGTAAAGCTAGAAAAGAGGGAAGCAGTGGAGAGATAGGGAAAGAGCTGAGTGGGAAGTTCACAGATGAACTCAAAGCTTGGTCTGATTTAAACACTGAAAAGTTTCAGAGCATGATCAACACTATAGATAGAATTGTTGAGACAAAAGAGAACCATCAGTTGTTATTTTCAATGGACACACTGAAGAGGCTGTAAATTCCCAGCACGTTGGCCACTGTCCGTGAAGGGTGAGAGGAGGAGAAAACTGTGAGCTGTGAGCATGTAATCCTCCAAGTATCTGGAAAATGAAACATCCACTTAGTAGAGGATCAGTGTGAAGCATCAACTACCCTATCCCAAAACCTTAATTATTTTATCACTATTCTAATGTATCTACCTAAGTACATATTTCAGAGTAATAGAATTTGCCCCTTTATAAATAGTCTTACTTTTTCCTGTTAGAACGTGATATATACAAGCTCTATGATTAGACTTCTCATGAAAGAATGCGGCCTTTCTTGCTTGTTACCATGGAACCATTTTGAACTCATATATGTAGCAATAGTGGCTTAATTAAAAATAAATTCCTATTTTTAAACATTTACATTATCCATACTATATAGCCTTTGTTTATGAAATAGTATACTGGTATGGACTCCATGGAAAGGAATTAGTTCTAAATCTTAATTCCATAACTGTCTTCATAGAAACTCCCAGAACATTATGAGTGGTAACAAAAATGAGTGACTATGGTACTTCATACCCCCACTCCTCCCTAATGTAACTTTATGGCTTCAGAAATTGCTGCTGACACTAATGGAATATGCACTATCAAGGAGTCATTGAACTACAGTGTTTCCATGAAGTCCTCCCATCAAAGAAGCATGCCAATAGCAACTTTCTGAGAGAGACAGATAGAAGGGATTTTTATCCTGAGAGAGAGAAAAACAGATAAAATACCTTTGGTCTACACGATTGCCTGATGACAATTTTTAAAATAATAAAGGTTACTTGGTCGCTTACATAGTGGAGTTAATGGTGTCTAGAAATATGTTTTAGAATAATGGATCCTCAGCTTGCAGGACTTCTGTGCTGAGTAAGGAAAAACTGAACAGTTGTGACCAGGGCATTTCCGGTCTTCAAGATACAGGTTTTAAGTTCTAACATTTTCTTTAAAGATTTGATATGTCTCTTTACACAAGATTTTAAAAAGTACTTTGTGACTGTATGAAAAACTACCTTTCTTCATAAGGAGATGCACTCTGAACACTTAGGGGTAAAGTGTCATTGTGTCTCTAAAGTTATTTTCAAATTATTTAGGAAAGAATTTATATACAGAATGAGAGTTTGTGTGTGTGCAAATGAGGCAACATGTTAGAAAAGGAAAAAAATGCCACTTGTTTCAGTTAATAAAATGCTTTAATGTCATTACTTTAGAGATCCATCATTTATTTAACTGTATTTATCCAAATAATTTGAAAATATCTTGAATTTTTCTTTACATTGTTTGCCATCGTTCCCAAAAATATATTAAAACATCTTTATGTGATAGTTTACTTTCACATATCATATATTTAATGTGGTGGTAGTAAAATTTTCGAAGCCATAGATCCTATATCTGTTTTATTAAATTATTTTGTTAAATGAACATGCCATGTCTCTGATATCCAAGGTGCTATTATTCCTCATTTCTCCTCTGCCTTTTCCTTGTCATGTGACTCTGAGCTGTTTGAAAGTCTTTTTTTTTTAATTGAGTACCAAATACCTTTAATTTTCAGTTATATTTATGGTTTTCTTTTCAACATTTCTTAGTAAGCATACTCTGAAAATATGCATTAATAGCTCTATCCCCAATACTGCTCCTCTCCTGTTCTCTTGAACTGATTTGTCGCTAACTTTTTAGAACTTTCTAGACTAAATATTTTTGTTCTTAGCTTCAAGCATTTTGCTTTATCTTACAAATCTTCTGAGAGTTTGGATAATTTCATCTCACTGTTTATACTGTTACCTTGAAGGTGTTCCAGCATTTTTCATCAACAGCAATATTCTCTCTGACAGATGGTCTCAGTTAAAAATACTTGATTCTAGAATTGTATTTCATATAGTAATAAAGCAAGATAATTTCATGCTTATCACCACAATTATGACTGTTTAGAATAAAATTCCACCTAGGATTGTACTCATTCAATAGGACAAATATGTAAAATTGTGTTGATCAAATATCACATGCAGTTATATAACCTTTATATCTGTGTTGTGCACAGTTCTGTCATCCTGCTTATTGTGGGGTGCCAGCCCTGCAACAGGCATTGACAGGAATCATAGCAGTGATGCAGATAGCATTAGTTCATCAGCAGAGGAAGGTAGTGTTTTGGACCAAACAGTTAGCAAAGGCATTTTCCAGGAGGTGCCATTGGAGGAAAGCCATGGAGTTGGTGAGAAAGATCCCACATAGAGGGAAAAGCTTCTTAAAAGCCTCTATGGATATTTTTGTGAGTGGGGTAATGAAAATGTATAAACTCAACACACAGTTTAATGCTCACTAGATATATTATTTTAAAATAAGAAATGCAGATAATTAATTCCACATGTGGCATCTTTGCTCTAATGTATGTTTACCTTTTTTTTTTTTTTTACTTAATTATATTTGACGTCAGTTGTATTCCCCAGGGAGTACCCACCACCATTCCACCCATATACCATCACCTCAGTCCCTTGTGCTCTTTCTGCCCTCATCCCTGTCTTTGCCCTCCTCTCCTTCCCCTCCCCCCTCCATGGTCCCTTTGGTTTATCTTTAACGTTTTGGTCTTGTTGAGCTTTTTTTATATAACAAAATGGTATAAATGCCCATTTCCTTGAGCTTATTCTTCTTTTTTGTTGTTGTTGCTCTTTCATATTCCTCCTAATAGTGAAGCCATCTGACATTTTTCTCTTCCCTTCTGACTTGTTTCACTGAGTATAATTCCTTCTAGTTCCATCCATGTTTCCATAAATGGCCCTAGTTTGTCATTGTTGATTGCTGAATAATATTTCATTGTGTAAATGGAGTACCACATCTTCTTGATCCAGTCATCTACTTTTGGGCATTTGGGTTGTTTCCAGGTCTTACCAATTACAAATAGCGCTGCAATGAACATAGCAGTACAGGTGCTCTTTTGAATCGATGTTTTTGTGTGCTTTGGGCAGATTCATAGGAGTGGGATTGCCGGATCATATGGTAGTTCCATTTCTGGTAGACTGAGGAACCTCCATACAGCCTTCCATAATGGGTGGATTAGCTTGCATTCCCACCAGCAGTGTACTAGGGTTCCTTTTTCTCCACATCTCATGTACATTTACCTTTTTAATCCCCATTTTTCTCCTGACTTCTACATTCTTCTTCCTATTCTTAAGATGCTCTACATTGTGCCTTTCTTAATCTGTAGCTGGTTAAACCCTGATTGTAATACTCAGATGCTACTGCTAATAGAGCTTTTCTTTTCTTGGTTTTTACCATTCTTCTCAGCATTTGTACACTGTGAGCAATGTCAAATTGCCCTGCTAAGAGTGTATTGCTGTATCTCAGCAGAAAATCCACAACTTCTCTGTAATGATGACCATGGTCATATGCCTGTTGTGGGGGGGAGGGTGTGTGTGTGTGCATATATGTGCATGTGTGTGCACTCACACATACACTTGTAGTCAAAAGGTGACAAAATATGGTGTCAACACATAAAGATGGTGCTTCCAAGAAACACAGCAGCCCCAGCCATTTTCCACCCCTGACAACTCCATTCTCACCATGGTTTCTACTTTATAATCCCCCTCATGCACCCAGAAATCAGAGCAAAGTGACCATCTACCTCTCTCTCAGGCTGTGAAAACACTATCAGAGCTTCACCCACTCTTTTTCTTGATTTTATAAGTTTGGTTCAAATCAAAGAGGAAACCACACACTAATTTGAACAAGGAAGGTTTATGGAAAGAATCATGAATTGTAACAGGGTATTGGAATAATGATGGATTGGCTAGTAAGAAAGAAAGATCAGTTCCTAAGCTCAGTAGACCATAACAAATAACACAAACTAAGTGGCTTGTACAGAGCAATTTATTTTCTCACAAATCTGGGGGCTTAGAGATAAAGATGAAGGTGCTGGCTACTTTGATTTCTGATGTGAGTCCTCCCTGTGGCTTACAGATGACCAGCTTCTCACTGTGTGTTTCTGTGGCCTCTTCTCCATGAACATGTGGAAGAACACAGAAAGGGAGTACAAGTTCTGGTGCCTTCTAAGCACCCTTCATGAGGGCTCTGCTCCCATGAGCTCATCTAAACCTGATTCTCTCCCAGAGGCCCCACCTCCAGACACCATCTCATTGGGCATTGGGCATTTAGCATATGAATATTGAGGGGCTGGGCTGGTTACAAACATTCAATCCATAATAAAAGAGAACCCTAAAGACTAGAAGAATGACCACTGTTATCCCTGACAGAAATGGAGCAACTAAGCAAATGTTCCATCCTCTCACCCCCCTGGAGCTGAGATGGAAAGCTCACTAGAGAAGTACCTGAGTCTAGGAATGACTGAAGTCAGTAAGGTGCCACTCTGGTAGAACTTGCTGAAAGTTTTCCCTCTGGAATTTGGTAGAGATTAGCCCTTGAAGGTACTGGGGAAAGCCGTTCACCGGAAGGTGTCTCGCCTGAGGCTCTGCTGAAAAGTCACCAGGCCTCTGGCTGCTGTGCATGATGGAGCCTAGGGACTGGAGAAACACCTGCTGCAGGATTAGGTGTTGGGGAGACTTGCACCCTGCAGGAGTCTCTCAGGGAGCCCATTGGACTCAGGGAATAAAACCTCTCCTCCTTGCAAGGTCTTCCAAAATCCTCTATTAACCAAACTCTAGTGCTAACGAGCAAAGGAAAAATAGTTCAAAGGTCCAGATCCATTTTCCTGTTTTGTATTATATCTTGTAATTGAAGTAATATTGTTTCACAGCACTGTATGTGATTCAGAGGCATAGAATCATACTTCTTCCGACGTATGTCACGATACATGTCTGTCACACCCACCACCAAGGCACCCTAGTCTTCCACCATAGTCCATTGGGTATACGCCCCACTTTGGCTCTCCACCCCTCCACCCCCAGCCCCTCCCGGTAACTTCAATTCAACACTCAGATTTCTAACTGGGTTTAGGTTTGGGTTTAGTTTTGCCTGTTCCTTTGTTTAGTTTCTTTGTATTCCACATATAAGTGAAATCATCAAACAGGCCAAATGTTGAATTCGCAGTGGGAAGGCAGCAAACCAATAACCAAAACATTGATATAGACTAAGAATAAATAGCAGCAGAAGCAAACTAAGTGATGAATATATTGTTTGTTTAGCAGGGTAAATTACTTTCAGTGCCATCCACTGCTGTGTAATATGTGACAAGAGTAGCATCTGGTCTTTTATATTTCTATTTATAAGTGGTCAATAAATATTTGTTTAAAGAATGAATGATCTAATTGCTTACAATTCTTTCTCTCTCTCTTTTTACTATAGCTGATGGATGCACTGATTGGTCTGTCGATATCAAGAAATACCAAGTTTTGGTGGGAGAGCCTGTTCGAATCAAATGTGCGCTCTTTTATGGTTATATAAGAGCAAATTACTCCCTAGCCCAAAGTGCTGGACTCAGTTTGATGTGGTACAAAAGCTCTGGTCCTGGAGACTTCGAGGAGCCAATAGCCTTTGATGGAAGTAGAATGAGCAAGGAAGAAGATTCTATTTGGTTCCGGCCAACATTGCTACAAGACAGTGGTCTTTATGCCTGTGTCATCAGGTACCCTTTCAATTTTATTTCTGCTGAATCAGGGAAATAATACCTTGCCCTATTAAACTTAAATTATACTGCTCTCCCTTTTACCTCCAGGTATTGTCTCAATATTTGTGTGTGTGGCTGCCTTCTAAAATTTAGTATCTAAATCATAAAAAGATGGGATTGGAATTTATATTGAGGCATTATTTCTAGCTTTTGGAGAAAAGAGTTACCATCTGTGTATCTACTTATGTTGCCAGGAATTACTAAAGACTATGAAATAAAATTTATAGAGGAGGTGAAATGTTGCAAGTAAAATGTAAGCAAAAACTTGCAGAAAGGATGCATAGTTTATTGCTAAATGGGTTGTAACATTTTGTTATTGCCCTTCACAGACAGACAGAGCACAGCTACCTCTGGTTCATGAGTATCTGCAAAGATGATTTAGGTAACATATATGCTCAGGAAGAGAAAGGACGCCTTGCCATGATAGGGAATGAGAAGGTTGTGTTCCAGATCATTTGAACTAAAAATTCTGGATCGATACAAAAATTTTCATTAGTGCCTCAGGACCAATAAAAAGTTTATAATGAAGTCTGTAACTTTGTCCACAAAAATACTCATCCCTATCTATACATCTCTGTCTGCTTCTGGAAGAGACATATGTAGTTTCCTTAATGCTAATGCATTAAGTCTCTATCCATGTAATGCATTAGCAGTTAAAAATCTCACTTTAAGCATTTAGTCCTTCATGGGTTGTGGATGTCGTTAGACTACAAGAGCATTAGCAACGCAGGGTGTAGGCACATGGAGGGTGTGTTTCTTTCTATTGCCTTGTCTTTTTATATTTTGCCTTATTAAGAGAGATAAAATCAAATCTAAAAACAGTCGATTCTCAATATTGACAGAGTCACCAAATCAGAGTGTATTTTTTTTTCAAATCAGAATTTGATGTCCACTTCTGACATTCTGGTCTGCACTTATCAGTCCTCTGTCACAAGGATAGTACCTCCCACTACCCACCATCTTATAAGAATGACCTTTCTTGTTGACACATGGCTTCGAGTATTTGAGGACATCCTAACAGGCCAAAGCCACAGAAATATGTCAAAAATCTTTTAACATTGACAAATACATTTTAAGTTATATATGAATGAATGCAAGCTGTGGTTGGGGGCAATGTCAAAAGGATTATAAAGGAGCCAATGCATCCTTCATTTGACAATTCTTCTTTGTTCCCATAGGGTCCACCAAGCCTTTTTTGTACAAACATAACTCTTAACAGAACCAGTGGTTTATTGGGGGCATTGATAAATACTTGCTTGTTGTACGAGTGCTGATAAAGAGTACTGCCTAGCTTTTGTCATTTGATTCATCATAATTTGATTAAACTTCATAGCTGCTGTATTTCTTTAAATAAATCATTGTTTTTGACAGTTCATGCATGTGTATAGGTGATTCTGCAGGATAGTCAAATATTTGTCCCCATTTATCTGAAATTAGAATTGAGCTGACTGTCCATAGTCTTAACACTTAATTTCATTCTTTATTGTTGATGGGGAAATAATGATGCATTCACATTAGTATTCTGAATTTCGAAAGCACTGAGGTTGCAATTCTTTGATGTGTTTAAATAGGCACTCTGATCCAATGCTTTGAGAAATTGCATTAAAATGTCCCTGAATTTATTGTTAAAAAAAATGAAAGAAAGATCAAAACAATTGAGAAGCAATGACATTTGCCATATGTTCACGTCTATGTTTTAATGGAAGGTGAAACTAAAAGACAAACACCTTAAATGTTTATAATTGTCAAGTGATATTCTAGACAAAGTGATAAACTACAGTTAAAGATTACGTGTGCCACTGGAATTCAAATACTCCAAGTGATTTGAAGCTAATGTTGATATGCTTCCCTTTTCCAATTTGGAAAATAGTACTCAAAATCATTACATCCAGCAGTTTAAAGAGCATAGCTTGGTGATGTGAAGGAAGCTCGGGGCTGAGACTTGAGTCACTGACATTTTGGCACATTCTTAGCTATCAGGCCACAAAACTACCACCATTAGTTTGTAAGTAATCCATTTGTAAAGGATTTTAGAAGCTTGAAAATGTTAGCTTCTGTTCAAAGGTGCTGGTCTTACTGATGTGTATTTACTTAATGAAAAGGTTGAACAAGCCTATACATGCACAACTAATTTGCATTTGCACCTACAAATGTACAGTTTATTGTAAATAACGGAAATCAGTTTAAAGAACAGGATCTTTCCTATTCCTTTCTCTTAGTATCACTCCTGGACAGCATAACACCATGTAAATCTTTGCTCTATACTATTTCGCTTTTTGCTCAATTTTCTCCTTCCAGAATTTTTTGAGTTTTTCACTGAAAAAGTGAACGAAGGAGAGGTATGGAACAATTTATTTTCCTTTAATGCCATTTAAAAGAGTAGTTTTACTTTATAATGTAAAACTTTCCTGTGCTCTTGGCATCCAATTTCTTGGCCCCTTCATTCCTCACTGTTATGCCCTATTAACAGATCTCACTGGTGCACATGTACGCATTTTAATGACCCTCCAAATGGTGCACACTACGTTGTTTGGCACCCTATGTTCGACAAAAAACAATTCATTTTCGAGGTAACTATAGGCTCATATTTGTTTGTAAGAGATAATACAGAGAACCCATGAGTCCATTTCCTGATTTTCTCAATGGTAACTTATTCCAAAACGCTAGTAAATATCATAATTGGGATATTGACATTAATCCAATCGAGACAGAACAATGCCGTCACCTCAAGGTTCCCTCCTATTGTTCACATGCACCTTCCTCTACTAGCTCTGACCCCCTGACAACTACTAATCTGTCCTCTATACATGGATTATTTTCGATTCAAAAATATTATACAAATGGAATCATATAGCATCTGATCTTTAGAAGTGGGTTTTTCAATCAGCGTTAGTCTTTTCAAATCATCCAAGTTGGCGTATGCCCCTGTAACATGCTAAACAATTGATCGTGTTTAGTACTGAGTAGTGTTCTGTGGTATAGACTTTCTCACAGTATTCAGCAACTCATCGAAGGACATCTGGGTTACTCTCAGTTTTTGCTTATTGACATGAAGGCATCTATGAATAATCATGTATAATTTTTTTTGTGAACCTAAGTCTTCATTTTTCTGGGATAAATGCCCAAGAGTGCATTTGGATTTTATGCTAGTTGAATGTCACATAAGAAAAAACCAAATCATTTACCAAGACAACTATTCCATTTTACGTCCCTATCAGCAGTGTGTGAGCGATCCATTTTCTTCACAACCTTACAGTGTTTGGTATTGTCACTGTTTTTCATTGTAGGTATAGTTATAATATTTCATTGTGGTTTCATTCTGTATTTCACTAATGATTAATAATATTTATTTGGCATATTTCTGTGTGCTTATTTGCCATTTCTATTTCAGTGAAAGACCTTTAGGTCTTTAGCCCGTTTATGACTGATTGGTTTGTGGTCTTTCTGCTGAAATTTTAGGATTCTTTATATATTCTAGATAGTAGTACTTTTCTGGATATGCAGTTTACAAGTATTTTCTGTCAATTTGTAGTATGTATTTTTATCTTCCTAAATGGATCTTGTACAGAGCAAACCTTTTTAATCTGATACAGTGCAGTTTGTACTTTTTTTTCCAATTTATGGATCATGCTTCTTGTGTGAGATTTAATATTTCTTTGCTTAGCCCTGTGTTCTAGAAATTTCACATTTTTAATTAATATGTTTTGCCAGAAGTTTTATTGTTTTATATTTTACATTTGTCTGTGATCCATTCTGAGTTAATATTTGTATAAGGTGTAAGGTTTATTTGGGTCAAGATTTAGCTTTTTGAAGAGATGGCACTTGCTGCCCCACCACTTCTTGAAATAACTATGCTGCACTCATCCTCAATCAGTGGGGCGTGTCTATGCGGGTCTATTTCTGGTATATGTAGTCCATGTTGTAGATCTTTGAATCTGTACCTCTGATGAGCCCACTGTCTTGGTCAATGTAGCTATATAGTAGGACTAAATGCCAAGTTAAGTGAGTTCTCCCACTCTATCCTTCTTTTCTGAAATTTTTAAGCAAATTTAGGGTCTGTTTCTTTTTTTTTTTAAAGATTTATTTATTTATGCATGCAAGCACTGGGATACAGGCCAGAGGTGTGGGGGGGGAGGGTGAGAGGATTCACCACAGAGAGTGGGGAGCAGAACAGGCAGATCAACGGAAGTACACTGCTGAGGGGAGCAGCGGGCACAGCAGGAGAGGTCTGCCGCGCCATGTGGGTCCCCTCCTTGGCTGGCAGCAGAGATCGAACTCGTGCTGCAGTGGCTGCGGTTTGCTTCATAGTGTGTTGCTTAACCCACTGCGCCACCAGGGAGGGTCTGTTTCTTTTTATATAAATTTTAGCATGAGCTTGTTTATACTTACAAAATATTCACCAGAATACTGCTAGGAATGGCATTAACATTATGAATTGAGTAAACATTTATTTTTATTTTTGCCAAAGAAAATATGCTTAATTTTTATTTTATAATATATTGTAATGTACAGATGTATATTTATGGGTACCTATATATGTATATAGAGAGAGCATATATACTATATGTGTGTTTATTTTTTTTAATCTTTACTGTTGAATTACCCAATCTATGAGTGCGGTTAGTCTCTCCATTTCTTTTGGATTTGTTTCTTTGATATTCTCATTATCATTTTCCAGTTTTCAGCATATAAATCTGAAAAGACAATCAACACATTCCCACACTAAGATGAGTCTGATGTTGGAGTAACTGACAAGGATTTTAAAGCAACCATCATAAAAATACTTCAGCTAGTAATTATAAAATTTCTTGAAACAGATGAAAAACCTGGAGAAATTAGCAAAGAAATATGTTATAAAGGAGGCACAAATTGAAATTAGGGCACTGGAAAATACAACAACCAAATTAATGACTCATCCAGAGGGTTTAATTAGAGTGGAGATGACAAAATACAGCTTGACTTCTTTGCTACCCTATTCAGATTTTACTTGTTGGAGCTAAAAAACTTCAAGTTATCAGAACCTCTTGGCCTCTCTTGGTTTTTTAAACAATGATCTTTTTACTAACTCTGCACTTAGCTCTCCTATAGGTCACTTAGTAAAATTTGTCAGGATGCTTTTTCTCTGACTTTCCCTTAAATGCTAATGTTTCCCAGAATTTTATTTTCACCTGCTTCCCTTTGTCCTTCTGCGTAACATCTTTTCAACTTTGGCTGCATATTGGAATTAATAGTTTTAAAAAGCTATAGATATCTGTTTATCACTACAGATCAGCTGCAGATAGAGAATTCTGTTAGCAGCCAGTTTGAAATTCACTACTCCCTGAGCCTTCTTATTTTTTACAGTAACTCCACTTATTAAATATGTATTGGTGACTCAAAAAAGTAATTCCATTTTCACAAGCACTAGAAAAACATAAATTTCCTAATAGTCCTTTCTTCATGTTTTTCTAAGAGCATTGGCTTCAGCATGTACGGAAATCTGTTTCAATATCTAACAAACCAGTCTCCTCCTCAGGTGTTTCTTTTCTTTCTTACCATTCCTCCAGTAGCACCGGAAAATTATCACTTAGCGTTGTTTCCTTTGTTTTCCTTACCTTGCCTTAATTGGTTACCAAGAACTGTCCGGTCTACATTTGAAATGTCTTTGAATTTATTCTTTCTACTCCATGGGTGAGTGCAATGCACTTTTTTTGCCTCCAAGTAACACATATTAGCTTCACTTGTCATATGATTTTTGTGGTCAGTTTAGAGGGGTCCTTAAGTCCAAACATTCTTCTACATTCCCACAGCATTACCTATGTTTCAGAGTTCAGTATATTCTTAAGTGGTTTCCCTGCCTTGAGATTCTTTCCCATTTTAGTTACTACTCCACAGAGCTACAGAATTATATGTCTACAACACAGATGTGATCTAATTTCTCTACCTAAAATCTTTGATGGGCCCTGTTATCCAGCAAAAAAAGTAAGTTTTAAGACATTGCTTGGTATATGTATATGCCTTTCCTACTCAGCTTCAATCTTTTGCTCTAGACTCATCTTGGGTCTTTCTCTCCAGAGGCACATTGTGCTATGTTTGCACCATCCTGCCTGTTTGCAAATGAAGGTACAAATTTCCTTACTCTTTCCTTTGATCCTTCATGTGAAATTTCATTTTTCATTGCCTTTCTGAAAAACACATAATTAATTCTTGAAGAAGACCCAGGATATGTGTATCATCTTTTTACGTTTCCCATATTGCTCCAAAAATTTGTTTCTGTTATCATTCATAGAGAGAAAGCACCCGAATATGAAGTGACCTAAAGCAACAGCCATTTTATTAGTACATGACTCCTCTTCAATGTGGGCTGAACTCTGTTGGGTGGTCCTTCTGCTGGCCTTGTCCGAAATAGCTTAATGCTGGAATCAGGGAGAATGCAGGCTTAGCTGAGCCTGGCTTTCTCTTCGTGAATTCTCAGGGCCTCCCCCCTTTCTCAAAGTGTTCTTTCCAGCCGTCTCCCTAGCAGAATATTCACATTTTTTAATGGAGCAGCTCAGGATGTATAACTACCTAGCAAGTGGTCATGTCTCGAGTTAGCATGGAAGTAGTCTTTACAAACACTTGACTCTCGTGTGTTTTGGCTCGTTGTTGAGACCACATAATAGTACAGGTAATAGTGCAACAGAGTCTGCCCTTTGTCCCCTAATATTCCATGCCCTTATATGTACAAAATACACCCATTTGTGAGGCTTAGCTCCTTGTGGCATCATGATCAGGCTAGAAGTCCAGGATCTTAATATGTGAGTCAGTTCTGGTTGGAAAAGAAGTTATTCATGCTTCATTCTCTGAATGCAGTTGCTCAAGAGTGACTCCTCTTGACCCCAAGAGCTAAAAAGACATGTTACCTGATCCTTACACATTCAACATACATTAGTGAGACAGAGATAAGTTAACTAAATAACCCCATTTGAAATGGGGGTGGGGGAGGTGGAGTAGGGATGAGCTGTACAGAGCACTGGCCCAACAATTCTAACATCCAGCTAGGCACATGTACCAGTTTCTTGACTCGGGTCCAGTTCTGCTTACTGGAGTGGTTCTCTGTGGGTTTGGGGTCCATTCTCTTTTTTCTACAGAAAGCTAAAGGTCCAGAGACTCTTTTAAATGTAAGCTTTGTCTCTTTTAAGTATAAGCTAGCTAGTAAGATTCCACAAAATGCTATGAGTCTTGTTCTAAATTGTAATCTGATCCATTAAACAAGACATACCCACAGTAATCTTCGACATAGATAGATGTCTTTCAACTTTGGTGTCGAAGTCAGGGTCCTGGAAAAGAAAGCCACCAAAGTCTCTTAGACACCCTTTGGCCTAGCTAGTCTTAGGGTATGCCTCAAAGACCTTTCCAGCTAAAAACATTAGGGTTTGCCTTCCTCAGGGGCCTTTTTAGCTACCTTCTTTGGGTGATAAAATATTTGTTTTCTCTCCCAACAGATTATCATAAATGTTTTCCCTTCAAAATTGATAAGCAATAGTGTTTGCCTCAGAGACGGCACCCAGTAAATATGTATTGAATGAAATAATTAGTGATTGGGATTACTGTTCTTACAATACCTGGTGGAAAACACTGTTATAGTCAGAATTACACCATTTTCTGATTCTTACAGCTTTTCATGAAAAAAAAATTCTACTTCTTATGGCATGACATATCTGAACGTAACAGATTATGAACTTCTTATATTACATCATGATTTTTGGCATTCCATAAGAGGATTTGTTTTAGTTTCTTCCTGTTACCAGGTGAAACTAGAAAGTGATACTGTGTCACGTCTGAAAGACAAACAAGTAACTACTGTAGTTGTAAAGTAGTTAACAACTTAATAATCTAAGTTTAAAAATGAAGTCATTTTTGGATGACATCAGCATCATTTTAGAAAGTCTTAAATATTTATATTCAATCAGTCTTCATAATTTGTTCATAACAATGAAAGTCTGTATAAATGTTTTATATTCTACCCCCCAAATTTTAATGATTGTTATGCATATGGCTTCCAAGAACCTAAAGTGGTTTCATAGTCTTGGTTCCTAATTGTTAAGCTACATCTCTTAATTGAAACTAGACTATACCCTTGAGACTATCATCTGTAATTTATAGATTACAAAAATTGCAATTAAACCTACAGAAGCTGATCCTTTAAAAAATCCATATACCACTGAAAGACTTTAAGGCTTCCAGTCTTGGTTCTGAGCTTCTTATGGATGAATTTCCATTATGGAACTTCTCATCAGCTTCTGTATTGCCTTGTTGCAAATCACATGCGTTTTGCCAGAGTAGGCTTCAAGGATATCTTCCAGTTTCATTTTTCTAACAATGCTTTGAGAACATGCTGAAGTTTAAGTCAACCTAAAACAGATACTAAATGTAGCCCTTTCTCCATGTCTGAGAAATGAAGGTATTTTTTTCGAGGATCATACTGTTCTTGAACTGGACAAGAATTAGCCAAATTGCAATGTCTCACAGCGCCTTCTTTTAAGAAACAGTAAATTATGCCTGTGTGATGATGAAGTAGTTTCTTATATCACTGGATTAACAAAAGATTTGTCTTGTCTTTCCAAGTCCTATAACAGAAAATCTTGGCAAGTCTTGGCCATTAATGTTACATTTAGGACAAAGACATACATCTTCTCCAGAAAGTATCAAATTAATACAGAGTAGGTAGACTCCCTAAGAAGGTATATTTGTAAAATAACTAGATGCATAAAGAAAGTATAGTTCTCACTTCTTAATCTTTTTATATTTTCATTTTAGCTAAAATGAATCATCATAAGCCCTTTTCAGTCATGAAGATAATGTGTACATTTATCATATTACACAAACATTACTAAAAGTTTCTAATGTAATGTAACTGATAGTTCTGAGGAAACATTTTTATTGCAAATATTGTGTTCCAGATGCTAGTCATTGACAACAAATCTTTACTGGTTAAGACACTTTTATACTGTGTTTATGCTTTCCTTATTTGTAAAACAGTAGATTTTTTAGGGTCTGTTTTGGTTTAGTTTTGTTTCCTTTGTTTCCTTTTATTCCACGTTTTGAGCAAAACCATCCTGTATTTGTCTTTCTCTTTCTAACTCCACTTAGCGTAATCCCAGTAGCTTCTTATGGGCAGATACTTAGCATCTTGTTCATCTTTACATCTCTGCATATTTGAGACCAGAACAAAGAAAATATTTGACCAGTTGTCCAGTTTAGGGACAGACTGCTGGATGTAACAAGAGTCTTAGAAATAAGAGTGAGCCCAAAGTTACATAAACATCCAAACAATGGACAAATGTAAAAATGAATGGGTGAATGAAAGGGTGACTTAAGAAGTCTTCTGCTCAATGCAGATGTAGGCAGCTCAGAGTTGATATGGTACCTGCCTCAGTGTCTAGGCTTCAGGTTTCTTCGAAATGCCCTTTTTATTCTCCATAGGGTGTTTTCCTCGTGCTGTTTTCAAAGCTGAAGCTCTAGCTGTCATTACCAGGCTATTGTATGTGACACAATGTAATTAAAGGAATGAAGAACATAGCCCTCCCCACTCATTCTTGACTTTAAGAGCAAGTCCCAGAGCCTCTCTGGTGGCCCAGGGGTTAAGTCTCAGCACTATCACCGCTGAGCCTGAGTTTAAGCCCTGGCCAGGGAGCTGACCCCCATGGTGCAGCAAACCTCTCCTGTCTCTGCTGCTCCCCTCAGCACTGTATTTAAGTAGATCTGCCTGTTCTGTTCCCAATTCTGTCTCTGGTAAATCCTCTCACCCCCTGTACCTCTGGCCTACACCTCATTTTTTGTATGCAAAAACAAATATTTTTTACTTTTTTAATTTTAGATTTATTTAATGGTATTTGACAACATTTGTAGTCCCCATGGAGTTCCCACCACCATTTCACCTGTGCATCATTACCTCAGTCCCTTGTGCTATTTATGCCCTCCTCCCTGTCTTTGCCCTCTCCTCCTTCCACCCACCCCCCCGCCATGGTCCCTTTGGTCTGTCTTTAATCTTTTGATCTTGTTGAGTTTGTTTGTTTGTTTGTTTTTGGCTGCAATTGCCCATTTCCTTGAGCTTACTCTTGTTTTGTTTCTTTTTTTTTAGTTTTTGTTGTAGTTGTTGTTCTTGCACATTCCTCCTAAAAGTGAAGCCATCCGATATTTTCCTCTTGCCTTCTGACTTGTTTCACTGAGTATAATTCCTTCTAGCTCCATCCATGTTTCTATAAATGGCCTTAGTTTATCATTTTTGATTGCTGAATAGTATTTCACTAAACAAATAAATATTTTTTTAAAAAAACAAGCCCCAGAAGTTACTTAAATCAATACTACTTATGTCTCATAGGCCAGAACTTGTTTGTGTGATTATGTCAAAGTAATTAGTGGCTCAGATATGTAGTTTTATTAGTAAGTGCCCATGTGCCTGATAAAAATGTAGGAAATTTTTCCCTGAGAATCTTAAACTCATTTCCCTAGAAGAAAACCCCTTGGCAGGGATTCTTGTGTAAGTGATCTATTGAGTGACTGCCCTTAGGAGTACATTTGCAGGGGGAAAAGCCCGGCCAAGAAGTGTATGACCCTATAGGGAGCTATACAACCTAAATTGCATCCCAGAATGCATCATGCCTTGAAGCAGGGGGCCAAGACCTTGCCTTTGCAGTTATCTCTAGCCAGGTGACTTGTCTTACTAAGGCAATTCTCCAGTAAAGAGTACAATACACCTTTGCAGAGGTTTGAACCTGTAGGTCCTGGAGCAGGTACAGAGATGAAAACCCACTTTAACTCAATAAATACATTTTTGGGGGGAACTGCTCACAGGTGTGAGCATTTACCAGGTAACACCCACAGAAACTTGAGATGTAGCTGCTGAGGAAATTCTGAGTGGGATACTCAAAGCATCTGCTGTCTTCAGGAAGAAGGGGAAACAGGTATTGAGGGAAAATTTGTAACCGTTTTTGGCACTATTAAAAGAACATTCCTCCATATACACTGATATGACTCAATTTCCTATTTTTGTCTTATATGTGGTAAAACATTATTAGCATTTGTTGAATGAATAGTGGGTATTCTTGAACAGCCTTCTATTTTATTTTTTATTTCCAGTCTTCCTTTTAATTTTTTGAAATGATTAAGAAATATTAATATCCCTAATACCACCATACACACTCCTAACAAATACATAAGCATCCTCTTTTTTCTCTTTCTTTTTTTGTATTGAGGTAAGTTTGGTTTATATAATTTTTTTAGGAGTGATAGTTCACACTTCTACAAATGCATGTTTCCACACCATACACTCCACCTAAGTCCCAGTAGTCTCCCCCATGCTCCCTTTAGCCCCCTTTCTCCTCCACTCCCACCCCTCCTCCCTCCACTTCTGATTGATTCAGTTTTGTGGTCACCTACTGTGTTTGCTCAGATTTTGTCACACCCACAGCCAATTAAAAATCACCACATTGACATTTCTGAAGAAGGTTTAGCTGACAACAATGCCTTCTTTTTTAGATATTTATGATGCCCAGGAAATAGACAGTTGTGTTGCTGTAATGAGTTTACGTATAAACATGCTACATTCATTTTCCTAACTGCTCATTGTAGAATCAATATGATTTTTCTCATCAGTTTGCTCTGTCTTAGGTTTGTGTAGATTTTATAGCAACATTCCTGGCTTTCAGGAATGTCTACATTTAGTAACTGCTTCGTGATATAAAATTAGAAGTAATAAAACAAGACTTAAAAGAAATAATTGAACATTTAACCTATTTCATTATGTCTCATATATATATATATAGATATATATAAATATACCTGGAACTATCCATTTTCTCTCATGAAGGTCATAAGAGCCCAGAGTATGGAGTGAATAAGTACCATTTGAAGTCTCATCCACTGGTTTCAAGAAAATGTATTGAATTGTCTTAAAGTAAAGAGAGAGAGAGAAGAAAAGAAAAAGAAAACATTTACAGGCAATTTCACATCAGGTTGGATTAATTATACTTCATATTATAGAATAGTGGCTTAAGTAACATAGTTTATTCTCTCATACAAAGCAGTGTTAAGATAGACATTCCTCTAGTTGGATGATAGTTTCATGGTTTGGCAAAGCTCCATCTTCAGTGTTTCCTATCCTGCCATTCTTAGCATGTGGTTTCCATTCACAAAGTCACGCCATGGACCCGGTGCCATAGAAGAACTGAATGTTTAATGTTAGCTTATCTTAAATAGACACATGCAGATCTTCAAAAGTTAAAGTCAAACAATTATTGGCCATTTCTTAGAATGTAGTAAGTATATATTTATATGACTATCTAAACTATATATAAATGATTTGTAAACTATATCTAGATAAAATATAGACTATATTCTCTCTGTACATATATATACCTATATATGTATATATAACCACATATATTGTATACCTATATATTATAAATATAATGTGGAAAAGATATTAGACCACACAGTCATTATTTAGAAATACTGAATGTCAAAGTGGATCCTTTGATCCCATCATGGCCAATACTCATAGATATCCATCTCTTTAAAAGATTTTATAATTCGGTGGTAAATTTGTTATTTATCTTGATAATGGTGATTATTACACAATGTAGATGCATTTTTAAACTATCACATGGTATACTTTATATAGATGTATATACAGTTACATTTGTTAATTGTATATATATATATATACCCCTTAATAATCTTAAAACAATGTAATTGACTTCTTTGGTACTTCAGAGAGCTCTTCCTCTATTTGCTTGAAAGAACTTTTTTTAACATTATGTCATTTGAATTCATTTTAAATGGCTATTACATTTGAAAAATTATTACAACAATCTGACAACAAATATTTACTCCATCTACCCAGAATATTGAGGCTTGGGCTATCTTTCTCTTATTTTCTCTGTAAACCAGTTCTCTTAACATAGACTGTAAGTGAGCAGTAAAATTATATTTTTTTTCTGTCACAGAAGAAATTTTGGAATGAGTTGCATGTATGTTGGATTGGCTAGGCCATTCCATACTGTATGTGTTAAGCTTAGTTCAATACATTAGGAAGCATCCGCATTGCCCCAGTCACTGGGCTAGTCGCTGGGTGCTCACCAATGAATTAAGCTGTACAAGATTCCTCCTGTACCTGGAAGTTTGTTCTGAAAAAGTCTTTGAGACAGTAATTTTCTGTGCCTTTACTTTAAAGAATGAAAAGAACAAGGTGCCTTAAGATCTGTCTAATTTAGCCCACTTGGTGTACAGACTCACCCTCAAAGGCTACATTCTTCCAAGTAAAATCCTAGTACTTCTGGGACTACACAAATGATTTACAAGAGGTGTTTCCAAAAGATAGTTTGAAGGTAATTCATGTCCAGAACTTCAACTTTCATGTGCACTCTTGTCTAAAATTGCCTAATAAGTCATAATAGCACTTCTTTCACATTACAAAGGAAAGGTACACCTTTTCCTCTTCCCAAATTGTACTAAAATGTGTTGCCCCGGGATATAAAAGGACATAGGTACCTAGCAAAGGGATAGTTTGAAACACTATTTTGAAAGATCAAAGTCCCTTAAGCTCAGAGGTCTTCCTGTCCTGTTTTATTGTACTTCTGACAAATTTTAATGCTTAATCCAAGTTGGTATACTCTAATTCTCAGCATCCAATGAAATGTATAGTAGTGATTCTGAGTTAATTATCATTGGATTGTTTTATAGAACTATCATTTTTTCAAGATGCACTGGATAAAGTCCAGGGTTACATTTTACTTTTCTTTCCTGTCGAATGCACTTTACATCATCTCTCCAAAAACAGTTAAAGCCTACTCCATCAAATCACATCATTTATTTTATTTATTTTTTATAATATTTAATTTTTCTCCATTCTGTTAACAAGTAAATAAATATTTTTAAGCTTCCAAAACAGGGGCCTTCTTGGTGGCCTAGGGTTAACTATCCAGTGTTATACTGAGTTCAATCCAAGATCAGGGAGTTGACTCTCATGGCACAGCAGAACTCTCGTTTCTCCTACTGTACCCCTCAGCAGTTTATTTCAGTCAATCTGTCTGTTCTGCTCCCCACTCTGTCTCTGGTAAATCCTCTTACCCTCCACACCTCTGGCCTGTACCCCTGCTTTTATATGCAGAAAGAAAAAAGACAGACAGACAGACAGACAGACAGACAGACAGACAGACAGACAGACAGATAGATAGATAGATAGATAGATAGATAGATAGATAGATAGATAGATAGATAGATAGATAGATAGATAAAAATAAAACTGTAGGTGTATAAAGACTGTAACAATGGAGGAAACCCAACATCTGATATAGTACCCAGCAGCGGTAGATCGAAAGGAAACAAATATAAGTTGTCTATATCTCCTACAATATTTGAAAATTGAATATAAAGTACATACCTTCTTTCTCAGATGTTGAAGATGGAGTCTGTAGTTAATGTTTTTGCAAAAATGATTTACCTCTTCAGCTAAATTTAATTTACAAATGGAATCATAGGTAGTGGAGACATAGCAGGGTGCCTTACAGAGTCCACTGCTGTGATCTTCAAATGAATGTGCACTGCAGCTTGTTCAACCTTCTGAAAAGTTCTTAATTAAGGAAACCGGTGGTGAGCAGAGTAACAGCCTGTGTGTTAACCTTGTTGACACAATGTAGAAATCCCTAGTAAATATCTTGTACCAAAGAATAAAAATGCTGCTTCTAGCTCCTGAACTGGAATTTCCAATGAAAATTTCTGCTATGGATGTCTGCTCAAAGGCTCTGGTTTACAAAGTAAAGATTTGAAAATATCAAACTTTTTTAATCTCTGAATGTTGTTTTCATTAATTAGGTGACTATGACAGCTCTCTCTTTACCCTAATAGCCCCCCTGGAGGAAATAACATTTTTGTTTGTCTAAACAGTACTTAATGACGACTCTAAAATTAGAGTTTAAGACCTTTAACTCTAGAGTGCAAAGCTCTTTATCCTTGACTCTGATGTTTATCATGAATATTAATTTCTGATCTTAAAATCAAGCCATGAAATTTTTTATCTATTGTCATACCTTTCCCTTGACAATTTTGGTTATTGCCATCATTTCCTCATCAGCAAGGGTTGTTTGTGTCTTGCCTGGTTTAACGAGGCTAAAAAATAGGCAGCTCTGAATTTCCTCTTTTGTTGCAGTGTGAGTTCTGCAGACTTGTTTACTCTGAGCAGTAACTAGATCTCTAACCTGAAAAGTATTATGGATTATATTGGTTCTCTTATATGATAAAAGACTCAATGTATTTTTGTCATTACAGGTTTTCATAGTCACCTTTGAGATTACCTTCCTATTAGGTGAGATTTATGTTTACTACGCTAGACCCCTTTTCTGTTGCTCATATAAAAATATTATTTTCCCAAGGGTATCTATCATTTTCTTTAAAATTGATTCATTGCTGGTATCATATCATCAAATACCAGGATATGTACGCTCATATTTTTTATGAGCATCTAACATTCAAATTATGTAGGCGCTCCACACAGACATACATATATAACAAACACATTTTCTTAATATATGCAATTCAGTTGGAATAGTCTCTTGCTTATTTGTTTATTGTACTTTCAAAAATATTTTGAATTTTGAATACCTACAAAGCATTAAACCTCAATTTTGTCTGAGGATAGAAAGAAAGATGGATAGGAGGTGAATTGACCTGAAGGTACCACAATCAACTAGGAAAGACAAACACATAAAGAATCATCTATATTGGTGTATGGAAAACGCTGTTACAGATATAGAGACAAAGTGCCTTCACAACCACAAGAGTCAGGGATTGATTGATACACACAACAGGGTGTGTTGAGGCTGTATGAGTTGGAGGTTTCTCGATGAAGAGGTTGGAAGGACATTATATTCATTCAGTGGAAGTAGCACTATATCACTTGTGGTGAGTTGGGAAAAGCAACAAATGTATGTAGTCAGAGAGAAGAGTGCAGGGTCATACATGGGAAGATCAGAAGTAGCTAGAAAGAAAACTTGTGAATTGATTTGTGCATCTGTGGATAGAATCACAGGCTCAGGAGTTTTTGTTTGTTTTTGTTTTTTGGGTTTTTTTGAGAGATGGAGATAGCAATCCAGGATGGCCTCAATGCCAGAGAAAATTATTCTGGGTATTCAGTTTTCCAGACAAGTATTTAACTAATTCTTTGGAGAGTTTTTCTTGGGCAGGCTGTGGCTAAGAATCAAATCCAGTCTCTGTTCTTGAGAATCTTAGGCTTTTGAGGGGGAAAATTAATTAAGTCACCAATTAATGTCTCATAAGTTATGAGAGAGGAAAGACCAGAGTATAATGGGTATATAAATGAGTCATGTAATTCAGAATAAAAATCAGATAAGGCTTCTTGAGGGTATAAGTATTGATTTCTGACTTGGTAGTGAAGCTTAGCTAAATGAAAAAAAAGGGGAGTTTTGGAGGAGAACCCGAGTGGGGAAGTAGTATAACGCTAGAATCATTATATATTCCTTCAAATTTTCTATGACTGGCATAGTTGCTATGACTTGGGTTGTTCTAAGATGTAGCTACAAACTAGGAAGGTGTCATTTCATGGACTTGGGGGCAAAACTAAAGAGGTAAAACTTTATACTGAAAGGTACAGGGAATCAATGCAGAACTTTAAGCAGGTGAATGACAAAATCAGAATTTAGTTTGGGTGAGCTAATTTGGCAGCGATGTATGAAAAAAATTGAGTGGAACATTTGTAGTATTATCTAGCTATAGTGTTCTCTTAGATTGGGCTCCCCAAGAAGCAGAGTACCAGAGAGCATGTCTAGAGAATGGGGGAAGTGGTATGGCAAAGAGAAGGAAGTCAGTAAAACATGTATTACAAATCCAGCTATTTCTGTGACCAGCTGGAAATTAAGTCCACTGGAAAACACTGAGAGAAAAAATAGATATGCCCTCAGAATTATCACTTCCAAGGTATAAGTAAGTTGGGTTATTTATCTACCAATTTCCCATCCATTTCTTTTTTTCCAAAGATTTATTCATGCATAGAAGAGCTGGGGTACAGGCCAGAGTTCAGGGAGGTGAGAGGATCCATCAGAGACAGAGTGGGGAGCAGAACAGGCAGATCTACTGAAACACACTGCTGAGGGGAGCAGCGGGCAAGGCAGGAGAGGTCTGCTGGGCCATGTGGGTCCCCTCCCTGGCAGGGAATCAAACTCATGCTACAGTAGCTGAGGAAGTTTCATAGTGTGATGCTTAACCTCTTGCACCACCAGAGAGGCCCCAAAATTTGTGGGTTTTTTCCCTTTTATTAAATTTTTTACTTAATAATTAATACATATTTTGACAGTATTTGATTTCTACTCTCAGGTGTAGTCCCTGTAAATATCCCACCACCAGATCACCTAAGAACCATCGCCAGGCCCCTTTGTGCACTTCCCACCCCTGCTTTGGTCCCTTTCCCCCCCCTCCCCCTTTAAGCCTTAGATCCTCTGGTAGAAGCTTGATAAAGTGATAAAGATATTTCCCCCAAAAATGCAATTTAATTAACTCTTCTATAAGTTTGAAATTCAAAAGCCAGGAGATAAAAAGAAAGCTGAAAAAGAAATCTTTTCCTGACTGATAAATATCTGTACTTAACACATACTTTATATAATATTTCTCTCTCTACCTAAAGAAAAGGTATCATTGCTGAAACACTTTATCAACTAAATCTTAATAACTGTACATGCACATTTGATTTATATATATATATATATATAACTTTTAAAAAAGGAAAAAAACTGCTATCAGTAATTTCCTTCAAAAGAATCTAGGCGATGGTTAGAGGAATGGGTAAGGATAGAGATGACTTAAATCGAACAATATATTGATAATTGTTGAAACTGGATGATGGTACATGGGAGTAGTATTCCCTGCTTCTGCATATGTTTGAAATTTTCCATAATTGAAAACATTTAAGGACACTTTAAAACGCTCCTTAAAATTTATTTTTATAGCATTCATCACTTTCTGTGTCAGTATTATGCAACTGTGTAACAAACCACCTCAAAAGTCAATACGTTAAAATAATACATTTTTTATATTGATCATGAATCTGTGGATCAACTCGGCTTTCTCATGCATCTGCTGTTGACTGCAGGTCACTAGCAAGCTCTGCTCATTTTGTGTGGAACCGCCCACATATTTGGGGGTTGTCTTTACAGGAGCCAGTCTAGTATGGCCTCAGTAGATAAAATTGAACTCTCCTCCACATGATTTTGTACCCTCCACAATATAACTCTGTTTTAATCTAAAAGGGGTCGGTTTCCAAAAAGAGAATAGTAGCGTGTGAGACTTTTCATTGGCCATGCTCAAAACTTGCAAGTCATCATAAAATATAGTGCATTCTGTTGACCAAGTCAAGTCACAGTGCTAGTTAGATTGAAGAATTAGGAAAGTAAGATACTTCTTGTTGGGAGAGCTATAAAGTGACATTGCATTAAGAACATGTACACCAGTGTAAGGCGTCAGCTGTAATCTTAGCTGGTTCTCCTTGTTGGCAGATGAGAAAGCCAGTTCAGAAGCCCTTATGTGGGGAGCAGGAAGGTGTCTTTAGTATGAGGCAGCAGGAGGTACACAGGTAGCAACAGTGATAGCAACCGGCAGGGGGCAGACCCCTGGGATCTGGCCACAGCATTGGCTCCTTGCTGCTTGAGAGTCCAGGGAGAAACACATCCGCCTCCCCCAGAAGCCCTTTAGCTTTTATATGATTTGTAGACAAAGCAGGCACAACGCCAAGGTTAAGCCTAGTTTACAGAAACACGTTCACATTGCGAACTGTACATTAAGGTTACATGTTATTTATTGCCCTTGTACACGCAGACTACATCTCAAGGCTACATGTTATCTGCTAAGTCATGTGTGTTGGAAGTTCATGGCAAAAAAGGAAAAACTGAGAAACGCAGTTTTTCTATGGGTCCTACACTGCTCAAACCTCTGTGTTAGTGTGAAAACTTAGTCTGACAATCAACGGAGAACAGATACAATCCGCTTGACTGAAAAATAAACCTTTATTAAAAGCCTCTTCATAGCTTAGGAGACACTCCTTTTTTCTTCCAATTTATCCCATGATGTTAGCTTCCTCAAAAGTTTTGAGGAATACAAATGCCCAAAAGTACATAACTGGATCAAGAAGATGTGGTACATATACACAGTGAAGTACTATTCAGCAATCAAAAATGATAAACTTATGCCATTTATAGAAACATGGATGGAGCTAGAAGAAATTATGCTCAGTGAAATAAGTCAGAAGGCAAGAGAAAAATATCAGATGGCTTAATTCTTAGGAGGAATGTAAAGGAATAACAACTACAAAAAATAATAATAAGAGAGATCTCAAGGAAATGAACAATTACAACCAAAAACAAACAAAAATCACAAGAACAAAAGGACAAAGACAGCCCAAAGGGATCATCATTTGGGGGGGGCGGTGAATAGAGACTGGAATGAGGGCATAGAAAGCACAAGGGACTGAGGTGATGGTGCACGGGTGAAATGGTGGTGGGAATTCCCTGGGGACTACAAATGATGTAAAATATAGTTAAAGCTTAAAAAAAAGTTTTAAGGAATAGAGCAGAAAATAAACAAATATACTTCAGAATGCAAGATTTAATCCTTTTTTTTTTTTTTTAGCACCAACTGGCATACATTTCAAAAGAGCAGGATTTTGGAGAAGAGAGTGGATGAGTTATTATTTAGGAGCCATAATAGGAATCAAGAACAGCAACACCTGTTCCTCTCTCTGAAGTGCAAACTCTGAGGAAAGAAATAGACACCACTTGAGATGGCTGCAGGGGAGTGATAATCACAGAGGCGAGCCAGGTTTTGTTGGGTTAATTCTAAGAAAAGAAGGGGATGCTGAGGATGTAGGGTCATTAGGTAAGATTATGGGAATATTATAACAGAAGATACAGTGAGTTTGAGATTTGGGATATGTGTGGGCTCTGGATATGAATGAATGAACAAATCAGAGAATTATGGAGATACCAATGTGCAGGAAAAGTATATGTGTTTGGTGGGAGAAGGAGGCTTACCATTTTAGCATTCATTTGTGAAAGCAGACATGACAGGCATGTTGAATTCAGTCCCATTCTTTGAGGAGCATGACTCACTTGGTTGAGGCCATAGGATCCATTTTTTTAATGCTGAGTTGATGGTGAACCAGACCTTGAGGTTCCAATGTGCATGACTAGTCCCAGGTTTCTCATTAATTCTCATGTTTCAATGGAACTGGAAGGGATGATGCTCAGTGAAGTAAGTCAGAAGGCAAAAGAAAAATACCAGATGGTTCCTCCCCTAGGAGGAATATAAGGGAACCAAATA
>JAGFMF010012069.1:13693386-13720050 GCA_019455555.1 Galemys pyrenaicus | reverse complement strand
GGGCAGACGGGAGCACGGGGGACTGAGGTGATGGTGCACTGGTGATATGGTGATGGGGAATACATGGAGATTACAATTGATGTCAAATATATGTAAATTTAAAAAATTATATAAAAAAGACTAAAAACATGAACAGAAATAAAGATCTTCAATTTAAAAAAATAATTCTCATGTTTCAAATCCATTTATTAGGAACTTTTTTGCTCCCCAGCTTCTCAAAATGATATTTATAAAGTATTGATCTTGTTGCTTCCTGTTTAAAATCCTGAAGGGTTAGGGTAAAAGAACTATGGGTACTTTAGTAGTAGGTGAGATACGGTGACGTAAATCTGAGGAGCTGTGGACCTATCCCCTTAAATCATATACAGTGTTATAAAGCAATGCCACCTCAATAAATTTAACAAAAAATAAAAAATGATTTCTCATGTGTTCAGGATAAAATTTAAATTCGGCTAAGGCACAATGGCTCTTTATTTACCATCTCTCTTTTGCTGCTCTTTGTTTTGTTTTTAAAGATATATTTGTTTATGCATGTAAGACCTGGGGTACAGGCCAGAAGTACTGGTGAGCAGATTCACCAGAGCCAGATTGGGGAGCAGAACAGGCAGACTGACTGAAATACACTGCTAAGAGGAGCAGCGGGCTAGACAGGAGAGGTCTTGTGCCATGTGGGTTCCCTCCCTGGCCAGGGATTGAACTTGCTCTGCTGTGCCCCGGATACTTTAGTGTGCAGCACTCCTCAACCCGCTGTGCCACCAGGGAGGCCCACTTTTGCCACTCTTTGAACCACCTTATCTTTTGTATCAGCCTTTCAGAATTACTTTGTTTCTTTAAGCTTCCTTCCTGACTGCTTCTGTGTTGGTATCTGTGCTGTTAAAACTACGTGTAAGCTCTGTTCTACCCTCTTCATTTAGTTAACACTTTTTCTAACTGCAGTCTAATATAACATAATCATCCTTGTATGTGTTTTTGTAAAGCTCTTTTGAAATATCTCGATTAGCTAGCTGAAAGTTTCAGAAACACCTTGTCAAGTACTGCATGTAAAGGCCAAGCAGCTAAATTCAGGATTTTTTAAAGTATTTTTTCCCCTGAAATTTGGGAAAGCGTGACTGTTTCCTTTGGAAGGTTTCACTATTTTATTTATGAGCAATACTAAAATCATGATTACATATTAATATTCTAATGAGTTGAAATACATCTTGATGAGTTAAGCAGAGAAAGTAAACAAAATAGGAGATATTGGGTAGTCCTAACGGCAAGAAAAAACTTGGAAAGTATGATTTAGAACCAAGACAAAAGAATAGTGAAAAAGGGAACCTAACTGTACAATTTGAATCATCATGTGAACTGGCAGTCACTGTATACAATTACAGTTTGTTCTGAGAGGTAGAGAGCTTTTTCATCATTTGTACACTTTTCTCCTTGATAGAAACCTTTATCAATTCTCTGCAGGCACTTACCTTATTTCACCGAATATAAGATAGCAGATATCATAAAAGACACAATCAATATCTGTACTAATAAACTACGATACAACACTTTCTTATCCCAGCCATTGTAGCAGACATTCCTGCTTCAGAGATGATAAAAGGTGCATCTTAGAGCTGGCGAAATAGATGAACAGAAAAGTAAGTAAATCATTAAATGCATGCTATTAGAAAATTTCCAAAGAAAAGAAAACCATGACCTTCCAACATTAGGAAAAACTAATGTAAAAAATTAAATTCACTGAATCCACTTGACCAGTATTTGACAAGATGTTTCTAAATCCTTAAGTGTAAATTAAGTGACTTCAGAACACATGATGAAAGTCATTATATCAGATTCTATAAAGTGAGATGTTAACTGTAAGCAAACTTAAAAGTTGCAAATTATTTTTAGCTAGGAGGTATGCAAATTAGTTCTCTTCAGAAGAAAAAGAAAATCCCAAAGGCTACCATTTCATTGTAGTATAGGACATTAGCCAGTTTTGTCTCTAACTTGCAGTATAATTCCAGGTTTGTTTTTTTTTTTTTTGTCATAAAGATGTTGTACTAGACACTTGTTAAAAATGGCAAGGAAGCCTTCCTTGAAGACTAATGCAACTGGCAGGATTTTATCATTTTCATAACTAAGTAGTATCCCATTGTGTGTTTAAACCACTTTTTCTTCATCCAGTCATCCATTAGTGGGGGGGGGGAGTTAGGATAGAAGTGGGGAGAGCTGGATCATATGATATTTCTATTCCTAATTTGTGAGGAGTCTCTATACCGTGTTACATAATGGTTGCACCAATTTACATTCCCGCCAACAGTGTACAAGGGTTCCTTTCTCTTGACATCCTCACCAATAGTTATTGTTTCTTACCATTTCCGTAACAGTCATTCTAACAGGTGTGAGGTCATATCTCATATATCTTACTACTGTTTTTATTTGCATTTTCTTAATAATAGGAGGTGATGAAAATGTTTTCATGTGCTTGTTCGCCATCTTTGAAGACATATTCATGGATCAACTAGAGGGTATTATACTATGAAATAAGTCAAAGAAAGGCAAATGCCTTATGACTTTATTTGTATGTGGGAGATAAAGAAACAAATGAATAATCAAAGTAAAACAAATACAAATGCTTAGTCTATAAGAACAAAACAGTGGTTACCAGAAGGGAAAGGGGAGCAAGGTTGGGGCAAATGCTGATAAAGGGGTCAGTCATATGGTGATGGATGTAGACTAGAGTGTGATGGCCAGAACAATTTATTATGTACAGGTGTTGATTTATAATGCTGCATACCTGAAACCTATATAATGTTTAAACCAATGTTACTTCAATAAGAAATTAATAAAGCCAAAAGACTAATGTAATCGTGTGAAGAGATAGAATAAAACTTATTTGAAATGAAAGGCAGGGCAGATTTTAAGCATTGGACTGAGCTAGTGGAAAAGTACTGGAGGACATTAAGGGGGAGGTTGGTCAATGTGTTAGGCCATCTGTGTTTGCTAATTGGTGCTTATCCAAGTTAGACTCCTACCCACCCACAGAGACTGGGAGACAGGAGTGCTATCCTTCTTGATGATTACATTTCAAAAGGATGGCTCCCAGGTGCTTGAGAAATACTGTTCCTGACTTGTAGAAGATTTACATCTCAAAGAGACAGAGCAAGAATTTACAATTGCAAGTTTTCTAGTTTTCTAAAGTGAGTGCTCTAAGAAAAGGAAGGTAGGGGGTGGAAGGCTATAATCAGGAAAAAACCTGTCTAAAGTTTAGTCAAACTGAGGGAAACATTAAGGCTTTCTTGGCCAATTTCACTGATTACACAGACCAGTCTCTAGAATTCTTTTAGAACTATCAGTGGTCTGATTCTTTTTAAACCATTGATGTGTGTTCACTGTATTGTATGAAATTAATGTTTTATGCATTTTTTTCAAAATTATATTGTGACATATTTTACCTCCTGTAAGAGTTGAATGAACAAACAGAAATCAAAGACACTGAAACCAGAAAACAAAACAAAGCAAAATAGCAACAAGAAAGCACATTAAAATACAAATTTAGAAAGGGCAAAAAATCATTTCTGGAATCTGACTAATGAGATAGCATGAGGAAGGCTAATGGAGTAAGGAGAGGAATAAATGGAAATAATTGTCTTTGGAATATGAACATTAACATAATGGAGAACAATGAATAAAAAGCATGACAATGTTAAGTATTTTATGTCATTGTCCCAAGAGGCCCTCAGCTGAAATATCAGACCACAAAAACCCACTTCAAATCATAAGAAATGTATGTGATAATATAATAATGAGAGAGTTCTGAAGAATCAGAGAATAAACAATTTATTACCACCTCTTGAGTGGCTTCTAATTCTCTTCCTAAATTTCCTTTGTAAATTCAAAAGTTAACTTGAATTCTGACTGAGACATATATGAGGCTTGCAGCATTTATTTCTATATTGCCTAGAGAAATATTTATCTTGAGCTATTTAAATCATTCTAGGCATTCCTTTTATTTAAATTTTTAAAAAACTATCTTCTTTGATGTTACTCTTAAGTTTAATTTCTTTTCACTGTTTAAGAAAATGAACAGAGAAACCTCATTTCCATTTCCTAAGTTATTGTTTTTTCCCCATGAAATTTCTAGGACTCTCCAAATTGGAGTAAAATGGGTATGGCAAATTGCCTTTTAGAGGGACCGTTCCCAATTAGAAATTGTCAAAAGTAGAGATCAAAATAGTATATAATGGTTTCCAACTAATTCTTGGGTGATATTGCATGAAGATTTTTGCTTTGACTACTTTTAGCTCACAATTAATTTTACCTCTTTATAAGTATGAAAGAAAATGTGTACATGATAAGCTCTCAATAAGTGAAGATTAAGTTTTAGAAGCTACTACCTGCTTTATTTCTGGTCTAAATATAACCAATATTAAATAAGGAATAAAGAATCTGGCAGAGTTGCATTAATTTGTTGTCTAAAAACTGATTCTTTTCTGGAATATTAGTGTCTTACTTAGGTCAATATAGTGAGTATTATGCAGTAGGATTTGGTGTAATGAAATAGTCTCTATTTGTCCTGTTTAGTGCAGTAACCATTAGCCACGTAGATAAGCAACTTGAGATGTGACTAGTAAAATGGAATAACAAAATTGTATATTTTGTTTCATATGAATTGATTCAAACAGCCACTGGTTGCTAGTGACTACCATGTTGAACAACACAATCCTCTTTGATAGGCGCTTCAGGAATGAAGGCAACTGTTTAACATTGTTTAAAACACAAAATTTAGCCTAGTTCCTAGATTCTTCTAGTTCCTAGATTCAGTTTAACAAGTAATTCCTTTTTTATTCTGCGTAAAACATTAGGAAACACTTCTTTTTTTTTTAATCAGCAGTAAAGAGCAGTATGATATTTTAAAGCCATTGACATATTTCCTATTTTATTTGCTCATATATTCATTCATCTGGCATCTATCGAGCTATGTACTAGGCACTGTTGAGATTACAATATCGTTCATTTATTAAGCTCTTTTTAATGGGAAAGGAAGATTAGTGAAGAAATAATTACAAGCAGTCTGGTAAGTTCCAGGAAACACAGAATGTGATGCCAATGCAGGTGGTATATGTCAGGAGGAACCTTTTCCGAGGGTCACTGGTGGAATAGTGGACCCTTTTTCATTTTTAATTTTTCTTACTCTCCTTCCCATTACTTGCCACTTAACCTGGCTTTTTCAAGCTAAGGCCATATATCATCTTTATTCAGGTCCTTCTGGTTGTTTCTTTATATCCTTACATCAAAGGAATTAGTTCAGTTTCTACAAGTTGATTTGAGAATAGCATGTGATAAAAGTGTTCTGCTTCGTTTAGGCCAGCCTTCACCACTCTACCTGTCCAAACCTCTTCACGCTCCAACATACACCAGATAACCAGGGATCATTCTTAATTTTAAAATATGACTTCTAAACACCTCCAGGAAATTAGAAGCAACAATGGAGATATTAACCACAGAGAGGTTTAAATTTTCTGGATTATCTATAGTGTTCTGAAAATCACCCTTAAAATTTTGAGCTAACAACAGGACATACCTTATCATTTAAACCTCAATAAAACACAGAAACCAATTTATGCTCACGTATCCACATGCACACACATATTCATACACTCACACACTCATTTCCTCAGTCTCTTCCCAATTTGCACAACCTTCTAAACCAATTTCTGTGCCTCCTCCTCTTTCCTAATCCATTCTCAGCAAAGTAAGGGATCTTCTAAAACATAAATCTCCTTAAGCCCCTCCCCATAGTAAACTTTTCAAGAGTTCTCTCACTGCATTCAAGATAAATTGTACAGCCATTAGAGTAGTTAAAATTCCCCATAAAATCTAGTCCAAGGGACCTTGGGAAATATGTTATCTGGGTGACAAACTCTTTGACTTTAGTTTAATTGTAATGAAGACATACTTCTTTTCTTTGTGTTCTCTTGAAAATTCAGTAAAAAAAAAAAGTATATAAAATCTTCGGTAGACTACCTGTCACTCAACAAAAACACAGTACCCATAAAATAAGTTTCTCTAAATCAATTATTCCTAATGTAACAATTCATTCTTTCACTCACTCATCCTAACACATCCACCAAAATACTATGTGATATGTGCTTTGCTGTGTGTTGGGGAACAGAGGTGAAAGCGCCATGCACTAAAATGACTAAAATGTACGCTAAAGAGATGTTGCGCTGTGGCTAAGAAAGTGCTCCAGGAAAACTGGAAGTGCCATGCCAACGAAGCTGAGGAGATTCAGAAAGGTCTGAAAAACCTGTCCTCATAAAATTGATGTTTGACCTTGTCTTTGAAGGATGAGTAATAATCTGGGAGACAGCCAAGGTCAGAAAACCATTCCAGGCTAAAGGAAATGTATGTGCAAATGGTAGGAGCTATTAATTTCCATTCTGGACTCCAGATAGATCAGCAGATGAGCCTGGATAAGAATGGTATAATGAATAATGATAGAATTCAGTCTATAGTAGTAAAAATCTGTTTTTAATAAACATAAATGGATTGCAACCCAAGATTCAAGGGTTTGTCTATCCAGGTAAGGAATTGGGATTTTATCTTACACACTCTGTTGATTATCAGATATTTTTGTGTACACCAGAGGCACATAGAAACACCATTATAAGTGTCCATGTTCTGTTCAAAAGACCCCCCCCCCCCAGCGATTCTCATTTGATTGATCTGAGATGAAGCCTGGGAATCTGGTTTTAAAATGTTTCTGTGTTTTGCTTGTTTGTTTAAAGCTCCCCTAGTAATTCAATCACATAGTCAGGGCAGAGAGCAGTCACCAATTGTCAGAAGCCCAACATAAGTCACAGGCAGTACACTTAGGGTCTGTGTGAATAATTCAGAAAACTATTAGTCAGGAGAGGTTTGCCAAGAGAGCCATCCCATCATCACCCATTTCAGAAGGTAATTCTAGAAGCAGTGAGACAATGACTAGGCACGATTGGTTTCAGCCGTCCCTGCTTCTCCAGAGCTTGGTCTCAAAGAAGAAAAGGAAAGAGGCTTTCAGATCTTCTCAGTGGTACTGGAGCCTTACGCTAAGGACAAGCTGGTGAACAGGAGATGAGATGAACTAAAAAAAAATAGATGTTGGGATAAGCTCAGGTGTTGGAAAAGGAGAGAAAGACAGAGATTGAGGGAATGAACATCCAAGTCATTATATGAGCTGAGAAGTAGCAAGTGTGGAGACAGAGGTAAAAATAACCAATTTGAAAAGGTTGAGTGTAAGGGGTTTCCAAATATGTCATGATTACTTCCTACTTCCTGGCATCATTTTGGTCCAGCCCCAGCAACAACTGTGTGTTCCCTCACTTCTCTGTCTGGAAATCTTGAACATCCCCCTTTCCTCCTTTCTCCATAACCCTGGTGCCCTCAAGACACTCTCTGCCTTCTCAGTTCCAAAATATTTTTTTCTGTTCTGATTGTTGGTTGTTTTTGCTAAAGTAGATCTGATTTTTGAATTGAGGAAATGCGCTAAATTTAATGAGCATCACAGAACACAGAACATGGCAGTATTAATGAACTCTCTTCTTATGAACATGAAAAAATGTCAGATGTGGTCATTTTTCTAGGTGACCTCAAGCTCAGTAAAATTTCTTTTCTGCTCCATTTTTGTAGGTCCTGGGGCACATTTTGAAAATCAACAGTTAAAGGCAGATAGAAAACCTGTGCCTATGCAATTTATTTGTGATATCGAATTAAAAACTGGGAAAAATAACTATGCAGGATCATGACTGTATTTTCTGTGGAACTAAGTCATAATTCAAGAAGAAGTTCTCCAAACCCCTGAAACCATTTTTTTGGGATCTTGTGTCAGAATGGTTGAAAGCTTGACTCCAAGTTTAGAAGGATTACATGGTTGCCAGGTTTTCATATGTATCAAAAAATATTCTAGAAACCGATACAAAATAGCTTCAAAGGCAATAGTGTTAACAGGACAACAAACGTCAATTTGTATTTTTTTTTAATCCTTCAAAGGTCAGGGGCCTTATGCTTTCTCATAATTCATCTAGCAATTAACTACCTTTGGCTTTTGTAATGTTCATCAGAGGTATTTAGTCCATGAATGTTGTCATTCATTGGCTTTCTTTTCTTCTGAAGAATATTTTCATGTAAAATGACTTGTTTAGGATAGCATCTACTGATGCATGACAGAACGTTAAAAAGTGTTGTTGCTGTGACAACAATTACAGTCAAAGACAAATCTTAAGGATCGTCATAAAATTTACCAAAATTTATGCTTCAGATTCCATGCTATGTATTTCTTGATTTGTTTCATTCCCTGAGGGATCAGTAATGAGTATTTAAGTAAAAGAGCACATGACTGGATGTTAAATAGAGTATTTTCTGGGAGGACAGAGAAACCTTTCAACTTTGGCAGCATTCTCATTTATTCACATGTATGAATTTATTCAGTAATTGAGATACCACCTTCAATGTGCATGATATTTTAAAGGATTTTTTTTTCAGTGTACTTGTCACATATTTCCTTTTTAGTCCTTCAATAATCCTGTAAGGTATCAGTAATATATATAATGCTCTTAATGAAACCCTTTCATACCACAGCATCTTATTTGAGATAACAAGCTTAGGAAATAAGTAATGTTAATATCATCTCCATTTAAATAATGAGAAAATGAGGCTCAAACAGGATAAGTGACCTAGCAACCAGCAACCAGCTATTTGACATAGAACTGAAACTCACACTAAGTCTTGTTAACCTAGCTTTGTGCTTGATACAGAGAAAATATTCAATGAAAATCTGAATTTTAATTCATAATTTATGTAAAAACAGCAAATAGACACCCTGGGAAATTTTAGGGTTTTTTTTTTTTTGACAGTGTGGACTGTTCTAACCCAGGAGAGGTTTTATACCCTAGGAGAGGTTTGCTTCATGGTTGAATACTGTTAGGAAGATTTTACTTAACTAATGAAAATGATCTAGATGTCTCACTGATAAGGGAATGCCACTGTTATCAGGATTAAAGAGCCAAGAATCCTGTATGCTATGCATTATTTGGAAAGAAGGAACACATTTTATTCCACATGAATTTGATAAGGTATTTTCTCTTTGTTTCTATATAGTATAAAGCTGCCTATCATAATTATAGATCGGCAGACAGTAAAAGGAATTATTACAAAATAATGACAATGATTGAGGCAAGCATAGAATTCACTGTTTATTTTACTTCACAGAAAGATGCCTATGAAACTTGTGTAACCAATTGGCAGGCTAAAAGAATAACCTTATGTAAATTCAGAATGTAATTACCATTTTCACAAATTTGGTACATGTTGGAAATGTCATTTCAATCAGGGCTAATCATAATATGACAGGAATAACTGTGATACCATAAGTGATAATGTTATGCTGCTCACTTTTTCTAAATTTGGTGGCAAAATATGCAAAGATAAAACTTTCAAAGAGCCAGTAAAATATGTTCAAGATTTTCCTCTTTAAAAAATATTTTCAGGGAAATATTCATCATTATAGAGAAACAACTACTTTGATAATTGTTTTTTGGATTAATCCCTTCTTAGAATTATTGTCCTCTTTTTAGGCACATGACAAAGAACAAGGAAAAATTTCTTGTGCTAATGTAATACTTAGATCCCTTTTCCTACATGTATATATATAGATAGATAGATGTTTTTAAATATTAACTTTGTAAATGTTGCCTCTTCATTTTTAAGCAAGCGTGCTCTTCCTGATAATGAGTAAAGTAGTTCAAAATTACAAGCTAAGGGTTTCAGCATAAAGCTCAATGGGTGTTTTCATTCATCACAGTATGAAGTTGGGATGAATGCCCTTTGATGCTATCTCATTTTCTGACTCCTGGTAAAGAAATAGGTTAATGGAAAAAGTCCTAATTTCATTACTTATTTTAATGGATCTCGCAAAGATCAGGACATTTTTATTTTCATTAATTAGAATTCATCTTATCATGTGCTTTTCTAAGGACAAGTGAACAAATGACATTAAAAACTACCATATGCACTGGGAAGTTTCCATAAAGAGAACTGTGTATATAGATAGAACCTGGACTGGGGCCAGCCAGATCAGGGTGAGTGCGGCAGAAGGGAAGGGGCAGAAGAAAGAAAATGTGTCAGTTTTCTTTTTGTTTGTTCTTCTTGTTTTTGGGGTGTATAAGTATAGTGATATTAAGACAAGACATAAATAAATGCATTTATTCTGAATACCTTAAATCAGGGGGTCTTAAGCTGTGTTCAGTAAGAACCTTGAACCTGTATTCTAGAACCCACAGGGAATTAAGAATCTACCCAACTGTCCTGAGATTGCATGTGAATTTTATGTGTATTTTTTTTTCTAATAGGGAAAGAATAGACAACATTTATCAGATTTTCCTAGACATATAAAACCAAAAGAAAGGTTCTGGATCACTGGTTGTTTTTTTTTTTTTTGTATTAATTATATTCAGTTCAAATGGGGGAAAAAACACTTGGGGGACAAAAAGAATATCCTAAAAACCTTAATGAGAACCTTAATGAGATTGGTTTGATTTATTGCTCCCTGCTCCCAAGTTCACTTTGATTTCTACAAAAAAATCATATAAAAGGATTTCAACCCGAGTATAATCCAAAAATAACATGAGAATGAACATGATTTTCTTAAGTATATGATTAAAAATAGACTATGTTTAATACCTCATAATTAAGGAAAGAACAAATTGACATGGTCTAACTTATGTTGAAAATCTTGCTATCATTATTGTCCTTAACAGTACTATTGCTTCCTACAGAATTTTAGATGAATTCCTTTCCTTGACAAAATAAATTTAAATGTCTTAATAACTAAAACTACATAATATCCGCAAACAAAATGATGTTGGTTATATGCATGATGATTTTTCTCAACTATTAGTTTGTTTCTAAGATTTCCAATATTACGAAAGCAAAATATTTGTGAGAGATTTTGATTAATAGTCAGAAAATGGAGAATTAAGGAGAATTCCTTTTACCAATAAATATAGTCACTTACACACACTGCATTCTATTTCTATATAAAAAAGAGACTAGAGAGAGAATTTTGTCCAAAGGCAGTAGTGGTTTTTTTTTCCTAAGATGTCTCTAAGACAACAAGTGCCAACAGCCTTGCCTCCTGTGACACCATCCTCTCTTCTCATTCCTTTGTTAACACTTGATCATTCTATTATATTTCTCCATGAATTTCTCTTCCTCCAGTAACCATCTATATATTTTTTTAAAGATTTATTTATTTGTGCATAAAAGAGCTGGGGTACAGGCCAGAGTCACGGGAGGTGAGAGGATTCACCAGACAGAGTGAGCAACAGAACAGGCAGACTGACTGAAACACACTGCTGAGGGCAGCAGCGGGGGAGGCAGGAGAGGTCTGCCACGCCACGTGCGGCCCCTCCCTGGCCGGCAGCAGGGATCGAACTCGTGCTGCAGTGGCTGCGGTTTGCTTCACAGTGCGTCGCCCAACCCGCTACGCCACCAGGGAGGCCCACCATCTATATTTTTAATTAAAACGTTTTATTAATATTTTTTTATTGAGAGCCTGCCTGTAGCCTAGGGGTTCAGTATCAGCCCTAACACTGAGAAGGTCCACTGCAAAGGCCTGAGTTCGATCCCCAGCCTGGGAGCTGACCCACATGGCACAGCAGACCTCTCCTGTCTTGCCCGCTGTTCCCCTTAGCAGTGTATTTCAGCCGATCTGCCTGTCCTGCTCCCCACTCTGTCTCTGGTGCATCTGCTCACCTCCCCTGCACCTCTGGCCTGTACCCCAGTTCATCTACGCTAAAATTAAATAAAGGGGATTAGTACATTAAAAATAAATAAACGCATTTTGGTTGCAGTAACACATGATCACCAGCAAGTCTAGGTGCTGTGGTGCGTGTCTCCCAGTTCCTTTGCACTCCTCACACTGTTCCTGTAGAAGCCTTCTGCCATCCTTGCTTCTTCCTGCGGTCTTTCCCTATAGTTATATACCGAGGACGTCTCTCCTCTGCTTCTCTTAGAACGATACCCTTATCATCATCTGGAATCACTCTTGCCCCCTCATGCCCTCACTTCCCCATCCAGTCTGTCTCCTAGCCCTGCTCATTTTTCCAGTGAAGAATTTTTCCTTGTTCCATCTCTTCTCTTTCACTCCTAGCACTGCTCACTGGTTCAGATTTTTTTTAATCCCATCTCTTTTTCTAGTCTACTACAAAAGCACACCCTATTTCACATACCTGAACATGACATACACACTCGCATTTACAAGAGGAGATAATTTTTGGATTTTGAAGCAAACCACTCTAAAGTAGGTATACTTTTATATAAATAAGCTTAGTTGTTTTCTTCATTTCTTATACAGTCACACATAAAATTTTACATCGTTGCTTTTTACATACACAGTTCATATAAATTGTAATTTTTTCATACGTTTATTCAGTGATTTTTAAAATATGTGAAATTTGCTAGGGAGGACCAAGCTATTTCATCTGCCTTTTTTTTTAATGTCTGGAAAGCATTCATTTGTTGGAATTAAAAAACGGTTGTTATTCGAGGCAGGAGGAGCACAAAGGACTATGGTGATGGTGCACGTGTGATTTGGTGATGGACATTTTCTGGGGATGACACCTGAGAAAAGAAAGCAAATATTGTAAAATAATAATAATGATAATAATAATAATAATAATAAAAGGTTGTTACTGGTTTTGGCAGTTTCATATTGAACTCTGTATGGAATATCTCTTAATTATTTCTTGGTTCTACTTTCTTTCTCATAACATCAGAAATCCTTCCATTTAGACAGATATTTAGATTAATTTATTGCTATTATGGTTACCATGCATATTCCTCAAGTACTTTGATGTAAATAATTACATAGAATTAAGTGTGAGTCTATGTCTTAACCATCCAGCTGATCCTTTCAAGGAGAAGAGTATGCATTTATTAATCGTGTTTGTACCCACAGCACTTAACATGGACTCTGTCACATGTAAGCCCTAGATAAACATTTTCAATTAATGAAGCTATCAAAGTTCATCTATGAATATAATTCTAGCAGACACAGGCAGTTTTTCAAATTTTCTTTTATTCATACTCGATTTTATTCCTTATGAAGTTATTTAAAAATTGTTAATTTTTATATTAATTTTTGGGGTTACATTTTTGCTCTTCCATATGGGCAAATGACCTAAATAGGCACATTTTATAAAGAAAACTTTCAGAAGGCCTCCATACATTTGAAAATTCAAAGCCACAAAGATATGGCTTTATCCAAAGATATTATCCCTGTGAAAATAACCCAAATCAAAAAGAGTGCCAACAGATGTTGGTGAGGATGTGGTGAAACAGGGACCCTCATCCACTGTTGGTGGGATTGCAAGCTGTTCAGCCCCTGTGGAAAATAGTATGGAGCTATCTCAAGAAAATAAAAATGGAGATTCCTTATTATCCAGCAATGCAGCTATTAGATATTTATCCCAAAATATGAAAACTCCAGTATGAAAAGGTTTATCTCTATGTTCATAGCAGACTTTCCACAGCCTAAGTGCCCTTCAACAGACAGATGATTAAAGAGATTGTGGAATATAGAGTTATTTAAAATTTAATTGGTAGGGATTGCCACTGTCCATTTCTCATACTTGTCTTGAATTCTAATTTTTTAATTTCATTTTGTCAACTATATTCTTACTGTGTACTTAGAAATTAAACATCAGAGAACATGTAAATAAAATCAGACATCCTTTTTTGTTTGCTTGATATATTTCCAGGGACTATTACAGTCATCCTGTATTCCATTGTTTAAATACCTATTTGTCTACTTATTTTCATTTAAGAATATTGGTGTCTTATGTACTAATGGTATGATGGTGAGCATAGCTACTTTCCACAAATATTTGAAAATGCTGTGTGTGTGTATGTGCACACATACACATAATGTACACACACACATAACTGTATAGAAACACAAATGCTATTCTTTCTTTTTTTATTTTACAGAAGTTAAGATAAATTTTAATTTATCTTAAAATTTTAATTTATCTTACCTGGTTTAATTCAAGGTATTTTGTTAATTCAAAGTGTTTGCATCTTCTTGTCTTGTTTATAATGAATTGTTTTGTGTGTAAAGACATATTTCTGACCTTACATCTAGTCAAGAATAGTATGTCTCCAGTTCATTTGTATGCCTTTCCACCTTTCCAAGAACTAGTCATGGTTGACTAAAGAGAAAGTTGCTTGTTGGGTTGAACTAATGGTAAATTGAAGCAAAGTACTTATCGGCCTCTGCACTTTCAGTGTAGAAATGATATAATGTATCTTGTATTGCTGGGCTTTATATTTACATTCATGCTTGCCTCCAAATGTAATTTGAATGATACTTGAAAATATTTGTAATATGGAGAATGCATTGTTATAAAAGGACCATAAGCCTCACTATCTTATTAAAGAAAGAAGAGATAACTCATTTATGTTTTAACTATCTACAGTGATTTATCTGAAGAGTAACGTAGCCACCATTTGTTATACTTTGATAGTAGTGACATTGCAAACAGTTTTTCTTCCCACAATGCCCTGCAAATACATGGGTTATTTTTATCCCCATTGTGTGCAGTTGAAAATTCAAGGCTCATAAAATCGATTTGACTTTCCATGGTCATTGGGACTGGAATCTGTAGCAACTTCCTAGCACATGAGAATTTATTCTCTTTCTTGTATCACGATGGTTTTCAGTATTTTTCTGCTTCCATATCTCCACCTCAACAACACACTCCCATTATTTTACACACACATTTCTCCGAAGAAGCAGAAGCTAATGCATGTAATCTAAACCTGCTCTTTTTTACACTTCCCTCTTAAACCCTAACAATTTCAATGCCCATGATCCTCAAGAGAATTACTGCACTATATAGCAGTGGTTGAATCCTGATCCAAATTAGAATATCTGCTATTCAGATGTAATTATACCGGGTGGTAGGAGGTTGGTATTTTTTATCAGCTCCCTTAGTAATTTTAATGTGTAGCCAGGGTTGAAAATGACTGCAATATATTCCATCTTCTTAAGGTTTTGCTCCCATTTCATTATGTGAAATGAAAAATGTGAATTTAAGTGAAACTTGATTTTATTGTTTATGTCAATGACAGAGACCAAATCACGTCCCAAATCTTAATGCCTTGATTTCACTGGCATTTCATATCTAAAATGTATATCCTTAATATAACGATGAACTTCCAGCTCCTTCCTCTGTCTAAAATGGAACTGCTTTGTGCAGCTGTATCTCACAGTCACAAAGTGAATAGAAAAACACACACATGACCCTGCCCTCAGAGTCTCATAGCACGGTCTGTTCCAGCCCTCTGAGGCTGCTTTTTTGCCTCTCTCAGGTGTGAGTTGACCTCCATTCCTTCAGTCCCCCAACTGCAAAGAATATATTCCTTCGATTTTGAAGGGCCTTATAGGAAATGCCTTCACTTGGCTGGAGGGTATGATGGGTGATAAGCCCCAATTCTTCCCTAAGGATACAGACAACAGCTCTTTCCAGAAAAGTATCTTCACAAAATCCTACTTCTTGCACTTTCATAAATCATTTATCACCTGAAAGTCAGCAAAGAGTTCAAGACTGGGGAACAGCTGCTTACCCATTTCCTCTGAAAATTTCTTTTTAGTGATTGGTAACTTATACTAGTATTTCACATCTGTTGTAACTCGGTGCTGAGCTTCAACTTCTTTGATTTTAACATCTTGTTCCATTTATTTTCTGTCCGTGCAAATGTGAGTTATTTTTTAAAATATAATGTCATAAGAGGTTATTTGTCTTTGTGTTTAAGTGCAACTTGGTCTTTGAATTCAGAAAACCAAAGTTATTAGGTTTATAACTTTAGGAAAGTGACTTAATCTCCTGAAGCCTTAACTCGGCCCCTAGGAAAATGTGAATAATGGTATCTACCTCATAGAGCTATTATCATAATCATTAAAGATTGCATATGTGAAGAAATTAATACAATACTATGGTTTGATTTGTAATACATTAAGTATGGCCAAGATTGTTATTACTGAGATCCATATTAAGACATTAACAGAACTAAAAACAAAAAGACAAAACCAAGTACTATGAAATGTCGCAGATTATTTTTCAGGATACAATTCTAAGATCTTTAGAAGCAGGAGGTGCAGTTGAGATTTGCTGAGTACAAAAATCACAAAAAAATTCCCCAGAGATTTAAAGAATAAGCCCAGTTTATAGAGGTACTCAATTAATGTTAAATCAATGATATTATATAACTCCTACATTGGCTATTAGATAGCTTCACAAAGTATTTCAAACATATTATATTATTGGATTCCTGAGGTGCTGTGACAGATTACCATACACTTGGATACTTAAGACAAAGAAATATATTGTATCATGTATCTGATGGATCCTAGGATGAAATCGGGCAGGACCACAACTTATCAGACAAAACCAGCCAATCAGAATGTTTGATTTCATGACTTATTCTATACCAGTAGACTTGGCTTCAGTCCCGGTGAGCTGCTGGTATCTTACACAGAAAAAGGATAAAAATTTTGACGGCTGTGTTTCTTTTTGGTTTTCCCTTATATTAGGAATTTAGTAAATTATATTGTGTTGCTAGTAAAAATGTCATTTAATTTTTGAAACAATCGCAGTTAAAAAGATAAGCATTTTGTAAAGTGTTGTTTATTCTGTTGTATTTAAAACATGCAGGTGTATGTAAATAGTTCTAAAAATATAGGATAGCTACAGATTTTTTGTCTTTTATGAAAATATATCTGATTGTATTTTTATTTATTTTTTATGTTAATTTTTATAAGGCAGACCTCCACAGCTGGTTACTTTTAATTAATAATAAGTGCACCTGTATCACCTGCTTTCTGGCTTTACTGGTGAATAAATGTATCTTCTATTGTTTTTAAAGATACACATGAAAATTTAGTTCAAATTGGCAAACGTGAAGTACATTCATTTTTTTAAAGAAATATTTATGCATACAAGAGCTGGGGTACAGGCCAGAGGCATGGAAGGTGAGAGGAGTCACCAGAGACAGAGTGGGGAGCAGAACAGGCAGACTGACTGAAATACACTGCTGAGGGGAGCAGCAGGCGAGGCAGGAGAGGTCTCCTGTGCCATGTGGGTCCCTCCCTGGCCAGGGATTGAACTCGCATTTCTGTGTGCGGATACTTCACAGTGTGACACTCAGCCCACTGCGCCACCAGGGAGGACCCAAACATTCATTTTTAATATAAAAATGGACTTAAACATTTTACTTCATTACCTTTAAAAGAAACAAACTATGATGGTGGAGTGTGGGTGATTTGTTGGTGGGTACACTACAGTGGTGATAACTAATGGGGATATCCAGATTATTACTTCAATTAAAAACTAAATTTAAAAGATAATGTGCCTAGACTTATAGGTGTGTGAATTGTTCTATACTTTTTAAATGTTTCTATCAGAATATACTCGTATACGTTTTGAGGTTTAAAATTCAGTTGAATCTTGGGCCTCCCTGGTGGCGCAGCAGTTTAAGTGTTGCACTGTGAAGCATCCGCTGCACAGCAGTGTGAGTTCGATCCCCGATCAGGGAGGGGACCCACATGGCACAGCAGACCTCTCCTGCCTCACCTGCTACTCCCCTCAGCAGTGTATTTAGGGAGATCCGCCTGTTCTGCTCCCTGCTCTATCTCTGGTGACTCCTCTCACCTTCCATGACTCTGGCCTGTACCCCAGCTCTTGTATGCATAAATAAATGAATATTTTTTAAAAATTTAGTTGAATATTGTCTATCTTAAATTTTACTTTGACTAAGGATTATTTCATACTAAAGCTTTGTTGAAGAGATAGAAGAGCATATGCTTCTAAAATCACTTTCTTATTTAAAGAGGAAAAACCTTAGTAATTTCAACTTCAAATAAAATCAGTGGCAGTAAAGAAATATACTACTGGCTAAAAAAGATGTCTTACAGTTCATGATTCTCTAGTACATGCTTATTGCATGTGCGGCCTGGGGAAGTATTTTAACTACAATTAACGTCAATATTGTTCTCTGAAAGATGGAACTACTAGCAATGATATATATAGTATAATACTTTTCTAGATTAATAGGATACTACACACAAAGAGCTTAAAACAATGTCTAATAAAGAGAAAATGATTCAGATACTGTTATAATTGGTAAACATATTAAAATTTGTTTTGTTTTTATTTCTTATTTATTGTTAGCCCTGGTTGGAACATCTTAATGACAAAGAGACCCTACTTTAGTAACATTTTTTGGTTTCATCATTTAACACCATTTCTATCCTAATCCTTGAACAAATTAGTCACTGAGTGGATGAATATATTGTTGGTTGAATTTACTATAACATGCATGAAAAGCATATAAATTTACTTTGTCTAAGAAATATTTACTTTTTATATTATATGGAAAATAAACTATATGCAAATACATTTGGACATAGAATGCTATATTGATGAGTTAAAGGTGTTAAATTATAGGTTTTTATTCTTTACATTTCCATGTATGTAGATAGTACTAAAAGTCTGCTTGGTTAGGTGATTAAATATTTGCTTTTAATTTCATATAGTTGGTTGCAAAGAAAAGCATATATTATTACTGAAAGTATTGCTTTGTCACATACATTTTCTGTATGACAACTCTCTGAGGGACTAGTGACAGAACTATAACTCAAAATAGTTTAAAGGAAAATATTGACTTAGTTACTGAATACCTCAACAGTAGGACTATTAACTGTCAGAACTACAGATATAGCTGAATCCAGAAGGTCAACTGATATTTTAAGAACTTGGGTGGCCATTCCCTTTCTCTCCCTCCATTTCTCCCTGTCTCTGTTTTTACTTCTCTTAAATTGTTCTTTTTCTCTGACCCTGGGTTGGCTACTTACCCGGTCAGATCTATCCTTGCAGTGCTAAAATGGCCCCTGACTACCTCAAGCTTATATGACCCATGGTGCTCTCCCAGGTCAGGCTTTTTTTTTTGCATGCTTTGCTCATATGCTCCTGCTTGAACCAAGCCCTAAAATGGCTAAAATGTAGTAATCTGATTGGCCATTCCTGGGTCATATGCCCACCCCCAAGGTTAAGTGTGGGGTCAACCCTCTGGAACCAAATGAACTGGGAATTGAAATGCTTTCTCTCAAGCAAATACTGGGCAAATGCAAATGTAGACACATACAGGCACGCGCGCACGCCTGCATACTTAAAAACCACACTTCACTGTGGTAGTTACCATGTAAGAACAATTGGGCCAGTCTTTATAAGAGAATATTAGGAGCATCTTCACCATCATCAGCCTTAGTTCTGAACTATTCCTTTATACGTACTATGGTAGAAACAAAAGGTTAGAAAGTTATGTCTTAAAATCGATGTTGCGGTTAGATTTCAATATGCTGACAATAGAGTCCATCTTAATATATGTGACCACCCACTTCCAGGACTTAAACTCAACATGTCAACAGTGTCTCTGAACTGTTGCTGACTTGCACTAGGAGAGAATTACATGTGATAATTTGTAGAGTGTATAATATTGATTCTTTCATTATAATATACGCTAGGTGGGCATAGATAGACAGCTAGCACTCTTTCTTAATGTGAAGGGGAAAAAAAGACTGCATAGGAGCTAAAATAGGATATGTGCTTGAGTAAAATAGAGGACACAAATGAAAGTTGGAGCTGAAAGAGAGATTGGGATAATGATGACTAAACTTGAAAAGACTTGAATCTGAAGGACAAAGAAAACCCAGTGATGGTTTGGGGAAGAAAAGCTTAGTTAGAGCAAAGGGAGAAAATGGTATTGTATTGGGAGAAATGTTTTGAATTCTATGAATAAAAGAAGTTAATGAGAGGACTGGAATTTGGAATATGCTAATCTTGAAATGAAAATAGTGAATGTATTGAGAATAATTTCATCAGTAAAAAAGAAATTTAAAATTATTTTTAAAAAGCAAATGAAGAAAATGTTTTTACGGATGCACCATAACTGCTGTGATTTTTGTATTTTCAGGATACTGTATTCAGGTTACACTTTCTAATATAGAGAAGTGATCTGGCCTTAAACCTGAGGACCAGAGAAGTCATTCACTGAAGTGCATTTTTTTGAGAACCTACTATGTCACTGGACCCTGCTAGACATCAATGAATCAATTGAACATGGAAAATAGCACTTTCGACTTAGATTCCAGTGGGGGAAGCACAGTAAGCAGATGATTAAATAAATATTTACCAAAACAGAAAACAGTAGTATCACATGTTCCCCCAAATTGAAGTCCATGTAGCAGCAAAAACACTTAATTAAATGAAGATGGGTCTGATTAGCAGAGAGAATATTGTAAATATACAGAGGAATGTTACTCTTGAGGGTGAATCATTCAACAGGAACGTTTGCACCTAGCCATTAGCGATGTAGCTTTGCCTCCACCTTCCTCAGTCACAACAAATGATGGACATTAGCAGAGGCAGACGTAGAAAGCAGCAGACAGGCATCACAAAATGAAGACTTACTTTTTTGAGCCATTTTCTAATTATATGTCAGTTTTTAAATTGTACACATGATTTAGAATGTTGACTAGTATCACCTGAATTGTCTAATTATGCTGATATGCAGCTTAAAATAACGATGGGGATAATACATTTCTCTTTTAATTTCAAGTAAACATCATTAAAAGAAGCCCAAAGCTAGTGGAGTATGGGGAGTCAAAGAAGCAGGGTAACAGTCAACAAATCAGAAGATGGAGCCATCTTTTCAGGAGGAATGGAATTCCAAACAAATTAGTTCTGAAAAACCTCCCTTAGACAGTTCAGCATCGTTATTCTGGATCTTTCTCCTCATTGTTTGATTGAAAATTCCTAAACTGCCTACAAGTCTTAATTATTTGGGTTATCAAAATATACACTAGTTGTGCACCCATCCCTTATCATTTAAACTGAAAATAGGGGCCTCCCTAGTAGTGGCACTGAGGCTCAGTCAAAGCACTATGAAGCTATCCAGAGCCACTGCAGCATGAGTTTAATCCCCGGCCAGGGAGGAGACCCACATGGCACAGCAGACCTCTCCTATCTCCCACGCTGCTCCCCTCAGCAGTGTATTTCAGTCAGTCTGCCTGTTCTGCTCCCCACTCTGTCTCTGGTGACCTCTCTGACCCCCACACCTCTGGCCAATACCCCAGTTCTTGTATGCATAAATAAATAAATCTTAAAAATATAAAATGATAATAGCTTTAACTGTTTCTGTTAAAAGAAGATAAAAGTTCATTGGGAAAATAAATAGCATTTCTTCCCAAGTTGAGACTTCAAGTAATTTTTGCTTTCTTCTGTATATTTACCGTATTTTTTCAGTCAGCCTCATAGGAGAAGCTTGAGGTGCCACGCAGGGAACCAAATGGTTCATGAGTAAGTAGAGCAGGGACTGAATCGTCCCAGGTCAAATGGCCCCTGTCTTTTTCTAGCTCAATCTTCCCTCACTTAAACTAAGGTGAATTTTTCTTTGCTCCTACAGAATCCCCCTAAAACTAGGGCTACATTCTACATTTGCACTTATTAACTGTTATTCTACAGAACCAAGCACGTATAGAAACTTAAGAAATAAAATAACCCATTGATTTTATTAGATGCTTCATTTCCTGAAAGTGTATGAAATAGGATTGTTATCTGATAGAGGTATCGTGAAAAGCAGTCTATGATGAATTTCAGAAGGAAACACTCCATAAAATACTGAGCAACCTGACACTAGTCTGTAAGAAAAGATTCATTTGTATTGTTTTGCATCAGAAATCCCCTCTATGTGTGTGCCTCTCTGTGTAGATAATATTGTTTAATTAAGGACTAAATTTTCCCAATAAACTTTTGGAAGAAAACTTCTTTAAGTTAGGCTTTCATGGGGATAAGAAATATACAATGTACAAAAATGAAAAATAATGTAAAATAGATATATATAATTAAAAATCAAAAAATTGAAAGATAAGGACGGTAATAGAGAAAAAAATTAGGCTTTCATTCTTTTCCACATTAGTTACACATGCACACATGCATGCATACACACACACACACACACTGTAGGTAAAACAAGGACGGACATTCTGAATTAGGGATAACTCAAAAGTGGGTTGATGCAAATGAGTAGGGTCCATAGTCCAGTATGAATATTGACATTTTTTCAGCATATTTTGCATGAAGATAATTTCAAAGCTTTGCCTAAATTTGAAAATATTCCAATTGTATGTGCATGATTTCATTATTCAGTAGCATGTATTCCTTTCTGTTGTTCCCAAATGCAAGCTGTAAATCTGCTCAAAAAGTTTCACTAATATGGGATTTCACTGAATCTGATGGGGTTCACTTGTACATTTCATTTCTACTAGAAAAGTAATTCCAGTCAAAGAGAATAAGTAGAAATAGAAGATCATGTATCTTTGAAATTAAAAAAATAAAATTAATTTTTCATTCTAATGTCATTTTTGTGCCATGCTCAAGCCCGTATTTTCATCTACCAAGTGAATTTTTATCATCATAAAGAAGGACTATACTTCATATGTACAGAATAGGGAAAATTTTAAAACCCTGTTTTATACTCATTTTAGCTATTCATTTTGTGTAGATATTTGTCTTGATTCACGTTCCATTTTTAACATAATTCTCATGTTATTTTAATTAAACAATAAGCACAATTCCATTCCCATGATAAAAGCTAATACATGCAAAATATCTTTGTCTCCTTTGGCCAACTCTTACTTTTCCAGGATTAGCTATGTTTTAAGATCAGAGTTCAGCCAATCAGACATGTTTACTGACATTGTGTGAATTTTTTTGCATGTCATTTTTATACATCTTGTAGGTTTCCCCATGTCTGTTCATGTACTTTCACTCATTCTCTTTAACTGATAAAACAGTATTTCATAGAATACAGAAAAAAAGTATCAAGTAACTTCTCTGCTGGTGGCTATTTAAGATGACTCAAATGTTACACTATTACAAAAATGTTTCAGTTACCCATGACTATGCCTCATTGTACACATAAGCAACTGTTTCTTTGGGATACATTCTAAGAAGTGGAGCTGATAGTCATCATCAGGTATAGGCATCATTAATTTTAATAGATAACTGTCAAATTGCCCTCCAAATTCTGGCACCAAGCAAGATATAAGTGTTTATAGGCTCCTTATCTTTTAGAAACACTGAAAAGAGAAAACATTGTTGACATGTTACTTTAATGGTTTTCTCTAAGTTCTAGTGAGACAGGTCTTCACGTGCTTATTGGATGTTTTGTCTTTCTCCTCTTTAAAATTGCTATTCTTAGTCTCTAACCATTTTTGTATTGATATATTTTTTCACCGATTCATTAATATTTTGTAAATTGTTCCTTCTTATCCTTTGTAGATCTTGCACTTAGAGAATATTTTCTTAGAGTATGTTGTTTATCTTCTTTGCTGAGGTTGTTAATTTTTAGTTTTATGTGGTAAGTATATCAACCTTTGATTTTTTTACCCCTCTCTATGTATTACTTGTACCTTCTGATTCTGGTGTCACAATCAAATACTTATTACTTTTTTAATGATACTTTAATCTACAATCCTCCTACAATTTATTTTGTGAATGGTATATAGTTAAAATCTCTGAGGGGCCAGTGTACTCTGGTAAACAATAATGGGTGTTTTGGTGCAAGGTGTGGTGTGCTAACATACATCTAAAGAGATGTGAACCTGTACCCCCAAATCATATACAGTGTTGTAAACCACAGTACCTCAATAAAAATAATAGAACAGGGCCTCCCCTGGTGGCGCAGTGGGTTAAGCAACGCACTATGAAGCAAACAGCAGCCACTTGCAGCATGAGTTCGATCCCTGCTGCTGGCCAGGGAGGGGGACCCACATGGTGTGGTAGACCTCTCCTGCTGTGCCCGCTGCTCCCCTCAGCAGTGTACTTCTGTTATCTGCCTGCTCTGCTCCCTGCTCTCTGTGGTGAATCCTCTCGCCCCCCACACCTCTGGCCTGTACCCCAGTGCTTGTATGCATAAATAAATAAATCTTAAAAAAAATAAAATAAAAAAAAAATAATAGAACAGCACCCTAGAGGGAATATCCTATATTTGTAATACAAACAACAGTATAAGCCAATGTTACCTCAATTAAAAAGATAATTCAATTTAAAAAAAGAAACAAAGCGGTGTATATATGAATATGTAGACATGCATGATATATGACAACTGCTTTAAATTATTAAATTCTATCACAAATCGGTGTAAAACAGCTACAGAGTATTACTAACTCAATTACTCAGGTGACAAGAATGTTATATTTGTTTTCTTTGTGCTCTTCAATATTACGTTTAATATGGGAATGTTATATTCTGGCTGTTTGGATTTTCAGCAAAGTACGTTCCGTCTTGTTTAGTAAGGCCAGTTCAGGTCTTTGATTTAAACCTCAAAATGTTTGAATAAGAACCTACTGATTTTGTCTTCCGTACTGTTAAGATCCTTACCACGATACACTCGGTATTAAAGTATTGCCTACCTATTTCCCTTATAAGGGCCCTTGTGACTTGATTAGGCCCACGTGGATAATGCTAGCTACTCATGTCGATATCCTCAATCACATCTTCATTGTCCCTCTTGTCATATCAGGTAGCATATTCACAGGTCGTAGAGATTAGGATGTGGACATCTGTGTGTGTGTGTGCGTGTACGAATGTATGTAGGCTGTTATTTTGCAATCTACAGTGCTCGTCACTGTTCCAACACACTTGTCCTCATTGGGGCTTGAGTGTGTGTCCAGGGGAGTGCAGGGACAGGCGCTGGGAGGATGGTTGGTTGCCTTCTGCTGAGCCTAAAGCCTGTCCTTTCGGTGGATTAGTTTCACTTACAGGTACGTGACTAAGTTGGCGTCCTAAACAATACCGTTCATGTTTTTGCTGAATTGGGAGCTTTACATATAAACTGCATGAAAAGATTGAGTTGCAGTTGTAAAACAGTTAAGACAATATCTGAGCATATGGAGCTTTATGTAAATGATATTATGTATATATGTGTGTATATATATATGTTGTATGTATGGTTAAGTGAAACAAAATATAATGCCTACAAGGAATGGAGTTATAAGCAGACAATTGATTTGCAAATGTGATATATCCTCTTGACTCAAGATCTGAAAGTTTGTGGATTACTTTCCTCACTGTTGACGTCAGGAAGAAATACACCTTGACGTGTTTGGCTAGTGGTGGTGAATTCTTCTGAGTATGGACATACTTCAAATACAAAGTGCATTACATCGTGGCCTAAAGAAAACATAAGCAAAGGGCTCTAAAGATTATAAATAAGAGTAATCATACATGTAATATCTTAGAGTAGGCAGTGTTTGAAATGAGTTTTGACTACAAAGGTGAAACTTAGACATTGGCACTCCAGGCGAGGGATTCATGTTACCTAAGATAGAGAGATAAAAATATCCAAGGATGTAGAATCAAAAGCTTTGCAGAGATTGAGGGTGTTGAACCTATGACCACAGTGAGGAGAGAATGGAAAAGTTCAGTACAGCTTTAGATTATATCCCGTTGTGAGGAGTTGAGTCTAATACAGTAGGAGGTAATGAATTTTGAAGAGGGAGAAGTGTCATCCAGCCTACTTTTGAGAAAAAAATTGATTTTGCTGTCATATATTAGATAAAGAGAATGAAGATGCTATCAGAGGGAGGGATAATAGGTAACAGTTCATTACCTAATGACCTAAAGTGAAAAATAGTGAAGGCTTTAATTAGAATAGTGGGAAAGAACTGGAAAGGAGGGGGTAGTAGGAGAGACATTGTGTAATGCCTAATCCACATGATTTAGCAACTGATTGAGGAGGGAAGGGAGGGGCCCATAATGACTGGTTTCCTGCTTGCATGACTAGGATAATGTGGTATCAAAAGAGAAACAGGAAATTGGGCAGATGACATATTCTGGTCTTTAACTGAAAGGATTTAAGAAACAAGTATTTGAAAATGAGGTTGAAAGTTTGGGAGAGATTAAGAAGGAGAAGCAGATTTGGGAGTTTTACGCTAAATGAATTTTAGGATCTGGGAAGGGGATTTTGTAACTTGTTTTGTTCTGTGACCTCATCTTATGTGCCCTTTCCCAATATCTGCCAAGTTATTATCTATCCTATATTTGAACTCTGTGTCTTGACTTCCTGAAGCAGGCATTTCTATTTGCAGCATTCAGTTAGAAATTTCTTAACCTGAGCTCTCCAAAATTCTTTCGTTTTTAGCCAAGTTCCATATCTTGGGACCCTACCCTGAAGCAATTACAGTTCTTTCTTACAAAAACTCTTCTGATACTTTAAGAGAGCCTTAAAATCCCTATTTAGTCTACTCTTCGAGTAATGCAAAAAGTGTAATTGGTGCTCTGAGGCAATGTAATATCTTTATGCCTTCCTTGACTGTAATTCTTGCTAGAGTTTTTCCAGATATAAATAAGCTCATAGAAAACACAAAATAAATATTGAATGGGTTCTAAGCCAATGAATCTAAGAGACAAAATTGAAATTAAGAATTCCTGAGGGCCTCCCTGGTGGCGCAGTGGGTTAAGCAACGCACTATGAAACAAACCACAGCCACTGCAGCACGAGTTCGATCCCTGCTGCCGGCCAGGCGGGGGA
>JAGFMF010012069.1:13649223-13693336 GCA_019455555.1 Galemys pyrenaicus | reverse complement strand
CCGCTCTGTCTGGTGAATCCTCTCACCCCCCCACACCTCTGGCCTGTACCCCAGTGCTTGTATGCATAAATAAATAAATCTTTAAAAAAAAAAAGAATTCCTGATTGAAATCATCATGGTCTCCTTATGGACAAATGTCTGAGGACACATGTCTCTCTCTAGCCACTCACCCATTTAACTCTTTGAGTTCTGATTATAATTAGACCTGATTATAATTTTGGCCTAAGTATTTATGAACTTCCATTTTGAAAAATAACTTTATTATTTCTACTGATTTTCAGTGGGAGAATTGGTCCAGGGTACCTAGAAATAGAATCCCTCAGTTTCCTACATGGATATTTCCACAACCAGATTTTCTATTTAATATTTCATTTTTTGAAAAAAAAATTCTCATTGTCTGGTCTTCCTTTCTTGCTATGGCAGCTTTATTCCTGATATCTATCTCAACTTTCTTTTCTCCTTTGGAAAATTTATATCAACCTTATACACTTTGAATTAGTTACTTTCATTAAAGTGATTAAAAGCATATAAAAATAACCTTTAACAGCCTTTGGATGATTTGGGTATGTGGTTTAAGAATGGATGTATGACTTAGCAGAAAGTCAGGACTTAGCAAACTGACTGAAATTAAAAAAAAAAACATGGTGAGAAACTCATGGTAGAAAGAGCACTATTGAGATGACTGAGATACTATTTCCATTGTCAGGGAATTAATGAAGACAGAAAGGGATTGTGGGGTATAAATTGATTGAAGGAGTCAAGATAGAAAGGAATAATGTAGGGACTAGAAGTAGAAGAGGCCTAGTTAATCTTGGGGAATTCTATCCTGTATCCAGATTTTTTTTAAAAGTCAATTACTTAACATTTGACAATGAACCACAAAAATCAAGGGTGGCTTTTACTCTTTTCTTAGAACAAATTATTAGATATTATTTATCACAAAGGCTCTTTTAACCGCAGAAGAATATAATGGATACATTTTGTCATTAGCCAATACCTAGAAACATTAGAGAAACAGGAAGTTAATAATATAAAACATTTGATACTTTGTTGTTGTTTTTTTTAATCTGGAAATAATAGGCAGAATCAGAGAAAGCATGAATCCCACCACATTATTTTTCATATCAGATTGTTTTTCCCCCGTGATCCTTTCTTACTTGGAACAGTTTAATGTACTACACATGAAAAAGGGTATAATGTCTGATTATATTACAGAGTATAAGTAAAGAAAGTGTGTGTGTGTGTGTGTATAATTCTTCATCTCCAAATGTCGTAAGTTGCTCTTTCTAAGTTTTAGATGTTCAAATTTCAGGACACTTGCCAAAGCAACCAGAACAACTTAATATAGATGATATTCAACTATTTTTTTTCTAAGACATGGTGTATTACCTTTCTACAATATCATACTTCTTTGAAGTATGTAATGATGATGATAAGGATGAGGATGATGATATAATTAATGATTGTGAAGAGTTTAGGATTTGGAAAGTCATCAGTGACTGCAATTGTATTTAATAATGTAAGGTATGCATTATTAAATACCATCGCTGGTACTGATGGCTTTCTAATATAAATAACCAAAGACCACACACAGGCAGAATACAGCAGGAATAAACTATGGACTTAGTGAATAAATGTTATGGTTACCAGAGGGTGACCTGTAGAGGGGAGGAGATGAAGGAGGGTGGCGGAATGGGTATTAGTATGGGTGATTTGGTGGATGGTGAGTGAAAGGTGCACACATATGAAAGAGCAAAAATGTAACTCCAGAATTAAAATTTTAAATATTGCATACATCATATCTACGGCCATGAGAAGTACCTAAGGAATTGACACAGAGTGTGAAGAGTCCTAGGAAAGGGGCCTCCCTGGTGGTGCAGTGGGTTAAGCAACGCACTATGAAGCAAACCACAGCCACTGCAGCACGAGTTCAATCCCTGCTGCTGGCCAGGGAGGGGACCCACATGGCGCAGCAGACCTCTCCTGCTGTGCCCGCTGCTCCCCTCAGCAGTGTACTTCTGTTGATCTGCCTGTTCTGCTTCCAGCTCTCTGTGGTGAATCGTCTCATCCCCCACACCTCTGGCCTGTACCCCAGTTCTTGTGTGCATAAATAAATAAATCTTTAAAAAAAAGAGTCCTAGGAAAAATGTGCGAAGTAAACTATATAATCATTTATAGTGATATATCCCCAATAATTTATTCAGTTTGTTAGATATTTTTTTAAGATACTTTTCATTTTCATGTGTTACAGTGATTGCAGCCAGGAATATTTTTGGCTAAAAGCTATAACCGCCCCACCCCCAGTAGTAATTCTTTCTATCTTGGGTGTCAGAAAGATTTATTCTATAAATTTCATATAATGATCGAATAAAAAGGAGTTTATGAGGTAAATTATTATGCTAATTGACTAGAATATATTTGGATTTTTTTCACTTTAGACTATGCATGTAGTTTAAAAATATGGTATGAAGTCATAGAATTAGGAGAGGAAAAAAACCTCTTTGACCATAAATTCCAATATTAAAAGGGCATATGTAGTGTAGCACAGCTCTGGGATTGCCTTGGTGAGGCCAGCACATATGAAGACAAGTGCAGCAACATGTGCTATGAACATTTTAGCTTATTTTATAATATACATCTTTGAAATTCCAGAGTTATATTATTGAATGAGTATATTGATATATATGCTTATTATTAATATTAACTCATCCAGCAAATGATTTTTCAGCCACTAGACCAGGTCATTTAACTGAAAAGTATTTTCTTTTTGAACAAACGTTCTAATTCTGATACCTCTTTCTTAATAGATCGCTTTTCCAAAGTCACTGAGTGTTTAATGGTGTTATTGAATAAATAGCAGTAATGCTTAATGGAAAATATGTTAACTAGTAAGACAGTGATATACACCATCCTACAGAATGCCTTTCCCTCAACTGATGATTAAAAAAAAATGACTCTCAGAGATGAGAAAATATACTGTCTCCTAAATCTAGCCAAACACAGCTGAACTGCTCTTTACAAGTCAATTGTTTACAAGTCAGTTGATTTAGGATGTTGACTGATTTAGGATGGCCTCCCATGGGGTAAATTGGAAGGTTAGAAACTAGCTTTATGAGACTTTCCACTTTCATAGGCTAGTTCAGGCATGCTTCATGTTCTCATGCCAACAGCAGAGGTGCAACAAAGGAAACGTGATGTGTTAGTACTGATTCAAGCCCCAGCTTCATGACTTCGAACATCCCATGAGCCGAGACACATCACATAGCAGACTGAGACTCAGAATGGAGGCTACTTGTCAAAGGTGTGGATACAGGCAGGAGTGAAGAACTGTGACCATTAATATAACCAACCTACCATAGATACTAAGCTAATTGATTCTATCCTCATTTCAGCTTTTCTACTATGACCTCCTGATTCCTTTCTTAGAACTGAACCATAAAAAAAAAAGATTACCTTAAATGCACGCAACCCCCACTGTTCATTTTCTTCTTATCTTCTTCTTTATGCTAATATAAATCATTGGCTAAAATATTGATTTCCTTGGAGATTGAACAAAAGAATAGTATACTTTAAATAGAAAGATCACATGGTATGGACTTTGGATTCAGCATACATGACAAATATTATTCACACGACATTTATCAGATAAAATTTGTGTGGACAATTTATATACAAGCTACACTGCAAATAAAGCATATATTTTAAAGATAAAAATGAGCTGATCATTCTACAAACATTCCATTTGCCTATTATAATGGAATTGTGTGTTAAGTGTCACTCTTAAAGCAATGGAGATGGCATTTGCATATCAGTTTAATTGCTTTGGATTAAACATTGAAAGATGAGAGCCAAGAGAGCTTATTAAGCTGAAATGAGGGCAAGTGATAAAAAAAGTAATATTATGTCAACACTACATCTGGAGGTCTGTTGCTATTTCCATTTTAAATCCTAAATTGCAATGTTTCTTAAAATTATCATTGAATACCATAATCTTGAAATGTAATTAAAAAATTAGGTTAATGTAGAGTTGTGTTTGATGAATGCAATTTGATTTGAAAGCCAAGCTAGAGTTTTCACTGCTTTGTTCATATATACATTCTTAATGTACAAGTGTAAGCTTTTGAAAGACACCACGTCCTTTTTACTTTTGTACCATTAATTTCAATATAGACTGCCCTGTAAGTGCCCAGTGATTATTTGTGAATGGAGTGAATGAAAGGCATCACTAGGGCCTCCCTGGTGGCACAGCGGGTTGAGTACCACATTGTGAAGCATCCACAGTCACAGCAGCCCAAGTTTGATCCCTGGCCAGGGAGAGGACCCACATGGAGCAGCAGACCTCTCCTGCTGTGCCCACTGCTCCCCTCAGCAGTGTATTTCAGTCGATCTGCCTGTTCTGCTCCCCACTCTGTCTCTGGTGAATCCTTTCACCCTCTGCACCTCTGGCCTGTACCCCAGTTCTTCTGTGAAAAAAATAAAATAAAATCTTAAAAAAAAAAGGCATTACTATCCCTGTATAGTTATTGTTATGGGTAAGCATTTTAGGTGAGGGGTTGTGCACTGCTGACTTTTACTAGAGCCTCCAACTGTACTTCCTTCTTCTGGAAAACTTTGTCCTCGCTCACCATCTTTACCTAAAGGACTCATCAGTCACTAAATCATAAAGACTTGCAGCCACCTAAATTGAAGTAGGCCATGTGGGTGAGGCAACTTTATTCGCAATTCTGTGATCTACCATAAGCATGTTTGATTTGAGGCCTTATGTTAGAAACCACATTTTTCTTGCAGTGCCCACACTGATATGGCATCATTTTATCAATCATTAATAAGCAGATCTCATTCATTTGCTTTAGCATGCTGGCACCACTTCTAGGTGGTCTCTGTTGCTTACTAGAGTGATTTTAGGTTTGCCATAATTCTGTATTATGTCAGAGCATCTAAAACATATCATTAAAATTTGGAGAAAAGAAACCCAGCATTTCAGTTATTAGAAAATTTATCTCATGGATGTCTATGTGGTTTATAAACACTATCTTCTTTGATCCTTATAAGAAATGTGAGAAAAGGCTCTCTTGAATACCATTTTGCAGATGAAAAATGTGCGGCACAGTGAGGTTACGAGACTTACACATGGGCCTCCCTGGTGGCCTACGGCTTAAGTCTCAGTGCTATCACCACTAAGGCCTGAGTTCGATCCCAGGCTGGGGTCTAACCAGCATATGGTGCAGCAAACCTTTCCTGTTTCACCTGATGCTCCCCTTAGCCATGTATTTCAGTAAAATTCACCTGTTCTGCTCCCCCTCTCTGTGTCTAATGAATCCTCTCATCCCCCACCCCACACCTGTGGCCTATACCCCAGTTCTTCTATGCAAAAATAAATAAAGAAAAATATTAAAGCAAAAAGGAGAAACTTACCCATAGCCCTATAACTATAGATGGTGGAGTAAGGTTCTGGAATTAGAGAGGCTCTAAAGAAGTTCTGTTCTTAAACACTGTTCTATAGAGTGTAGGTTCCCCAAGACCACTGAAAATGAAGTATTTTATATGCCACATCTGTTTTACTGTTATTTAAAACTTTTAAATGTGCTAGAAAAATCACGTAAAATGTTTCACCCTAACTGTTTTAAGTATACAGTTCAGTAGTGTTCAGCATATTTACATTGCTGTACAACAAATCTCTAGAAACTGTTCATCTGGCAAAACTTAAACAGTGCTCATTAAACAACTCTCCATTTCCCCATCATATCTACATTTACATCCTATCATCCCAAACATGCCACCCCAATCTCATAAGACTCCTTCCAACTATTATCACACGATGTAACAACAGCTCAACAAAGAAAGTATTTTATTTGTATAGATTTATATATTCCCCAAATACAAAACTTCTAAGAAATAAAAATCCACAAGATATGGGTGGTCTTAGTGTTTTGTCTTCTTTTTGTTCCTCAGTTTGACCTTGGAATTTTGTAAAAGAGAACTTTTGTGTTACATTTCATTACAATGACTTATGATGACTCACAACTTAAGGGATATTTTATTGGATCACAGCAAAGAAAAAATTAAAACCTATTTACTTTCCTTGTTTCTTACATATAATTATAACCTTTGCTTAAAGAGAAACTGTATTCAAATGCTGATAAAATTTACTGATATATATATCCTGTTTCTGTAATAATTCCCATTTAAAGACAATTGTGATATTCAACAGAAGGAATTATAGAATATATATAGAATATAAATATGCATAAATATATATAATTTATATATAGTAAGCTAAAACCATTCAAGTAACTGTACGAGTAACATATAAATGCATCCAAAGTTATATAATCTATGTTTGAAAAAAATAAACAGAAATTGAAGAGGATATTTATAATGAACATTTTCAACATTTCTTACTTTTCCTAATAGCACTACTATATTTGACCCCTTAATAACCCTGTGCAATAGCTTTAAATGTGTTGTAATAATGGTGACATGGAAATTCAGATTCCAAGAGATGGTGCTCAGGCTAAGTATTAAAGATGAGCAGAGGGTGGAAACAAATTCCCAATTGAGGTTCTCATCCAACTTGAAGACAGGAGAAAAACCTGACAGCTAGGGAGCACCAATGCTTAAATTCTACCAAAGCCAAAAATGTGAATGGGGAAGTGGAAGGAGTCTGGGGATAGACTATAACCAGGTCAAAAGGAGACATCATATAATGCCTGAAAGGGGATGGGAGGGGGGGTGGTTCCTATACTTCCAAAATGCAAACAACGATGTAAACCTACGGTACCTCAGTAATTTTTTTTTTTTTAAAAGACATCCTATAGTCAAACAATGTAGTTTCAACTCAATTCGAAAGTATGCAGGGGAGGATATGAAGCAAAGGAATGTGACATGATCAAAAATGTCACAGATAAAAATATTTAATCTTAATCTGTATGCTAGTGTCAGCACTCATTCTGCCTCCAACTTTTTTCTCCTATTGCCTTAGATTGGGTGGTTATCATCTATTTAAAGGTTTGAGAATTTCTCTAAGAATCTCTCAAAGTCCACAAATTGCAAAACAAGTAGTTTTGGATGATAAGGATATGCAAATAGGTTTTCTGGTTTTGAAGTTATTTAATATTGGAGGATGAGTGCTTCAGTGGTGGGAGTGCTACAGTGACTGCAACTGGGGTGGGGGGTCTATACTGTCAAGGCACTGGCAAGGATGTAAAATAGTGGCACTTCAATAACGATAGATAGATAGATAGATAGATAGATAGATAGATAGATAGATAGATAGATAGATAGATAGATAGATAGATAGATAACTTTGTGAGTTATACATAAATCAGTAAAGGTTCTGATAGGCTTGGGGAAATGATGAATGTCATATTTGGATATATTAACTGAAAGGTATTTTACCAGTTATCCAAGAGGGTGATAAATAACAAATAATATTATAATAAATAGTCTTTCATCTAACATAACAAATAATTTTCCTGATATTTTCAATAGCTCACTCATTCCAAGCAAGCTTTCCAGAAAATCAGGAAGATGGTATTTTTAACTTACACTTACATATGATATAAAATATTTTAAAGTATTATCCATAGTATGAATTTACTGAGTTTTTTTTGAGAGACAGGAATTCATCTACTCAGTATTGTCTTTTTCTTTTTACCTTACTGTGTAATCCTAAAATATATTTTTGTAGAGCTGCAGGAATCATTTCTAATTAGCAGATATAGTTAAAGATATTTTCATATCACAATTACTCTGTCTTTCCCCTACGATTCCTTATTGTTATTTATTTCATCAGTTCATCTAAACTATCATTTTTCATTAGCTTGTCTAATACAAGTCAAGAAATTTTCACCTCTTCTGTCTTATAATTACTATTTTTTCTGATGGGCACAAAAATAATTGAGACAGAATAGAGGAGCAGGATGAATGTGAGGTAGCAGGTGCATTTGTATATTATGAAGTGTTTGCAAAATAATAAGCATCACATGAATAATGTAGTTGAAAAATATTGTCTGGCAAGTGATATTGAGTCATATATCCAAATCATTCTTCAATAACTGAAGAATGAATTACAGTGTGCATAATGCATCCAGTTTTATCAGACAGAGAATTCACTACATAGGGCATCTAGGGTAAAGAGGCTACTGCTTATTAATAGAGGAATAAAATTCTCTGTATCTATCTATAAATAATTTGTACATATATACATATAAACAATTTGAATGCCAAGAGGATATATGTAGGTTTTCAAATTTTCAAAAATTTCTTGCTTATTTTTAAAACTCTAGCATTGTCTTCTTTTGAAGAACTAAAATTCTCTGGCATATTTGACTAAAGTTAACTTTTATGTAGTGAGTATTTACACTATTATATTCTATTTTCAGCCTAAGTGTTTACTTCAAATATTTAATATTTTATTAAAATTAAGTTTCAATATTTAATATATCTAACTCCATTTAACCTTGACAGTAACATTAAGAATGAGTTATCACTATTGATGTTTTAGAGATGAGGGAATGGAGATTCAGAGGTGTTGGGAAATAGGTTAGGGGAAGGGAAGAGAAAAAAATACGTTAGTGAACTGTGAAGCTTGGATTTGAACTTCATGGTGGCTTGTGCCACAGTACATTCTTTCCTTTTTTCTTTAGTTGGTTCCCCTGTTTTTGTTTTGAAAGCACTGGGTCGTGCTTCTATATAGTTTGTACACCCAGGTATACAAAAGACAGACATTTAAGACAAAAATGAAGCAAAACTCATCCATAAAACCAACTAAAAGGTAATACAAGACTTAAAATTTTAGAGTGATTGATGTGCCTCTCTTTGTTTTACCTTTTGACTGATATAGCTGTCTCCTCAATAGCTGGATGTGGTTGAGCTGACTGAGTGGCTACTGTTGCCATAGCCAGTGGTTGCTGCAAGATTCCCCACTGTATCTGCTGTGACTGGAGCTGTGGCCAGGGCTGTGGCCGAGGTTGCAGCTGTGGCTGTGGCCTAGGTTGCAACCTTGGCTGCGGCCGGGGTTGCACACGTGGCTGCGGCCTGGGTTGTAGCTGTGGCTGTGGTCGGGGTTGCAGTCGTGGCTGTGGCCGTGATCGTGGCCGTGGTCGTGACCGCGACCGTAGCCGTGGCTGCGGCTGTGGCTGAAGCTGTGGCTGTTCCTGTGCCTGCAGCCATGACTGTTGTTGATGTTGCAGTTTGGGGTGTCCTTGTGGCTGAAGCTGCAGTTGTGTATGTTGCTGAGACTGTACCTGTGGGTATGGCTGTGGCTTTGGCTGCTGTTGTAACTGCAGGGGTGGCTGTTGTTGATGTTGCAGATGAGACTGATGCTGCTGTAAGGTGGAGGGGAGCTGGAATATTTGCTGAGTTTGACTTTGCTCAGGTCCACTCTGTGCAGAGCTAAGTTGAGACAACACAGCTGCCTGGGGCTGTGTAAATGTTCCCACTCCAGTGAGGTTAATGACAACAGCTTGCTGAGCAGATAAGGATGATGCCTGACTAGTTGAACCTTGTGCACTTGAACCCTGTGACACTGGTTGCTGAGGACAAGAAGAGGAAGATTGCTGAAGTTGTGGGATCAATTGATAGAGCCATTGCTGCTGTGATTGTTGTGGCTGCTGCATCTGTAGTGACTGCTGCAGCTTCTGTGGCTGCTGCTGTGTGTTCAAAATGAGTGAACCTTGTGGAACCTGGAGTAGAGTTAAGGATCCAAGACTTGAATTATTTTCTAAAAAAAGCTGCATCCCCACTTGAGAAGGTTCCTGCAATGCAACAGGTAGCACATTTGGTGTCTGACCTTGTGAGGGCTGGTTACTAGGCCTGCTCCCTGCAGGAGCTACAGCCCCAGGGGTAGAGCCTTGCACAGTGTTGGACCCACTGACCAAAGCCTGGGCTCCAAGGACAGGGCCCACCACATTGATGATATTCAGGCCAGAGGAGTTGGCCATGACCTGGGTGACTGGCAGTCTCTGTGATGGATTGACAGTGGATGAGGCTGGGATTCCCTTTAAGGAGCTCACAGTGGACGGTGCTGGAGTTCTCTGTGATGAGCTGACGGTGGACAGTGCTGGGATTCTTTGTGGTGAGCTGACAGTGGATAGGCCTGGAGTACTCTGTGAGGAGATGACAGTGAGTAGGGATGGTGTTCTCTGTGGGGAGCTGACAGTAGACAGGGCTGGGATCCTCGGTGCTGAACTGACAGTGGAGAGTGTCGGGATTCTCTGTGATGAGCTGACAGTGGACAACGTCGGGATTCTCTGTGAGGAGTCGACAGTGGAGAGTGTCGGGATTCTCTGTGAAGAGTCAACAGTGGAGAGTGTTGGGATTCTCTGTGAGGAGCTGACAGTGGACAGTGTCGGGATTCTCTGTGACGAGCCGACACTGGACAGTGTCGGGATTCTCTGTGAGGAGCTGACACTGGACAGTGTTGGGATTCTCTGTGAGGAGCTGACACTGGACAGGCCAGTTTTTCTCCGTGATGAGCCAGCAGTGGACAGTGTTGGGATTCTTTGTGAGGAGCTGACAGTGGACAGGCCAGTTGTTCTTCGTGATGAGCCAACAGTGGACAGCGTTGGGATTCTCTGTGAGGAGCTGACAGCAGAGAGTGTTGGAATTCTTTGTGATGAGCTGACAGTGGACTGGCCAGTTGTTCTCCGTGATGAGCTGACAGTGGACAGCGTCGGGATTCTCTGTGAGGAGCTGACACTGGACAGTGTTGGAATTCTTTGTGATGAGCTGACAGTGGACTGGCCAGTTGTTCTCCGTGATGAGCTGACAGTGGACTGGCCAGTTGTTCTCCATGATGAGCTGACAGTGGACTGGTCAGTTGTTCTCTGTGATGAGCTGACAGTGGACTGGCCAGTTGTTCTCTGTGATGAGCTGACAGTGGACTGGCCAGTTGTTCTCTGTGATGAGCTGACGGTGGACTGGCCAGTTGTTCTCTGTGATGAGCTGACGGTGGACTGGCCAGTTGTTCTCTGTGATGAGCTGACGGTGGACTGGCCAGTTGTTCTCTGTGATGAGCTGACGGTGGACTGGCCAGTTGTTCTCTGTGATGAGCTGACGGTGGACTGGCCAGTTGTTCTCTGTGATGAGCTGACGGTGGACTGGCTATTTGTTCTCTGTGATGAGCTGACAGTGGACTGGCCAGTTGTTCTCCATGATGAGCTGACAGCGGACAGTGTCGGGATTCTCTGTGAGGAGCTGACAGTGGAGTGGCCACTTGTTCTCCTTGATGAGCTGACACTGGACAGTGTTGGGATTCTCTGTGATGAGCTGACAGTGGACAGTGTCGGGATTCTTTGTGAGGAACTGACATTAGACAGTGTTGGGATTCTCTGCGATGAGCTGACACTGGACAGTGTTGGGATTCTCTGTGAGGAGCTGACAATGGACAGGTCTGGAATGCTCTGTGATGAGCTGACATCAGGCAGGCCTGGGGTTCTCAGTGATGAGCCTATAGTGGAAAGACTCAGAGAGCTCTCTGATGAGCTGACTGTAGACTGTGCTGGAGTTCTCTGTGAGGACATAGCAGTGGACAATGCTGGGGTGCTTTGTGATGAGCTGACAGCAGACAGACTGTCTACAGGAACCATGCCAAGTTGATCCATTTCCACAGAGAATTTCTGAGGAAGAGTTGATGATTTCGAAGCAGGAGTAGGTGATAGAGATTTAAGAAAGTTGCTTGCCTGTTGTGGAATAAAATTGTTCCCTGGGGAACTGTTTTCTGAGCTTGAGGGATGTTTGGTAGATAGAGGTAGTTGTTTGACTCCCTTCCTCAGAACTAAAGACTGAACTGGCATACTCTCAGGCTGTTCTGTTTCTTTCTCAGGAGAAAGTTGACTAGGACTAGGTGACTCACTGGAGCTGTATGACAGGTTGACTGGAGAGTCGGCTTTCTCCTGGACCAATTCCTTGGACTGACTGACTATCATCTCAGCATCAGTCTTTAACCCAGGCATGAATGATTGGTCATCCATAGAGCAGTGTGAAGGAGACATTTGTTTCTCATATCTGACTTTTTTACTTGAACTTACTCTTCCAGAGAAAAGTGGATCGTTAAGTGACTGCATGAAGGGCAGCTTTTTTTTCTGGTACTGATGACCAACTTCACTGCCAAATACATAATCATCCTCTACCTCCTGGGTTGGCCAAACTGTTGGTTCTGAATCCTCACCTTCAACAGACATGTTCCCTTTAGCATATTTCTCAACATCCACTTCAGAAGGTATGTCCAAGTCACAGGGTCTCTGTTTCCATATATCTATACACTTTCCCGCTGTAGGAAATGTGAGGACACAATGTTCGTCTGTTCTACTTTCTTGTCCTTTTTTGCAAGAAGTTGATACTCCTTGCTCTGGAGCAGGTAGAAGAGCTAACTCCTGTTCCCTATTCAGAGAAGGCATAGAATACCTCTTGAAATTTTGTTTCATTGGGTGAGTGTTCATCTTTTGTTTGTTGTAAAGCAGTCTGTTTTCAGTGCAGGCAACTGTTACAGAAGGATCAAGGCACAGGGGTTCGGCTGTAGCTAGGATCAACTGGCTCTCCAGCAAAAGCTTGTCTTCCTGGGTCCAGTTCTGGTCATTGCCGGCTATTGACTGCACATCCGTGACTAAAGTCTGCATGGTTGGCCGTAAGAGGATGTGCCTGCTCTGGTAGCCAGGAGGTTCCATATTGCTGCACTGCCTGTAGTCGCGAACCTCCGTGATGACACACCCACGATGAAAAATATTCATCTCACATTTTTCAAGGAGATCTACCAAAACAGGGGGCAATTCTTCCGCATCCAAGTATTCCAGTAATTCCCCTTCTTCATACGCCATTCGGATGGTCTCAGAACAGGATTCATTATTTTCCTTGAGCATCAGAGAATATCCCTCTTTTCCTGGGTATAGGTTGACCACTAAACACGGCAAGGACTCTCTCGCCACAAGCTTCTCTAACAAGTTCACATTGCCTCTTAATTCCTCAGTCGCCTCCGGTTCTTTTTCACATTCTTCAACATATATGTCATACAGTTTTTGGTGGAGGGATTTTTCCCCACTAGGTGAATATTTCCTTTTAGGAGGCCTCTGTTGGGCACTTTCAATGACAGACTCAGCACAATCCAAAGCTTGTTCTAAAGTCTGTTGCATTGCAGCATAAAGTAGGGCCCCTAAACAAAGAGAAAATGTATATGTGTCTATAAAGCAACATGAAAATCGTGTCTCTAATATTAACGTGTAGTTCTGAAAAACGCTAAAACTCTACAGTGAAGTCACCCACCTAAATTCAAATATGAACGCCAAGAAAACCTCCTTCAACAAAGTGCTATAGAAAGTTCGCGAGAGTTCTCAGACATACCTGTATGAGAACTCGCGCTGGCTAGGTCCTCTGAGCTGGAACCCGCTTCCGCCTCAAGTCGTTTGCTGCCGCTAGACCGGAAGTTGATGTGCGAGGGCGTTGGGGATGAGGGAAGCTAAGGAAATCTACCCTTGTGTGCGCCTGTGTGTGCATCCTCACAATGTCCCTTGAGGCAAGGGGAGGAAATAGAGCGATGGACCCGATGCTGGCCAGTGGACTATACTTCCTGTTCCGGTGCTTGTACTTCCTGATTGCGAGTTGAACCGGGCATCTCTGGCGGTTCACTGAAGTTTTCCAAGATAATGACAAAAAACGTTTTTAGGGACTGATGCAGTGTTCTTTTTATCCCCTCTTTGCTTTTGTACCATGAAGACCAAAGAATAGAAAATAATAAATACAAATGTGTCTTATGCGATGCCCTCACTATTAAAAAATGTGTATCTGTGCAAGCTACTTTTGACTATGAATTATGAGGAAAGTAATAAGCTAGGATTGAGACGTAGAACCAGTGGAAAGTGACTTGACATGGCGAATTCAGTTTCTGTGGGGAAGCACGAATAAATAGTGTACACTGCAATTTATAGGCCTTGGACTGAGTAGTAAAGGAGCACACAGGAAATGAGAAAAACTGCTTTCCCAAGGGAGGTAATAGTTGAGCAGTTTTCATAAATACAAATAGAAAATTATCAGACAAATAAAAGGAGTCATGCCCTGGTGATTCTGGAGTTAGGAGAGAAATCTAAATTGGAGTTATTGATAAGGATATTGTCAACCTCTATTAGGAGTTATTTTCCAGAGAGTTGCCACCCAGATGCAGGTATATTTCAAAGTTATTAGAAAGACAAGTTATCTAATCTTTCAGGAAACTATTAGGCATTTTTATCCTCCTTTTTCAAATGAGGAAACTAACGTTCAACCAACTTAAGGCGCTCCAGGTAAAAAATGGCCATCAATTGAGGCAGGTCTCTAACTCTATAACCTGACTTCTCCTTTTCTAGGAAACTATCCCTAAAAACAGGGGAGCAATTGAAAGCATTGATGGCTAATTGATAGCAGAGTAGCAACTAGATTCTTATTAAGATAGCATGTAAATTCTGTGTTATTTTTTACAAATATGATGTATTAACTTATTTTTTTTAATTTATTTATTTATGCATACAAGCACTGGGGTACAGGCCAGAGGCGTGGGCAGTGAGAGGATCCACCAGAGACAGAGTGGGGAGCAGAACAGGCAGACTGACTGAAACACACTGCTGAGGAGAGCACGGGGTAGGCAGGAGAGGTCTGCTGCACCATGTGGGTCCCCTCCCTGGCTGGCAACAGGGATCAAACTCATGCTACAGTGGCTGCGGTTTGCTTCATAGTGCGTTGCTTAACCCACTGCGCCACCAGGGAGGCGCTAACTTACTTATTTTGAAGTAAAGTTCATCATTCATCAAAATATCCCATTGGAACCAGTCAGTGTAGTTCTGAAGTTTGCATGGAAAAATAAATACCCAAGAATAGTGACAAAAATGATGAGGAAGTATCTCAATATTATCTCAGTTAGAAATAAGTAAGTAAATAAATATGCATAAAATTTAAAATAATAAGTAATGGCAAAAACTTGCCTTAACAGATATTATATCATATTAAATAGTGTGTTGCAGTTGTATAGATTTTAAGAGAGGTAAGTTGTACAAATAGAGTTCTGCTAAGTATTTCCCCAAACATACAAGTTTGTTAAACTATCATGACAGTGGAGAAAAGATTAAATTTTTAACACAGTGATTTTAGGAAAATTAACCTATTTGAAAAAAATTCTATTTACCATTCTATAAAAATGAATGGGTCAAAGATGGACCAGTGGTACTATTAGAAAGAAATATGGGAGAATTTAAAAATATGTATAATTACAAATTGGAGGATGTCTCTCTGAAAGGCACAAAATCCAAAATGTGGGCCTCCCTGGTGGCGCAGTGGGTTAAGCAATGAACTATGAAGCAAACCGCAGCCACTGCGGCATGAGTTTGATCCCTGGCCAGGGATGGGACCCACATGGCACAGGAGACCTTTCTCCTGCCTTGCCCGCTGCTCCCCTCAGCAGTGTATTTCAGTCAGTCTGCCTGTTCTGTTCCCCACTCTGGTGAATCCTCTCACCTCCCTGGACTGTGGCCTGTATCCCAGCTCTTGTATATATAAGTAAATAAAATCATTTAAAAAAATCCAAAATGTATAAAGTGAGCAGTTGGTAAAATAATTACAAAGAAATAATTCTTTGGCAAACAATCAAAATAAAATTAAATAATCAGAAACCTTGAGAAAATATTTACAATATACTTTGAATAATAGGCTTAATATGAAAGAGATCTTACAACTCTGCCATACCATTTTATATAATGTATGTACCCATTTTTTTGTTATTAAAAGTTATCTTTATACTTACACCTGAGGTAATCACTAATCCCCCTTTTCTCTTATGTCAGTTTTAAATAATATTTTTACTTCCATCTACACATTAATGCATCTGGTTTCCCTAGGCTCCTTTCTTCCTTGAACTCTTTGTTTTTTGTTGTGTTATTTCTACTCTGTTTTAAAAAAGATTTATTTATTTAGGTAAACAAGAACTGGGGTATAGGCCAGAGGTATGGGGCCTGAGAGGATCCACCAGAGACAGAATGGGGGAACAGAACAGGAACACTGACTGAATTACACTGCTGAGGGGAGCAGTGGGCAAGGCAGGAGAGGTCTGCTGTGCCATGTGGGTCATACCCCATGTCTAGGGATCTAAGATCTCATAGTGCTTATGAGAGAGCCTCCACCAGGGAGGCCCCTGTTTTTTCTGCTTTAAGGAGAAAACATTTGTAGATTACTCTTCCAACCTTAATACTACCTGTTAGTACTACATTTTCAATTAAATGTGCTTACTACCAAAAGTTCTTCAAATCCTCATCTTTTCATTTGAAATTCTTATCCTTTATTCATATAGAGTATTTCCTGAGGTGTTTTTTTTTTAATTTTAAAAACTTTGCTGGTTACACAATCTTAGTAATACACTGACATTTACTTCTAACACTTGAATACGTTGCTTTGCTTTGTGTTTTTTTTTTTTTCTTTACTGTGTATTTCTTGGCCTTTTCTGTGGAGGTTCAGAGGACATTTTCTATTTTAAAAGTAGAACAGTTTATTAAGATATTTCTTGCAACTGACTATCCTTTCTCAATTTTCCTGGGTACATGGCAGATCCTTTTAAAATATAAATTCAGAGACTTGATTGCAACAAAATTTTCTTGAATTACAGTCATAAGATATTTCTTCTGTTCCTTTGATTTGCTTTTCTTTTCCTTTAGGAATTTCTGCTATAAGTTAATAGAATAATCTCTAAGTGTCTTTTCCCTCATATTCTTTCTAAACTTTTTTGTATTATTTTATTTCCTAAACTGTCCTTTTGATCCTATTATTTCCCTTTGGTTAATAATCTTGTTTTTATTAATTTGTGGGAGTCTTGGAAAGTCTGAGGAATTATTTGAGACCAGGTGCATTGTAGTACTGCCCATGGGGAAATGAAAAGAAAGGAACATTGAAAGAGCATAGACCAAACGTTGTTAACCCTTCTTAGGAAGAGTGAAGCATCTTTGAGAGGAAGGCTTAGGGTGAAGGAATTGACTAAGACAAAAGGCCCTAATAAATCAGTATTTTATCAGTATAGGACCAAAATAGTGTCAATGAATATTATTAAGAAAGGAGACTTATATAAAAATGTACTATTTACATAAAAATACCACCACTACCAATAGTAACAAAATCTGTATATCTCAGTGGCAGCAAAAGAGGATGGTTTTGAAATACAAAATTAAATAGGACTTGCTGTGACCCTACCGTACCTCTCTCAAAGTGTCTTCTATTGGTAGAGTTCAGGGGATAAATAATTAAAAAAAGAAATGAGACAATTTAACAAGTGAAACCATTGCAAAACTCATTAGTCAAAGGTTAAAAAATGCTTTTTCCCCAAAGAATGCAACATTTAATTACTCCAATAATTTATACAACAGTTATCCATCAGTGGGGGTCAGGAATCCTCTCTGAGTGTCACGGAGGTAACATAAATAGACGCAAGAGGAAATGAATAAGGACAAAAACCTAGGAAAATTCTATCATTTAAGGAAAAGGAGTGAATTAATAGAGGTGCAAAATAGAGGCACAAATCTCAAATAAAATCTCAAGATGTGTGGCCTTAAATAGCATTGCATGTTACATTATTGTCAATGCAGATAACACTTGAAAGTCAAGAGGTTATTGATAATCTGATACTTTCCTGAGAAATGTTGGTGAGAAATTTTATGGTGAGACAAAAGTAAAGGGTAAATCTGAATTGAGAAAGTGAGGAGAGTAGTGAATACTATCACTGAAAGATTTTTATGACTGAGGGAAATAAGTTAATTTTAGGTAGAAATAGAGGACACACATATGCACACAAAAATACCTTTGTGTAAAATCTCAGTAATGTATTCACGGATCAGATAAATAAAACATGCGTAATTATAATATATTATTAGTAATGCTATTTTGGAGTTTGGGGAAATGTTTTAAGCATTCATATAGACGAGCATTTAATAAACAAGAAATTAACATACCTAAAGCCACAATTCTAGTTATGATTTATTTATGTTATGTGAATTGAACATTATAGACATAACATGATATATAATGACACCAGTAACTACAAAATCCAATGACTCAGTGATACTCTGTACAAATTGGATTCCAGATAAATCCATATGTGCAAAATAAAACCAGAAGTCATAAATTAATAGCTTTTGCAAATTAGCTACCAAGGTAGTCAATTACAATTGTATTTAAGAGACTAGTGAAGAGAATGGTTTTGAAAGTAGGAATGATTACCATACTGTGTATAAATTTTAGCTTTAAGAAAGCACTCAAGCAAGAGATATTCAATTAATCTTTCTGATATTCCTTATGTATGTATGAAGACGAATTTGGGGAAAACCCCACATTTTGATAAGACTGCAATGGGGTTGAACTTTACCATTCCATAAGAATTCTCTTTCTCTCTTTCTTCTTGCTATGTTCATAATGGACTTTTAAGAAAGAGCAAATATTATAACTGGAACCCATGTGTATAATACAGCCATTTAAAATTCTGTGTAATAGTTGTTTGATATGTAAAGGACACGAGAAATAATCTTATAGTATTGCCAAGGAAGTAGTTTCGACAGCTCATTATTGCACCTCCCCTCTGGCTAGAGATAGGTGTTTTTCTCTTATGACCCATACTTATGAAAATGCTGAATTTCAAAATGCCTATTCCATATACACAGCTGTTGACATCTACAAATATTTAACAATCCAGTTCTAGAGTTCCCTTGGTGATTCATCCATCTAGAACTAAGAAAGGAAAGCTAATAACAGACAAGCCATTATTCCTGGTGTTTTATTTATTTTTTTCCCCTTACTGCTGCATCTAGGGATGCTTTCCACTTTATGCCTGTGTCAACTGCAGCTCTTTCTAACAATTATATGGGAAAAGTTTAACTGAATTTCAAATGTACAGGACTTTGTTCCCAGAAAGGGTGTTCTACTGAAGCTTTGTATAAAAATGAGAAGTTGGATCTGGGGAACAGAAATGGAAGAGGGCTGTATTCACAATGGATAAGGAGATTAAATAGAAGGAGCTATGTGATTTATCTCTTTTATGAGGTGCTGCTGGAAAGGAGATTAAGCTTTTCAAAAGTGATGACCTTGACATAAATTCCTTATTTAGCCATTGGTGAAATATTATGAATAATGAAGAGTATGTGAAACAATATTGAATCTAAGTGATAAGCTTCAAGAGATGAGTGAGTTTGAAAATAATCTAAGGGGATAAACCATCACTGCAGATAGTAACAATAATACATGTTTCAGAGTGTTTTGTCCATCACGAAGTATGTTTATATCAAGATGCTATTTACTTTGCACAACAACTCTAGGAGTTATGTAATTTTATAATTTTATCATCAGGTGGCTGAAGTCCCTAGAAGACAAATTACTTGTCCATGGTCTTGCTCCTTGGTGGAATCTCCTGCCTGTGCAACCCTCTCCTCATCTTCATCACATTTGGATAAAGATTTGACACACTTTGTTTTTAACCCTTTTAATCTCTAACATAAGTTTTTGGCATTATATTCTGACAACCTAAGTGTCGTGTTTTATTCCTACATCCTTTATTGACAAGAATTCTTAATATAATCGTCATATTCTAAGCCTGTTTATATTTATAAAAAAAACCAAATCATTAGAGCATTTTTATTTGTTTCTGAAAAGGGCCTATTTTTGCAAGTTAATTTATTCAATTGTTGATATTTCAAACATCTGATCCTTTAGCAAATTGGTGAGTTGAAGATGGTTCAGATTAATGGCTATTCTTTCCTGTCACAATTATCTACAAAATACTACTCACTGAAATTGATACTAAAATTGCATTAGAAGTATTGAAAAGAAATCAACTGTGAAATGCACATAAATCATACAGATTAAAAAAGTCTCTTCCTCAAAATGTCTTAATTATGCCTTTAAATTAAATTAATTCGCAGTTTAATTTTGCCTTTCTCTCATTTTTTTTTTGTTTTAGATATATAAATAAGAGGCTTTCATTAGAGCTATAAAAATGCAAAAGTACCCTAGTTAATTAATTTTGGGAGTTTATTTTTTGTTGTGGCTTTACTTTATTGAGATAAAGTTAATTTACAAAATGTGTATGATTTAGGGGAATAGGTTCACACCTCCTCAGATGTACTTTACCTTAATTTATTAAATGTACCATGCTTAAACAGTATCTAATATTTGCAAAGATATATAACTATATAATTTGCTTACTTCTCTTTTTACTTCATGAGAGACTTTTAAAAATTTATCTTTGATGTAGATTAAACACACAAATATTTGTTGCATAAGCTACTGTACTGCCTAGGATCTTGTCAGTAAAAAGAAATTCATTCCAAGTAGTTCAGTGGAGGGAATTTAACTTGGGACATACGTTATAAATATACTCAACAAGCTGAAATGCCAGGACATGAGGCAATTCCAAGGGTTAGTAACAGCAGGAAGCCACGCCATCCCTATGTCTGGAGGGAAAAGAGAGGAAGGCAGTGGTGTTACCAGACCAAGAACTGAAATGACAGATCCTCTCTTAGAAAAATTCAGGGCCCTCCCTGGTGGTGCAGTGGGTTAAGCAATGCAAAATGAAGCAAAAGGCAGCCACTTCAGCACGAGTTTGATCCCTGCTGTGCCCGCTGCTCCCCTCAGCAGTGTACTTTAGTCGATTTGCCTGTTCTGCTCCCCGCTCTGTCTCTGGTGAACCCTTTCACCATCTTGGACTCTAGTCTGTACCGCAGCTCTTGTGTGCATAAATAAATAGATCTTTAAAAAGAAAAATTCAACCTCTGTTTTTGCACATTTGGGTTGTTTACATTTTTATTGCAGTAAAATTCCTTTTTGAATTTTCCATTTGAGGTAGATGTCTGGGAGTGGAATCACTGGGTCACGTGGCAGATCCACTTCTAATGTTCTATGACACCTCCATACTGTTTTCCATAAGGGCTGGGCAAGTCTGCAGTCCCACCAAAAGTGTAGTGAGATTCCTTTTCTCCACAAAGTGACCAGAATTGTCATTTCTGTGATTTGTTGATGTGGGTCATTTTCACTCGTGTGAGGTGCTATCTCATAATGGTTTTGATTGGCATTTCCCTGGTAATGAGTGATCATAAACATTTTTTATATGCCTGTCTGTAGTCTGTTTTCTTTGGAGAGTGCCGGTTTAGTTGTTCTGCCCATTTTTGATTGGGTTGTTTGCCTTCTTTTTGTTGAGTTGTATGAGCTCTTTGTAGATATTGGCTATCAGTCCTTGTTGGATGCATGGTGTGGAGCATCAAAAGGGAGTAGGGTTTGGGAGGTGGGAAGAACAAAGAGGGAAGGATGCACAATAGACTGTGGTTTAAGACTGGGTTATTTGATGGTGTTTGGACTATAGTGACAATACCTGATTTCAGGGGAGATCCTAATATTATGTCAATTGAAATACTAAATAAAAACTCCTCTTTGTTAGCTAAGAATCTTTCTACTGGAATAAACCCAGAATATCAATTTAATAAATAAAAGAGAAATTCAAACTCAAAGTCAAATTTGCACAAAAGCCTTAGAAATGGATGATACATTTATAGTGTAAATTGACAACAACTTAACTTGCTTTCTTATGGTGCTTCCACTGTATGGAAGACAGGAAATATACCCACATGTAGAAATTGAAATCAAGGAAATATCAAAGAGTGATAAGTGATAGAATAAAAATAAAGCTGGTGGCAGTAAAAATTAGAAATCTTTATTGTTATTTTGGATATTTTTTCATATTAATTTGACTTTTAAATATTACATTGAAATATTAATTGTCTTAATTGTTTAATTATTGGGTACCCTGTGCTGGCCTCTTGCTAGTTCTATTGGGATAAGATTGTCATGTCTCAAAGTGTTTCTAGAAATTTTGCTTGAGCAATTAGGTAAATGGTATAGCCATCAGCAAGATGGGAGAAACTAGGGAAGAGTGGTTTTGAGGGTAAAAGTAGAGATCTTTTTGGTGGGCACCTTAGGTAATTTCTTACATTGCAAATAGTTATGATATGTAGACTTTAACAGATGAGTCTAGATATCAAAGAGAGCTCAGCACTGGAGATATAAATACAGGAGACAACGTGAGAGGGTTAATTAAAATATGTACAGGGAAATTAAATGAGATAACAAAGTTTATTTTTTTTGAAAATCACTTTATTGAGCTATAATTCACATACAAGTAACCCATTTAAAGTCTTCAACTTAATGCTTATGTATTTAAATACATATAACATAAAATTTACAATTAAGCCCTTTTTCACAGTGTAATTCAGTGACATTAAGTGCATTTATACTGTTGTGCAACCATCTCCATTATTCACTTTTAGAATATTTCATCCCCCAAAACAGAAACTGTACTCATTAAACAGTAACTCTCTATCCCTTCATCCCTCCACCAGCCTTGGGTAACATCTTTTCAACCTTTGCCTCTATGGATTTATTTATTCCAGGTAAATTATATAAGTGGAATCATACACTATTTGTCCTTTTGTGTCTGACTTATTTTACTTAGCATAAACTTCTCAAGTCATACATATATGAGAATTTCATTCTTTTTAAAGGCCTGGATACAATTCTGTTGTTTATATGTACCATCTTTTGTTTATCCGTTTATCTTTTGATGAACTTTTGGTTTGTTTCTACATTTTGGCTATGGTAAATCATGCTGCTATGAACATTGGTATACAGACATCTGTTGCAGTTTCTACTTACAGTTCTTTTAAGTATACTTCTAGGAGTGGAATTGCTGAATGATATGGTAATTCAGTGTTTAACTTTTTTGAGAAACTGCCAAATTGCTTTTTCACAATAGCTGCACCATTTTTGCATTTCTACCAGCAATGCATATGGCTTCTATTTCTCCACATTCCAACCAACATTTACTTTCCTTTTTTTAAGATAATATTCATCCTAATGAATGCAAAGGGATAGAGCATAAAGCTTTTTGCATGATGTTCCTCCCCACACCATTTCCTTTCAGTAGAACATAAGCTCCATAAAGCAAGTCCTTCAATTTTTCACTGCTTTCTCCCCAGCTGGGCCAGGCACATAGTCTTTGCTCAATAAATATGTATTGACTGAATGGATGGATTTTAAATGCTTGATTAGTGATTGTTTATTCACTCCTTTAATAAACCATAGTTATATGTCCAATCCTATATTATGTGGATTGTCTCTTGCTAGTTTTATTTTGATTTTATGTAATGTGATGTGAAGTTTAAGAAGCTTTTATGCTGAATTTACATAGAATGAAACTATCTCAAACCATAACAGAAGAAAAGGAGGTAAAAGAGTTGAAACATATAAAATTAGAAAGTTATGCAAAAAGCAAGCAGAATCACACATGTTACCTTCAAATTAAAGCACTACGCTGGCACTATGAATATGTAAGTCAAGTGAGGTGGAGACCATCTCCTCTTCAGGAGCATTTATGACTTCTATTTCCTTTCTTCCCAAATCTTTCTTGGGTGAGGAATGGTTTTCTTGCATACAGACTTGCTTTTCCGCACCTGTATGTGTATGCAAAAATTAGACCACTTTCTGAAAGGGAAAAGTACAAAGAAACTACTCTTTACATGAAGCTCTGATTAGGAATTGTAATAAGTATTATATCTTTAAAGCTACACGAGTCTCAAGAGTCTGCCAACATGCATCTCTGTCAACTTTACAGAATAGATTCAGTTTTTATCATATAAATGTAATTAGGACTATGACATAAATGTCCTACATAGTTAAAGTAATTTAATGTCTTCATAGTGTTAACTAAAATAAAAACCTTGGTAAAACTAAAATAAAAGCTTCTGTATAACTAAAATAAAAGCCTTGAATGGTAGTTCAACAAGGACTTTATTAAGTTATCAAAGTGAAGGCCTGACACTGGGAAGCAGTCCAACAGATTTTACTCTGTGAGAACTTCTCCTCCCATCACAACTCTAGTTCATTTTATGTAGCCAGTAGCATGAGAAGTGGGGTATAGCTGTGTCCCAAGTTAACTTGTATTCCTGTACAGTCTGGAAGGAGACCTGAGGGTTTGTAGTGGTGAAGTTTGAAAGTGCTCTTGACCTTGCCCTTGCTCAGGCAAAGAAACACAGAACTAGATTATATACCTTGAGGCCTCTTCAATGCTAATATTCTTGGAATATTAGGGGAGAGAAATGGTAGAAAATTATTTTGAGTAGATAGTTAACAGAAGATTATAGCTAAAGCGCAGATAAATTTTAAAAGAAGGAAATTTCAAATGAGAATGCACTAAGTACCAATTTTTTTAGGTCTTAGTATTTGTTCCATGTTCTTACTCCAGTCTTTTCACAAGGTCTTATTTCAACCACAATTAAATCAATAGGTCCTTCAGAGGTCCTCTGAAAGAAAACATAATCCAAACAAATATTGCATTTACTGTCAATAGATTTAGGTGTAGTGTCTGTAAGGAAGCTAAGGTACTACATGGCCACATGTCTGTTTTCAGATAACACCATAAAGAGAGAAAAATATATAAATATGGGGAAAATGAGAAGGCTTTCAAGGTTAGAAATAAGCTATCAAAGTATATTGCAAGCTTAACAAATTGAAACTTTTTGTTGTTGTTTGTGGTCAAATTTACAGTGAAGGAGCCACTTTTCAGGGGGTTCAGCTCTGCTCAGGTCTAGTTTCCAGATTATTTCTCTCTGCTGCTTTTCAGTTCCAAAATATTTAAGCCACTTCAAAAACATTATGTGCTGTTAATTTTACCAAAAAAAAAAACCACAAAAAATACAAAAACCCAAAGCACTTATGTACAAAAGATTAATACTTGAAAGATGACCAGTGAATATTAGAGTATATCATGTAAAACATAGAAGCAGAAATCAGGGTAAGCCTTAAAAGTATTGCTCAAATCCCCAACTTCATAAGGTGAGAAATTATTTCCAAACATTATGAAAAGGTTATTTTCCCTAGGGGCCTGAGAATTAGCATAATATACAGGTTAAGCGTTTAGGGATATATCTAGTAATCCTGTTACTGGTAATTCCTTTAGAGTCAGAGAGAGACACTGAACACCATGTGTTATCATGCATGGGAGGTGTGATTACAGAATTATTTAAGCTGCTATATTTAGGTATGACGTGACCTGGTTATTATTATACTTTATCAGCTAATCAGATAATATATGGAATTATCCTGCCCACACGTAGTTTTATTTCCTCTCTCTCTACCCAAATTCCCCTCCCCCAATTTGTAGTTATGCAATGTTATCTTTTAAAAGATAAATTTATTTTTTATTCCTTTTTTATTAAAATATTTTAAAGTTTACATATACTTGCCATTAATTGTAATCCCCATGTACTTGCCATTAATTGCAATCCCCATGTATTCCCCATCACCATCTCACCAGTGCACCATCACCTCAGTCCCTCGTGCTCCCATCTTCCCTCAACCCTCCCCCACCCCTCCCCACCAGGTGTCCCCAGTCTGTCCTTGTCTCCTCATTTTTGGTTTCTATGTCTAAAAGATAAATTTAGACTCTCCAATAGTTCCTGTATATGCCAATTCAGACTCTTTCTCCATTTCAATGTAGCATTCTACCTAAGAAACTTGTAGAGGACCTCAGTGTACTCTACTGACTTCCAGAATCTGTACTTAAAGGAAATTATTTCAATTTTAATTTATTTTATATATCTTGACTATGTTGGAAATATTTGTGAGTTCTCAATAGTCGCTGTATGTATATACACTTATATACATATATATGTAGAGCATGTACTAGGAAGAGCTAAAGAAACCATATTTCTTAAAGACTTGTTGCTTTGTTCCCCTTTTGTGTTCTTATTTGATTTGGGGGGAGTTTAAGGGCCTAAATTTTCAAAGAAATTAAAAATAATTCATGTTAGATCACATTCTGCCTTTTCCCAGAAGACATGTTTTAGAACATAAAATTACATAAAGCCAGGGTTAAAACAGTGCTATGTATTTGTATGTGTGTATGTAGGTAGGTGGTTTATGTGTGTAACCGAGCACTAATTATCTCTAGTGACATATAGAAGAGACCAATGACTTAAAAGTTAGGCGATATGAATCATCATCCTATTACTACCACCAATGAAAGTAGAACTTTGATAAGTCACTGACTCCTTTATGCGCTGGGTACCTTTGCCATAACCTCAGGAGGCTGATGGAAATAACTGTGTCTGTGAATTGTTTGTACGATTTATTGTGTATAGCAGATACGTACTTTTGAGTCACCCTTACCAAAGAAACTAGGTCTTTTTTTAATCCACATTAATATATCTCCACCACAAGGAATAATTGAGCATTGCCCCTCAGTTATGAGCAACTGTTTTCTCCTCTTACATGTATGTCATTCCTCTAGCCATTCTAGAAACACCGAAAGCAGTAGTCATGAATTAACTAGGTTAACCTAGGTTGCAGCCATCTGTTATAAAAAAATAGCAGCCAAGTAAATATGTCCTGATGATTTTTACCCTAAGACCTGTAAGAGCATTTACCCCATTTACCCCATTCCACATTATTTCCCTGATGGGAGAGAGCCACAGGGCTGTTGTAGTCATGCAGCAAATTTGATGATGGTGGATGGAATTCTTTACTTTGAGAGTGTGTAATACCTCTCAGGGGGATCAGATGTGTCACAAGTTGCTTGCTTCCTCTTAGCTTTTCTCAGTAAATAGGACTATAGTGTTCATTGGATGCTGCTTTATTTTTAGCTTTTTAAATCACCTCCTGTTGAACAGAAACAGTAAACAAGTATTAAAACATTGAAAGTAATTTGAAAATAGTGCTATCCTGGGGAGTCTGGAATTCCAGACATTATCAGACAGTTGTAAGTCAGCAGTCACCTCACAGGAAGTCAGGAAAATAAGAATGCCTAAGTGTGCCCCTCTGGAGCCACTTCCTGAAAATTAAGGGTCAGTTGCATTTATAGAGGAGACCAACGGGAAGGCTGGGGAGAGGAGTCCATATTTGTCATCAGCTCAGTTCATTCTTGTCCAACCCACTCAGATATGCCAGAGAAAAATAATAAAAGATTTATCAGGGTCTGTATGCTTCACACTAATTAAACACCAAGTAAGTGAAGATATCATCATGGTGATACTATCTTATCTTCCTTCTAATCAAACACTGTGGAGGCGAACTACAAAATGGAAATATAAAGGAGAAGTGGGGAGAAGGGGCACAGTACTGATAATAAAATGTAACACTTGCTGAGTGCTTGCACTGTTCTACGTTCTTTAGGTGTTTTAACATGTTTGATTCCCACAACAATCTCTGGGCCTCTGGGTTCTTTGGTATTCTTTTCTACTTTATATGTGTGAGGGATTGTAAGCCTAAGGAGTTAAGAAAATTTCCCTACTTTACAAAAGTTATGAGTGAGATCTTGCTCTTCACATGATCAGGTGAGACTGTGTGCGTATAAAGTCTGATGTTTGATAGCAGGAGGTTTGATGAAACCAACAACAAAAAAGTAATCAGTAGTTTAAGGAGAAAGAAAACCTAATATTCAGGAACTTAAAATATTAATGTAAAGATTCAAAATTAGAATTCACCGATCTGCTTCTTAAAAAAGTCTATTCTTAAAAAATTCTAACATGTACAAATTGCAGCCCTATTCTGGCACATGCATATTTTCTCAAGACGCATTTGAGTGTGTCCTAAGATAGTCAATAGCTCAACTTAGATAATTATTTTTTCTGAAAAAATATCATCTTCAATTGAGCCTGGAAAAGCATGGTCTCATCTATACAGGAGTAAAATTAATAAATAATGCATGAGCTATATTGCTGGCAAAGTCAAAAAGGATTGTTTTTCCATTTGGCTGTAAAGCTAAAGCTTAAATTTAACACGCTTTCCTTTCTCTCAAAGCTGTTTCATTTTCAGCATTTTCCATGCTCTACCTTTTCGCATTTTCATCGAAAAAAGTTCTTTATTTTGAATGTCTCTCTCCCCTCCCTTTGCTCCTTCACAGCCATGTTGATTCTATATCATAAATATATTTTTAACATGATCCCTCCTTTGTATCCCAGTGGGCATAGTCTTTGTTGCAGCTGCCATTTTTTTTCCTGAATGAATGAATGCCAATGCTTTCTAATTCACCTCACTGCACAAAGTCCTTGAGCAAACCAACCCAAATTTTCTCACTATCATCAGAACACTTTCCCCCAGTTTCAAATTTCACCATAAGGTAAAATTTCACCATAGTTCCTGCTATTCCCTGTAACTATTGTATAGTCCAGTCACACCAAATTATTTGCAGTTCCTCAAACATGCCAAATTATTTCATGCCTTCAGCCCTTTGTACATACTTGTTCACTGATATAATCTTTCTTACAATGACCATGTTCTTTCTTACTCATTCCAACAACCAGGTATCACTATTTATGTCTTCTTGTTTCTTTCTCTGACACAACTGTGGTAGTATAGAACTCTTTGTGGTATTTATCACATTGAAATTCAACTACCGACTTGTATATGTCTCACTTCTGGATTGTGGTGGAATAAGAGCAAAGAATATGTATCATCATTCTAGTGAAATTGCTGAAAGCATTCTCTCAAGATTGTTTTTCAGGCTACTGAATGACTTTGTTTAATGATTCATGGTCTCGAACCTATTAAGTATCATTGTGGACTCCATAATGTTAGAAACTATCAATATCTGCAGTCAATAATTCTACATTGCAATGCTGTGGAGATTTTCTTTGCTACTCAGTATAAAGCTGAAGAACTAATATATATTTAAAAAACTATTTACTGCCTCTAATCACAACATTTCCAATACCAGATACATAAGATTTTTTTCTACATCAAGCATTTCTGCAACACTGGGGTGGATTGTCGTATAATATAATTCAGTTTTGACATTATCTACCTGGATTTTCCATAAGATCCCAAGGGTTAAAACCTCAGTCCCACAAGCTTGAGGACCACCCTACAATTCAGAGACTACTTGCAATTCCAGGTTGTCACCTGTGCTTCTGATAGACTTGCTATAAATCAGAGGTCTACAACCCTCCTCCTTGGACACAATCACTTTCAGAAATGGCTCATGGAACTCAGGAAATCATTTACTTACTATTGCTGATCTATCACACAAGATTTTTAAAAGTATGGGTGAACAACCAGAAGGAAGAGGCATTTTTAGGACAAGGTATAGGGGAAGAGGCAAAGAGCTTCCGAGCCCTTGCCAGGTGGGTGTATTACCCTACCATCACCTCCAGGTGTTCACCAACCCAGAAGCCCATCAAACCTTGTTGCTCGGGTTCTTAGTCTTTTGTTCATAAACCTTTATCTCCAGTACCTGCCCACTTCTCGAAGGTCATTGATGAGGCTGGAAGTTCAAACCTGATCAGTCAGGTCTTTCTGGAGACCAGTCCCATCTTGAGGCTATTTAGGAACTCCACCCTCAATCAACTCATAAGGCCAGGTATGATCCAAGGGGCTCTACTTGAATTACAAAGACATGCCTATCATTCAGAATATGCCAAGAGTTTTAGACAGAATTCAAATGTATATATTTTTAGTATTACAACTAACCTAGATGTTTTCTGGCCATTCTCATCATGTCGTATTAGCATTTTAAAAAAGTGAGAACCTAAAACAAGGAGCTGCTTAAATGTCAGATGTTTTATTCCTATTTATTTCCATTGCCTGACACATTATCATTGTTCATTGACTGTTCAGAGACTTAAATTGCAAGCAGAGATCGTGTAATTTACATTAAAACTTCCTTTGATCCCAAATCCTTTCTGGAGAACTCTGAACATGATTTTTATTCTCACGTATTCCAGGTTAGAAATCTGATTTCAAGGAACCAACAAGGAATAAAACAAGATGCTGATTTAATGAACTGATTCTGTAGAGTTTTCTATCAAGAAGGGTTTGTTCTTACATAATGATTTACAATTTCCTCTTGGCTGACAATCTGGACTCATTGGCCAAATATAAACGGATCAGAGTCACTACTTACTTTTATTCAAGACTGCTTTCCACCCACACTCATCGAGAATCTCCTCTATTATCAAGACACCCGGTATCATAGGAAATGAGCAACTTATTCCTGTCCTTCCATTATGCTTAACAAGTCAGTAACTTTTTTCTACTTATCCCTTGAGTTTGCCAATTTTTGCATAAACCCACACTTGACTGTTTTCTGACCTAAATCTTTCTTTACTCCTTTTATTTCTTTGGATACAAAATCTCCATTGAACATATTTTTGAACCAAACCTGTCTACAATGCAAAACTTTCCCCCCCTGGGAAATGAAAGATAAACAGATGGTTTCACAAAAACAAGCACTATTTAGTTGAGTGACAAGAGAAAACCCTGTGGAATAAGCCCCAATACTTCATTGTTAATGAATCTATGAATAATCTGTGGCGTTCTCTCTCTCTCTCTCTCTCTCTCTCTCTCTCTCGTATCTAAATGCATTAAACATACTATCTTTGCTTCACTTGCTTTTTGTTCACATCAGTCCGCCATATTTATTCTGCTTTTTTACAGAAACTCCACATATTGTATGAAAGTATCCATCTCACTGACAGTGGGTGAAAATGACACTGGTCTCTGCTACAATTCCAAGATGAAGTACTTTGATAAAGCTGAACTTAGCAAAAGCAAGGAAATTTCATGCCGTGACATAGAAGATTTTTTACTGCCAACCAGAGAACCTGAAATCCTTTGGTATAAGGTATGGACTATAGCTGATTTTGTCACTTATGAATATATTAATGTGTACCATGTTCTTGGACAAGTTAGATAAAAAATTTAAGTGAGTTGTAGCTCAGCTCTATCTTCCTAAAATAATATAGTAGATTGTGCTGGTCATTAAAAGTTTCCAAACCAGTGGTTTTGTAAATGCCAATGAATATATGATTTAGCAGTTCATTATAATGAGCTGTTATGTTTATCTTTGTACCTAGATTATTATGACAATTCTTTAAAGTCTATGGTAATCTGTATAGGTAATTTCAGAATGTAAAATACATTATGCATTCGTTTCAAAGCTTTTCATATTAGCTGTCAAAAATATACCAATAAGAAGGTAAAGGACTCATTTGTGTCTGTGATAAAATGGTACACTAATTTTATTGCAATGTTCTGTTTAATGGAAGTGTCTTTGCCCCTATTCTAGTTCTTCTCATCTTAAACATACATAATTTTAAGAAATCTGATAATTTTGTAACACTGTAGAAATAGTATTAAGCTATTTTTCAAAAACCAAAAGAAACTAAAAGAAAGTAACCCAACTCCTGCCCTTCCCATTTTATTATTGACTTTCACTGAATTTCAAGAATTGCTTATTCTCTATTTCTAGCTTTACTTTCTCTCTCTTTTTTTTCAGGATGGAATATTTTTATTTATTTATTTTTAATTTTATATATATTTTACATTTTCATTTTTGTACAGTGTCTATTTCTCATCCCCATGAAATTCCAATCTCCAATTCACCCGTGCACCATCACCATAGTCCCTTGTGCTCTTCCCTCCCATTTTGTCCCTTCTCGCTGCTTTTCTATAACATCAAAGAAATTGTTGGTGTTGAACCCAATAGTAAAATGCAGTAAGAATCTGGAGTATGTTATATGCATGACTTAAGGATTTCTAGCGTAAAATCTCCTTGCCCATCCTGTTGGAGGTGGGACGATAGGAAACTGGATCTGAGTTACTAGATCTACAAATGTCAGTTCTGCAGAATGTGAGCCCTCATGGATGATCGCTCAGGAATTCAAGACCTATTAGAAATGAAACAAGAAACATTTTTTTCAGAGTTTTCAAAGGATTCTATATAATTACCACTGACCGTCTCTGAATAAGACTTAATTTTTATTCCTTGTAATAAACAATGAAGGATTCAAAACACGAAGAGAACTGCTGAAATATTTTTCTGCTTTTCTCTTGGATTTCTATTATCATAGAAATATGCCAAACAGACCTCTAATCCCACTGACTTCTGTGCCTGTGCAGATGAATTTGATGTTTTCCTTTCCTCTTTTTTTTTTTTTTTTAGTAATTTCTCACCCTAATTCTCTATGGTTTGCCTGCTTTCCAGTTGGCGGATTCTCAGCAAGCCTTTATGATAGCTTTGAAAGGGAGAGTTAGTAAAGGAGTTTGACTTATAGTTTCCAAGAACAAATATTTTTTTTCCCCAAGAACAAATATCTTTCTAGTACTTATATGTGTACATTCAGCTTCTGGATAAGGAGTTTCTTTTTTGTTTGCTAGTAAGTTGATTTTAGGAGTTAAGTGCCCTTTCTCGCCTTTCGCAAATAAGTCTCAGAGTTTCCCAAAACTTTACTGACTCTGCACACACAAACACATATCTGCACACACAGACAGACTCGATTTTTAAATGACTAGCCTCATGCTGGTCCTTTAGACATGTTTCCACCACACCCCAATCATTGTGACCTTAAGCTGTAAAAACTGTCACTAGTGGAGTAAAAGGAGCAGGTGTAGTGTGTGGAATTTAAAAGTCTTTCAACAATTTAGATTAGTTTTCCATTGTCAAGGCAATATAGAGTCCATACATTTAGTATACAGTTTATCAATTATGACAGTTTATGCAGCTAACATGGGGTTATAAAATATATCTGTTGGTCTGAAATAACTGGATAATTGTGCTCTAATTATATAAAAGCATTGAACTACAAACCAAAATAATGGTCTGTAAAAATTTGATTTGGCAATAAGAGGTTTTAGGAATAATATTACCTCAAAGGGTTTAAAGCTATTTTATCCTATTCCATTGATTTCAGATCTGGCTAGAGGATATGGAATTCTTCTTTTTTGGCAAAAACAGAAGTCTCCTGAGCCAATGTCATTATAATCCAAAGCTTAATTCAAAGACTATAATTTAGTAGACCCATCAACAATGAAAATAGATATTTATGGGACTCAAAGACCTTGCATATAAATGTTGTCTGTTTCTTTCATAGATTATCAGATGTACATGATAGGGAGATTGAATTATTTCTAAATGCAGTATTAAAAATGTAAAATAATATAATGAAATAGAATAATTTCCTTTATAGAATTAATTTTTCTACTTTCCATTGCAGTGAAACATTTTTATTCTATGTTATCAATACCGAGATGGCTAATTTCACAGTTGTAAAATATGGGGAATTTGCTTCTAAAAATAAGCACAAGACTAATCTAAACAGAAGTTCCTTTTTTTTATTTAATAAGCCAATGAGTTAGAGACACTAATCTTAGAAGGTTTTAACATGACTCATGTTAAAAATACTCATTTTAGTAAATCTAATGTTCGCAAGCTAAAACAAAAAGCCCCCCTGATGAAAACATTGGGGGGATAACGTATCTTGTTTGGTCACTTCCTCCCGTCCTGCACTGTGTTTGTGGAGATGGGTCTTCCATTCTTTGCTGTTTTGTTTTATCCTTTGTATCTGAAATACCTTTAATTTATTTAATATCCATTGTTTAGAGTGCTGCCATTTCTCCAGTACTTATTAGTTACTAGTATTTATGTGTATCAGGAGTGTGTTTAATGTTTTATTTGCAGTAAACTGATCTCCAAAGATTTCCTTTTGAAAATGCTCCCCAACCCCCTTCCTTAATTTTTACATTCCTCACTGTTTTCCTAAATATTAAGTGTTCTTTGACAATTTTGGTGCTCATGTGTTTTGGGGACAACAGTGAAATGAATCTTTTCATTACACCAGAAAGTTTATGTTTTAAACTCACAGATCAAATGTGCCTTAATAAATTTCTTTTTCATTTAGATTTCAAACAGTAATAGACTTGCCATTTTAATACACATCATTGGAGATCTGCTTATTTGTAAATAGCCTCTCGCTCATTTGGAAAAATAAACCAGTGAACAATATTTTTCTATTGTAAAAAAAATACTCATTTTAAATTGAGATACTTGATTTCCCATAGATGTGGAGAAGGCATGAATATCAGTAGTGTTAATTCTAAGTGCTGTAGTCCTTTTAAAATAGAACTTTGGAAGCATTTGGTTTGGTTGTTTAAAATACTTTTCCTGGTTTTCATTTTCTATATGTCCTACAAAAAATATTATGTTCTTCATGTAGGAATGCAGGACAAAAACATGGAGGCCAAGTATTGTATTCAAAAGAGATACCCTACTTATAAGAGAAGTCAGAGAAGATGACATTGGAAATTATACCTGTGAATTAAAATATGGAGGCTTTGTTGTAAGAAGAACTACAGAATTGACTGTTACAGGTAAGGTAGTCTTCAATATTCCATTTGCAAGTAATGAAGCTCCCACTTGAAGGTAGATTTTTATGATGCATATTGACTTTCTCAAATGTTATGCAGTGAAATGAGTACTTAACCAAATGCTAAGTGGATTCCTATAGGTAAAATTTATTCCTCCTTACTCTTGAATCATCTTACATTAAAATGTATTTGAAAGGTTAAAGAAAATGTACTTAGGGAATTATAAAAATGTTAGCTTTTGAAAGTACTTGAAATAATGAGCTTACAATTTCAGAAAATTCTGCTTGTATTTTGTAGTGGTAGCATTTTTGGAAATATTTTCTAGACTGTTGAACTGGAATGCCTGAAATCTATCTCTGTCTTCCAGTCATTTATATGATCTTGAAAATAACATAATTTCACGTGCAATAATTGAATAATTATGAGACTTGCATTGAAGAGAGTCATTGCCATATGTGGTTACTACGGTAAAAGGGCACAAAAACAAGGTTCAGAAAACTTGTCTATAACCATGAATCTAAAATTTACTAGTCACATGACCTGGTGTGAAACTCTATAACCTTCAGACTGTCATTTTCCCCATGTATACAGTGGGGCTTAAAAATTTACCTTGTTTATTTCATAGGGTTTTTGCAAGAACCAAATGAGGTAAGACAATGTATATTAAATCAGTTTGCAAAAAAAACCAAAATTATAACCAAATATAAAGTATTGTACCCATTCCTTCTTTCATTTTTACGTTATAGTGTTGTTCTCCGAAAGTGGTTCCAAGAAAACAAAGGGGGATGAAAACCAAGGGTATCATTAGCAAGTTCAATACTTCCTACTCATCTTAATGAGAATAATTTTCCTTTTTTATGCAGTCATATTTATGAAACATATATAGAAAGGTATAAAAAGACTATTAAATACTTTGAAAAGGTTTTTTTTCATTAGTTCATTGGTTCACTTAAAATAGTTTTCCTATATGAAAAACGTTTCTGGTAGCCACTGTCCCCCAATAGCTACTGTGTTTTCTCTTGAATCTTGAAATTGTGATACAGTTTGACTTAAAAATTAAGTCTGATTTCATTAAATTTATTTGATGAATGTTAGTTATTGTGACTGAAAGAAGACTTACGTAAGTCTTATAAGGCAGTCTTTGATAATGCTTTTGATAAATGTCAGACCCAGTAAATAACATACACGTAAAATACACTGTGCTCTTTTTTTTATGGGACTAACTCAGTTCATTAAATTTTGTTTACAGGAAATTTCATTCATCAGTGTACTGTAGGATGTTTTTCATAAGATTTAGCAGCCTGTCCTTAGTTATTTTTTTACATACAATTTAAGTCTTTTTCCCCCCCAGGAAGACAAATGTCAACTTCCAGTGATATGGGAACAATGTGTTTGCAAATTCATGTGGATTTTATTTTTAAGTGGGCAGAAATTAGTGTCTGGAAAGAAATTAGTGTGAATCACATATTCATTTGTTGAACCACAAATCAATAGGAAATAATGCCAAAGGACTGTGATACTTGGCCATATTATTCTGCCATTTCTTCTCTATGAGGCCAGTCTCTGATCTCAGAAAGGGATATGATCAAAAAAGGAAGTGGTTCTTGATTATGGAGACAACATTATAGTCTGTACTTTATGGCATTGAGCTTAAGTTTCAAATTATTGGTAATCTGCAATATAGATTTTATTACACTGCGCTCTTGAAGATTAAACACACACCCAGTCTAGCACTTTGCACCTATGGTATGCATATACATAATCTGTTGAAGTTTAATTTTCAGTTTTGCTGTGTGGTAATAGGTCTCTGTATAGAAAATTAAAATTATCTGCTTATCATTTAACCTCCCTATCTATTTAATGGGACAATGAAAAATATAATTGTCTGTACTTGGGTTTTCATTAAAATAAATATTGACATTTGTTACCATTTATTTTTCTTTCTCAATATGTACTCAGGTATCTTTTCAAGAGGAATAGGAATTGAGACAAAAAGGAATAAAAAAATACAATTAAAAACATCTATACTGAAAAAGAAATAGGTCATTTCACTTACAGGATTTGTGCCTCATTTCAGGAGGGAGAATTTTGCATGTGATCTCCCAAAGTTTGACCTAAATAATATGCACATGCAGGTGTGGTATGTCATTAAGATGTGTGTCAAAGCAAATACAAGGAAAACCAAGTTTAATGATTGGATCAGGTAATAATCCCAGTGTCTGGGTTCTGAGTGCAGTCTTTGTAGAAGATTTCTAGATGTTAGGCTCAAAGAATCTTTTTTTTTAATGGTAGTAAAATATAGGTAGTGAAATTTACCATTTTCATTATATTCAGGTATATATTTCAGTGGCATTAAATACATTCACATTGTCATGCAAGCATTGCCATGATCCATATGAGAACTTTTTCATCTTTCCAGTTGAATAACCCCACATTACTGTTTCCCACCAACCATTGGCAAATCCACAAACACCATTTTCTGTATCTATGAATTTGACCATTATCAGTAATTCACACATATAAATGGAATCATGCAGTATATTGGCTTTTATTTACCACTTATTACACTTAACATAATGTCTTCAAAGCACATGCATTATAGTTCATTTCTTTCTGTCACTGAATAATATTGGACACTACAGCTGTACATTAGTTTTTTCATTCATCTATTGAGTGGTGCACCTTTGTGTTTCCATTTTACTGAGTATATAAATAAAGCTCCCGTGTACATTCTTATGCAAGTTTTTGTGTGCAAATAGGTTTTCAAAGCACTTGAGTAAATGCATAAGAATGTAATTCCTGGAGTGTATGCAAGATTATGTTTAGTTTTGTAAGTAGGTTACAAACCATCTTCCAATGTTGCTGTACTATTTTGCATTTCTATCAGAGATGAACAAAGAATTACTATTATTCTGCATCCTTCCACTAATCTGAACTATGTCATTTGGATTTTATAATTCCAATGGGTCAGTAGTAGTATCTCATTGTTGTGTTAATTGTTTAATTCCTAATGATAAATAATTTTGCCATACACTTATCTGACATACACTTATCTGACATATATGTTTGTTTGCCATTTGCCTTTTTTATTTGGCATTAGTGTCTATTCAGATATTTTACCCACATTTTAATTAAGATACTTTACTGTTGCTATTTTAAGAATTCTTTTTTTCATTTTTGATACAAGTCCTTTCCTAGATTAGTGTTTTGCAAATGTTTTCTCCCAGTCTGTTGCTTGTCTTTTGATTTTCCTATCAATAACTTTCACAGAGCAAAGGTTTAAGTTTTCATTTGAGAATTTTCTTCTTTTTTAATATATAGACTTACTTCTGTAAATTCATTATTAACACTGTTTTCAATACATACCACAAATTTCTCTAAGCTGTATAGTTAAAAATATTTCATTTCTCTTGCAAGACCTTCCTTGACCTATGTGTTATTTAGAATATATTAATTTCTCAACATTTGATGTTTTTTCCCAGTTACTTTTCTGTTACTTATTTCTAGTTTATTTCCATTGTCATGTGTGCACAGACTTTGTGTAGTTTGTTTTTCACAATTTGTTTAAGTGTGTTTTATGAACCAGAGTGTGACCTTTCTTAGTGAATATCCCATGAAAACTGGAGAAGAATGTAAATTGCCATTGCTAGATGAAATGGTCTATGTCAGTTAAATCAAGCTTATTGATACTGTCATTCAGTAAACTATATCTCTCCTGATTTTATGCTTGCTCGATCTTTCGGTTACTGAACATAGAGTGTTGAACACCCAACTATAGTATTGGATTTGTCTGTTTACTCTTTATTCTATAAGTTTTGCCTGACAATTTTGATGCTCTATTTTTAGGTATATACATGCTAAGGGTTGCTATATCTTCTTGAAGAACTGATCTCTTCTATTATGTAGTGTTCCTCTTCATCTATGAATAATTTTCCCTGTTTTAAAATCATCTTTGTTTGAAATTAATGTGCATATCTAGATTTCTTTTTGTAGTGTTAGCATGCCACAACATTCTTCATCCATTCATTCATTAACTCTAGGTTTCTTTATATTTAAAATGGACTTCTTATGGTCAACAGTGATCAGATCTTGATTTTTTTATCCCCTGTGATTTGTGTGTGTGTGTGTGTGCGTGTGTGTTTTACTTGGTGTATTTAGAGCATTTACATTTAAAGTGATTGTGGAAATTGTTTTACTTATATATACTGTGTTTGTTAGTACTTTCTTTTCATTGAACTTTTTGTTGTTTCTTTTCCCCTTTCTTGATTTTAATTGAAATTTTGTATGGTTTTATTTTCTCTCTCCTGTCTTAATATAAATATAAATTTTACCTTTTTGAAAAAAAGTAGTGGTTGTCCCGGATTTTCCAATACATATATTTAACTGATCTTAGACACTTTCACAAAACACGATACCATGTTGTGTGTAACCCAGGTACCTTATTACAAAATTTTCTTACTCTTATCCCTTATGAAATTATTGTAATTAATCTTACATGCCCACATGTCATAATCAGCCAATGCATTTCTACTAGCATTGCTTTAAAGGAGTATTTATATTTATAATAAAAAATAAAATGTTTTATTATATCCCCATCTACTTTTACATTGTCTGACTCTTGTATTTTCTTTATGTAGTTACAGGTTTTTGATCTACATCTTTTCCCTTCTTATAATAAATCCTCTCTTGCCTACTATTGATTAAGTTGCTAGCTTTGCAACTTTTATGGTATTTGTTTTCTTGCTTTAAAAAAAATTGTCTAATAGTGCATACCTAAGCAATATAGTTAAAATTAGTGTGCTTTTGAAGCTTAAACTTTGAGCCCATGCTGGTATATTCTTTTTTTCTGACTTTTGACTCACTAAATATTCTTTTGAAAATTCATTCATGTTAATTCCATTTATCTCCAGTTTATTTATTACTGTTATACAATTGTATTCCATTATATGAATATCTCATCATTTGTTGATAATTATTTGCTAGTGTAATATTATTGTTAACCTTCATATATGCACATGTGCACCCACATACATACACACACACAAATACATGTATTTTCCATTGTGCGTATAAGTAGGCATTTGCATATGCTTTATGCCTAGGAATAGATTTGCTCATTCTAAGCATGTGTTTTTTCAAAGGTACTATTTATTGTTCAGATACTTTTGGTCATAGACCTACCCCATCTGAATGGACTGAGAGGAGGAGAGTAGCTAGTTCTCAAATGATGAAAGACAGTCTAGGAAATAGAAACAACAGATGTCCACTACTTTTAAATATTATGATTTCTAAAATAATGTAAAATATGGTTTGATATTTACAAAATTAAGGATTATATATCAATTTTCTGTTGTTTAATATTGCTAAGTAGAACTGTAAAAATATTCATGTTTGTATCAATATAATTTAACATGTGCTATATTCCTTACACTAAACTGTTACCCACACCCAGAATATAGCTTTTTTTTTTTTAAAGATTTATTTATTTATACATACAAGATCTGGGGTACAGGCCAGAATGCAGGGTGGTGAGAGGATTCACCAGAGACAGAGTGGGGAGCAGAACAGGCAGATTGACTTGAAACACACTGCTGAGGGGAGCAGCNNNNGAGGCAGGAGAGGTCTGCTGCGCCATGTGGGCCCCTCCCTGGCCGGCAGCAGGGATCGAACTCGTGCTGCAGTGGCCATGGTTTGCCTCACAGTGCGTTACTTAACTCACTGCGCCACCAGGGAGGCCCCCAGAATATAGCTTTAATGCTAAACTTCTGCCATATTATTTTTGGTAATTTAGGTATCAGGATAATATCATGTCTTTAGCTGGTTTGTAAGAGACCTAGTAATTCCAAAATGAGTTAGAATAGTTTGGTTTGTCTTTCAAAATACAGACCTTGGGTTTGGTAAATATTTTTGGATTTGTTAGGTCTAAGAGAAAAATACAGACTACATAGATTTTTAAGAATTATCAGTTAAATTATATGCTATTCACTTTCACTTGTTTAATATAAACTGTTCTTTCTGGACAAAAAGTAATGATCATTAATTTAAAAAATCGAAACAAAATACCAAATAAATTCCCATTATAAAATCTTGAAATGAGTCAGTTCACTTGAAATACCTTTTAATTCATAGGCCTAGATAATAGAGTAAAGTAATGGCAAGAAAATGGATTGTTAAAATATTATTTTTAGGAAAAACATTTCTAGTAAAATATAGGTGCCAGTAAGAATAGTAAAGAAAAGGCAACTGAGTTGAAAAAAGGAAAAAGAATGAAGTGATTCCTCTAAAAATGTGATGGTTTTAGTAGCATTTTTATAGTTGGTATAACATTTTTAGCACCATTAATATAGCAATATATTTAAACTACTTTCCAATCAGCCATAGTCTGGATTTATGCTCTGCAAAGGTACATCTTCTTCCTCTTCTTATGGATGAGGAAGCTGAGGCAAAAATGGTTAAGAGTCTTTATCAAGGTCACAAAACATCATGGTGACAAATTTAGGAATAAAATTTAATTTCCTGAACTTCAGTTGATGATTTACTCCACTGGATAATTAATAGCGAGGCATTGTACTTTTCATATTAGCTCTGCTCATCACTATGAAAGATTTATCTTTTAAGTTCAACTGAAATGCATATTACTGTGAAACCTTTAATTCCTCTGCCACTGATGTAATCACATGATGTATTTGTGCTATAGCTTGGGGGTAGAGTGATGACTTTAATCTTTTTCTCTATTTTTTTCAAAATGTCTTTTAACTCTTCCATTAATAAGCTATTTTTGTTGACTTATTTTATAGATTCAAGTGTGCTTTGCTGAATGTAACCTAACATGAATTGATGAACTTGATAATAGGTGCATATCACTCCAGACTTACCTTTGTGTCTTAGTAATGTACTAGAATCAGTGGCCACAACAACCATCACAAATGTTATTTTGGATGAAGTATGCTACAGTCTCATTTGTTTCTATAAATCAACGTGTGTTGCATTTTGCAACTAAAAGATATTTTAATTCAGACTTTTAAATTAGAAGAGATTAAAGATGATCAATAAGGTGAAACTGAGTTTAATCAATTTAGCCATTTAATATTAATTTGGAATTAAGCCCCTTGGGCAAAAGACCTTTTGAGTAATTTCTAATTATAACTCTCCTGACACTAATTACCTTAATTTATTGTTAAGATTCTTAATATATTGAGTAAGTTGTCCAAGATGTATTTAACAAGCAAATATTTAATGTCAAGGTATGGTAACTTTGAATAAAAGGCATCATTTTTTACTCTTAAGCAGGAAAAGAATATATCAGTTATAATTGATATATTAGAATTTATCAATAACAAGGTTGGAATGTACCATTCTGGCCATGGGGGAACAAGGAAATTTTATTTAAATTATTTTGATCAATATAAGCAATAAGTACTAGTAATGAAATAGCTAATACTACTGTATTTACTTGTGCCAGAGTCTATCCTATAAGATCCTTTAATCTTCATAAACTTAATTTACTCACCCTTTTGCATTTTTCAAGTACTTGATAGAACCTGGTAGTCTAGATTTTATCAGTGGTGCTTGAAAATAATCTATTTTCTTTCATTTCCCAATTTCTATGTGATCCTTTGAATTAAAAAAATATCCATTTCTGAAAATATGGCTTATTATATACCCTTTTCCTATGCTTTGAAACACCTAGAAATGCTGAATGAAATAGGTTGGCTCTTTCAATGATCAGCTGAACTTTCAAGAAAGTTCAAAAAATACTCAAGGACCAAAAGAAAAGAAGGAGTTAAAAATTATAGCAGTTATAAAACTAATTATGAAGTCACCAGAGTGTAGATGGGGGCCTAAGGATTGACTGCTGGGATTGTCATCAGCACCAAAGGCTTGTGTTCTATTAGAGAACATGGCAAGGAGACTAGGACTTGGACCACCAAATGGTGAGAACTGGAGCTTAAGTGCCCACAATAAAACAAGGATTTGAAAAAGGCTATCGTGAAAGTGAACTGGAAAAAAAATACCACGGTCATAAGTAAAGACAAGCCAGTTTTCCTACCCTGGCATGAATGCTTCATTTGTTTAAGAGCAAACAATAAAAAAGTTGATTATTAATCCATATTCTTTGGTGTTACGTATTTGAATTTATACCACCTGTGTGTTCTGATAATTCTTAAGTCAAAAATTTAACATAAAAATAGTACCAGGCTGTTAAAATCCAGGAGTAGTATAGATGTATAACTTCTAGATGGACATAACCTTGACAATATATATATATATTCATGACTAATCATGTCCAATTTTGTCTTGTAATCTTCAGTGGAGTATTATCAACTATTTTAATAGAAATTTCTTTAAAGAATACATGCAAATGACCCACAGGCACATGAAAATATGTTTAACATTTATGAAGGAAATACAAATCAAAACTACAATGTACAAAAATACAATCGAAACAATCATATCAGACAGGAGAGAATGGCCCATATTACAGACAAGAAGCAACAAGTATTGGCAAGCGTAGGGAGAAAGAAGAACCCGCTTTCTCTGTTGGTAGAAATGTAGACTGGTTCATTCCCTATGAAAACCATTATAAAATCTTCTTAAAATGTTTAAAATAGATCTACCATATGATACAGCAGTTCCACTCTTTTGAATCTGTCTGAAAAATGCAAAAAACACTAATTCAAAAGGATACATGTGCTACTATGTTCATTGCAGTACCCAAAGATACTTGTGTGTATTATAAATGGATGATGTATATATATACAGTAGAATAGTACTCAGCCATAAAATAGAAAAATCTTGAAGTCTACAACAATGTGGATGGAGCTGGAGGGGAATATGCTAAGTGAAGTAAGTCAGAAGGAGAAGAGAAATACTGAATTTTTTCACTCATATGTGGATTATAAATAAAGCAAACAACAGGCAAAACCAAACCAATGCTTTAGAAATATGACTATAGAACTCAAGTTAGCAGAAGGGAGGGGGGGTTGGAAAGCAAAAGGGAGCCCATTGGACTGTGGTAGAAAGTTATTGGTGTTTTGCCTTTGGATGTGGTTTGGTACATACATCAAAAAAGGTGTGAACCTGCATCACTAAGCATACTGTGGTAAATCAGTATCACCACAATGAAATTTTTGTCTAATTTTAATATGTATACATTAAAATACATATGTATGTGTATATATATACACACACACACATTTTATATCTTTTTTCCCCCATTTTTGTACAGTGGTTGAGTTCTGCTCTCAGGTGTAGTCCCTATAAATTTCCCACCACCAATTCACCTGTGCTCCATCACCATAGACCCTTGTGCTCTTCCTGCTCTATGTTTTGATCCCTCTTCCTCCACCTCCCAAAGAATGTGTCTAATTTATAGTTGCCTGCTAGTTTTTTATTTATTAATTATTATTATTATTTCCTTTTCCCTCATTTGGTCCCCCTATATTCCTCCTATACGTGAAACCATCTGATATTTTTCTTTTTCCTTCTGACTTATTTACCTGAGCATAATCCCTCTCAGTTCTATACATGTTGCTGAAAATGGCATGAATTGATCTTTTTTGATTGTTGAATAGTATCGCATTGCACATTTATACCACATCTACCTGAAGAACACAATAACATTAATTTGAAAGGATACCTGCTCCCCTTTGTTTATTGCAACACTATTTACAACAGGTAAGATATGGAGACAAACTAAATGCCCAAAAACAGATGACTAGATCAAGAAGAAATATTTTTTTAAGCAATTCACAGTTGATTTATTTTTTGTGTGTCTATTTTCTCAATTGAGTTTATTTTTTAAATTTTTTATTATTTTTAAATTTATATATATTTAACATCAATTGTAATCCCCATGTATTCCCCATCACCATATCACCAGTGCACCATCACCTCAGTCCCCCGTGCTCCCATCTGCCCTCAACCCTCCCCCTCT
>JAGFMF010012069.1:13635123-13648584 GCA_019455555.1 Galemys pyrenaicus | reverse complement strand
AGGAACCGCCATACTGCTTTCCATAATGGTTGGACCATCTTGCATTCCCACCAGCAGTGTAAGAGAGTTCCTATTTCTCCACATCCTCGCCAACATTTGTTGTTGCTACTTTTTTTTGATATGTGCCATTCTCACTGGCGTGAGGTGGTATCTCATAGTGGTTTTAACCAAAACAAAGCGACAACCCACCAACTGGGAGAAAATCTTTGCATACAACATTACTGACAAAGGACTTATCACACAGATCCACAAAGAAATAATTTTTTAAAAACACATCCCTTACCTACTTGCTAGCTCTCCAGTTTTGACATGCATTGACTTTATGTTAACTGCTTTTCATTTTAACACCAGCAAAACTGACTTGGGACTAAGTATTGAACTGATTTCAATATAGAGGCTCTTGTGTTACAGGTTTAATAGAGCAAGCTAAAAAAAACCTTTGTTGTTCAATTTTTTCTATCCTCTGGGTCTTATCAAATTGGAAATTGAAAATGACCTTAGGGTGATGCATTTCTAAGGAGGCTAGATGACTACATACCTTTAGTCAATTCATAGACTCTAGAATCTTAAACTTTCCACCATACTTTATGGTGCGTGGGTGTGTGTATATATAAATAAAGACAGCTATAACATGAGTGCTAAATTGCATTTAGTACCTTGCTCCATGCAAACTTTTGAAAAGTGGAAGACTCAACAGTATGTAAACTCAAGTAACACTGAACCCTTTTTAAAACTTATGTGATAGTGACTGTGATCAATTTCTTCATGGTTCAGTAAATTAGATATTTTTAAAATGTGATGATAACCTCATCTTCATACATACTGGTGTAATTAATACACATATTTTTTATCTTTTGATTCTAGAATTATACAATCTTTTTTAAAAAATATATGGTTCTTCAATAATAATAATGAAAATAAAGACACAAAAACCAAAAATGAAAAGACAAGGACAAACTGGGGACACTTGGTGGGGAGGGGGGATGTGGAAGGTCGAGGGCAGATGAGAGCACGGGGAACTGAGGTGATGGTGCACTGATGATATGGTGATGGGGAATACATGGGGATTACAATTGATGTCAAATATAAATAAATAAATAGATAGATAGATAAACATATGGTTCTTATTGTTTTAACAGCAAGACATTTATTCTTGGTATAAATAAAACCAAGTTTATTTGTGTGAATTGTAGGTTCCTATTGTACTTAATGCTATTTTATCTTCCCATTATTAGTTAGAATAACTCCCTATTATCATAGTTTTCAAAATGAATAAGAATACATAGACTCTACAATTGAATTATTGCAAAAGCAGTATAATCATGCTGCTACTTCACTTTAGGGGTTTTTGTTAATAAACTGAACTCTGTCAGGTTAGTATGTACAGGCCTAGGGAAAAATTAAAACCACAAGCCAATTTCCTATTATTCTCATTTTGTGTATCATTCTTAATGGGGTCCCAGGTTTGTTTCTTTTCCCCTAGGTACAAAATTTAGAAGGACAGTAAGAACTTGGGGAGAACTGTGGAGAAGAGCAATGATTAAAGATGGAAACAATAAGAAAGGTTAAAGAGTCTGAGGATTTTACTATTATTTGGATTGGAAAAATTCCCATGACATGATACAAGATTTTAAAAATTGGAGAAGTCAGAATAGTGGAAGAACAGCAGTAACAGCATTACAAATACAACATGAATAGGTTTTATCATGTTTACTTTGTCTAGATCTCATCTTCTTTGCTGGTCAAGCGAGGAGATTAAATATGCTCTTAATCATATAGCTCTGGGGCCTCCCTGGTGGCTCAAGGGGTTGAGCACCAACCGCACTGTGGGTCTTCCGTAGCCACTGTGGCACAAGTTTGATTCCTGGCCAGAGAGGGGACCCACATGGCACAGCAGACCTCTCTTGCCTTGCCCACTGCTCCCCTCAGCAGTGTATTTCAGTCTTCTCCCTCCCCATTCTGCTCCCCACTCTGTCTTTGGTGAATTCTCTTATACCCCATGCATGTCACCCAGTTCTTGTATGCATATATTTAAAATATATATATATATCTGTGAATTTATCATTTAACAATGGTTCCTAAAAATGCATTGCCTATTTGCTGGGGCTGTCTATGACAAAGTCCCATCTGAGACAGGTTCGGGCAGAAGCAAGCTGGAGGAAGGTCACTGAGGTTCTATTATTTTTTCACGTTAAATTTTTTATTATTCATATTTTTCAAAGACATAGCTAAAATAATAAGGAACAATTAAGAAAATCAAAATATTAGGTTTTGATATAATAGTTTAATAATTACATAAGATTTTAAATAATGGATGGTATATTCACAAAATTTTAAAAATTTGAAAGAACTTTTATTTTTATAGTGTAAAAAAAACCATTAGGATTTTCACTTACCTCCGAAACAATATTGAATATATTTCTTCTTGTTGAAATCATGAGGTAAATCTTACTTTGCAACTTATGTGGATATTGTGTAACATAGATTTAGAAGAATTTTTTAAACTACCTTTGAGAAAACTGCATGGAAATGAAGTTGGGTTTACTCGTGTCAGAATATATGACTTCCATATCATAAAAGGATTTGATGTTTTCATTTCTTAAAATATTTGACCAAAGTTTTTAGTCATTATGTTAGCATCTGTTGTTCCATCTGGAGGGCCTAAAAAATCCAATGAATTGTAAATGGACAGTTCAACATGAATATGCAAATTCAGGACACTATGAATATGATATAAGATCTAAAGAAGTAGCTTATACTATGCCTTAACTAGATCTTACTATGTATTTTATAATCATCTGTTAGGCTTAGTATTAGATTTTGCTCCAACACATCAAACATGACTTCCTGGAATATAAGAAGCATCAAAGATTCATTATGAGTAGACAATCTCAAATGGTACAGTGAAGTGTGCTTACCTGGAAAATTATCAAACACAAATTGACACCTAAAAGTTATTATTTTAAGTATAGCAGTACTGTCTGTAGTCATCGCTGTGTTCTGGTGTCAACAAAAGAGATCTTGGAACTTTTAATGAGCACTTATTGCTGATGTATCCCATTGGATAATTATGATCTATTTGTATATTGCCATCTTTTGAAGAACATATTTTCTTTGTCCACTAAATCTTGGAAATGCTCTAAACATGGATATAAATGCATCTGTCTATTTCCTGCCTTTTTACTCTTATAGTTTATATTTGTTTAAAATTTTTGTCTCTCTTTTTTTTTAACATATGCATATAAGAGGTACCAAGGGTGAGAGGATTCACCAGAGGCAGAGCTTGTAGCAGAACAGTCAGACAGACCAAAACACACTGCCGAGGGGAGCAGTGGGGAAACAGGAGAGGTATAATGTGCCATTTGGGCCCACTCCCTGGCCGGGAATCGAACTCATGCTGCAGGGGCTGCAGATGAGTCATAGGATGGTGCTTAACCCTTTGTGTCACCAGAGAGGCCCTACAATTTTTGTTTTTCAATACATCATTTATGGTCATAAAGCACATCTGAGCTTTTTTAAAAAAATTAAGATCTGCTCTGTCAAATTAAGGATGAAAGAAAAGCACTTAAACATATGTAATTTTTTTAAAGATTTATTCATTTATGCATACAAGAGCTGGGGTGCAGGCCAGAGTCCAGGGAGGTGAGAGGATTCACCAGACAGAGCAGGGAACAGAACAGGCAGACTGACTGAAACACACTGCTGAGGGGAGCAGCAGGTGAGGCAGGAGAGGTCTGCCATGCCATGTGGGTCCCCTCCCTGGCCGGCGGCAGGGATCAAACTCGTGCTGCAGTGGTTGTGGTTTGCTTTATAGTGCGTTGCTTAACCCGCTGTGCCACCAGGGAGGCCCAACGTATGTAAATTTTTTAAAGTAAAAATACATTTTACACTTTTTAAGGGAAATAATTAAGATTTCTGGATGTTATGAACATAACATGTTTCTTCTGTGCATCAACTTTCATGAGTGCCTGATTAAGAATATAACCTGGAAACAGAGTGTTTCTGATTAGATGCTGTTGCTATGGTATTATTGATCTAGTTAATGATACAACCCTTTCAGTAATGAAATGGAACACAATTGTTACCACCAAACATGAAGGAAGGTAGTGAAGTAGTAGGGATCTGAAAAATATCTGCTAGTATTAAAACAATATATTATGGGGGCAGCAAAGGGCTAGTGAGCTGTTTACTATTCACTTGTTCATTATGACATTGCTAAAATTAGATTAAGCAAAAAAGCTGACTACAAATATAGTGAAATAGTTTTGATGATGTTTTCCATTTGGGATATATAATCGGATCATTTTATGTTAATCTAATTTTTCTTTGAGTTAAATAAACTCAGTAGTGTTGACCTGCCTTTTCATGTGTTTTTTTAGTTCAACAAAATCAGTTGATAAAACATTTTATAAGATATAGACTTCCATTTAGAGTAACAATTGTTTCCTTAAAATACTTACATAATTGTATGAATGTATGTGCTCTGTAGTAATAAGATTTGCATTTATTATTTTAGAAGGCATTAAGAAGTTACAGATTTTTTTGTGCTGGTGCTATTCACTGCACTGATTAGAAATAACACAGTGAAGTGGTTCTTTACTGCTTTGTAAAGATAATGAAAAACACTGTTTTTGATGGAAGACAGCAAAAGACTGGGACAAAGGTAAAACAGTGACTTTGAAGAAGATGTAATAGATTTGAGAAATACGTGGAAAGTATAATAGAATTATGATTTAATAATAGAATTATGATTTACTTACATGTGAGTGCTGATGGAGTGGGGTAGAAATTTTATTGTGAAGATTCAAATTTTGTAGGATGTCAAGAAGAGCCTTTTGAAGAGCATTTATTAGTTACAACTTTTGTTGTGGGTCTTTTTGACTGACTGTAAGTAATAAATAACAAAGACACATATTATGGTTTCTAGTAAGTTTCAGAGGTAGGACATTCCAGAGGTTGGTATTTCAGCAACTAAATGATATTATCAAGGACCCTTTTTCTTTTGTCTTTCCTTTCTGCCATTCTCAGCTAATGACGTGGCCTATTAGGCTGGCTTTCCAAGATATGAAGACACTGGAGTGTACAGTCATGAAAAAAAATTGTCTCATATTGTATTAGTTAAGTGAGAACAAGGACAGCTTTTCCAGAAGCTCCCAGAGGAGTCTTTCACCCACATCCAGTTTTCCAAAATTGCCCCCTTGAAAGGGGACTGGCAGGCCTCCTATACCCTGGCGCATCTCACTGTCTCGGCTGCTCTGCTGCTTCTTCCTTGTTCTCCTATTCTCCTGCTGGCGTCCTCATGACGCCGTCCTTATATGCCCGTGTCTAAGCCCAGGTGCACCCACTTGCACGTGCCCACTTAGGCATGTGTGCAGAACCACAGGTGTCCATCACCTGTGGACAATGGCGGGCGGGCGGAAAAGCCTGACAACTTTTCTCTGACCCTACAATGATATACAATTAAATTCCAAAATACAAATTTGTTATTGGTAGAATTTTCCTACTACAGCGTAGGGTAAATGAAGGTTCTCAGGCTTTTCCTCCCTCCCGCCATTAGTGTCAATGACAGACACCTGCGGTCCTGCACGCGTCGCTGATGGCGGCACCTGAGGTAGGGTGTGGGCATGCGTAGGTGAGCGCACCTGGGCTGAGACTCGGCATATAAGGATGACGTCACAGGGACGCCAAGAACAGCCAAAGTGTGGTGGTGGGGGAGAAGCAGAGAGAAATGGAGCAGAGAGGCAGAGAGGCCCCCCGCCTGCCATGTACCTGGTCGCGTCTGATGTAGAAAAAGCTATAAAAGCCTGAAAAAGCCACCAAGGGCTCCAGGACAACTAACTCCTTGACCCATCTGCCCGAATCACGGAGAACCTGCCCTGTGCCTTCCTGGCCCCTACACAAAGAAACTTGGAGGTAGGAAACTTGGACTTTACGTTGATAATTAATAGAAATCCCCTGAAGATTTACAAGTGTTTGGTTGGTCTTTAATTTGGAAATAACTATAATGATAGGTTTTTCTTATCATTCTAATAATCTCTGCTGAGTGACTACAACCAAATTTACTGAGAGTTTGTTTTTGATTTGTGCTACTGCCTTTTATTTTTCTCCTGGTTACAGGATTGAGAGACCTAGAACACACTTAGCATTTCTACAATGCCCCACTGGTAGTGGTTAAGTGTTCTGATTCACTGCAGCCGTTGCAGTCGTAATTACTGATACATGGGGAGTTCTGTGATGCAAACATACCAAGTGTCGCCTCAATTGAAGGCCAAGCTATGTTTTCGTGTGACTTTGTGTACTTTGCCAGATATGTCCTTAGTGAAGTGATGTGCCCGGCAGAGGCCTCTTCCGCTTGTATAAAGCTGTTGCTGATAAGCAACTGCTCAGCCACGAGTGATAGCTCCCAAAGCCTCCTGCTTCTAGGTAAAGCCATAGGACTAGTTCTCACCATTAAATGCAAAGGGAAGGAGGAGGGGTCCCTTCTGAGTCAAAGTAGTGAAGTAGCTCTTTCTTTCTCCCTTTCTTTTCTCATCATTTATTGGATGCAGAAAACGCCAGGGCCTCGGTGGAGGACAGGACACAGGTCTGTCTGTGAGTCACGTAGTGGAAAGCTGATACCTGACCGATCAAAAAGGCTCCTAAAGCAGCTTCTGTGAGTGTAGTGGGGCAGTCAGGCACAGGTCAGGCAGGGGGGCTCGGAGGGCAGGAGCCTGGCAGCAGACTGGCAGCAACCAAGCCCCCTGGTGACGCTTTACACTTTCTCTGGGCCCTCTCTGGCATTGTGGCCTCTTCTGCAGACACACACCCTCTCAGGAGGCCATCCCTGCCTGAGTGATGCTGCCCTTAAGCCCTGGCTTCCAGGCTCAGGTGTGCGCGTTTGCGCATGCCTGAATCCACGCTCCAGGTGTCCACAATCAGGCGCACACGTGTGCCCTGCATCCCAGCTCTCCAGCACATTCTGCATTAACACGAGGAAGGCTGCAGGTGATAATCGTGGAGGCTAGTGGTGCAAAAAGCCTGATTAAATCACTTAGCCTACAGTGAGTAATGAGTATCAGTTTCATGAAACCACCCAAATCCTGACTATTACTGACTGGCAGTTGGCCTTACCCCTAGTAGCACAGCTAGGGAAACTATTGCTAATTTGAAGAGGTCATCTGAATAAAAAGTTTATTTTCAAATGACAAAGGCCTCATAAGGAAACTAAGCTGCATACCTCCCACCTTCCTGTGTGAACACCTCTGGCCACTTACACTGTTTCTCCAGCTGCTGGGCACGCCCACCTACGTGTTCTAGGTTTGCCTGCCTTTCAGGGGTCTGCTCAGAGCCCATCTCCAGTCAGCTTTCAGCGCTTTCCTCCTAGATCAGGACGGTCCTTCTTCCATCCAGGTCACATTTTTTTATGACACTTAGTTTCCTATATGATTATTTGCTATTTGGATATATTGCCACTCTTTTACAATGCCCTCCAAGTTCTTGGGGTTAAGACTGTCTTGTTTATTCTGGCTTTACCAGTAAGTTTGCATTATTTAGCACATAGTAGAAATGATTAATAAGCTTTTTATGAAATGTTGAATAAACAAAAGCTGAAGTGGGTATTTTCTGAACGTATTCTGTTGTAAATAACTCAGCTAAATGTTTTTTTTCTCTTAATTTTAAACCTCTTATATAAGCAGTTTTAGGGTTTTTAGATTAGTCATAAAATAATTTTCAGTGTAACTATTTTGTTTGAAGTCTTTGTATATTCATTATTCTCAAATTAATATGTAATAATCCTAATGAGGTATAACAGCTGCTATTTTCTTCACAATGATTCTAATGATATAATTTTCATTTGAAGTCAGCACAAAATGTTTCTTACATAGGGTCAACTGAAGTGTTTTTAAAATCTTGCCTTGTGCTAACATTTTAGTGTTAGATGAGTCAAAAAGTACTGCAATGTGAAAATAAATAAGAATATCAATGCAGCTTGATAGACTAATGCTAACAGAATTTTACTGTAATTTTACTCATTTTTCCCCTGGGACAAAACAGTCCTAAAGAAAGAAAAATTTAAAAATATGAGAAAGAAGGCAGAAGGGAAGGAGATAAAATGAAATGGGGGGAAAAGTTATCGTTTTCTTGAGAAGGAAATAATGCTTTCAAAGTGGTAGTGGTGGGGGAGAGGGGAGAGGGGTAGGGAGAGGGAGAAGAGAGGGGCAAATTCATTAAGCTGTCCATTTGCAGTATAACTCTAGAGAAAATTCAGATGTCAAAAAAATCAGGAAAAGATTTTATAAATTACTTGTGGCGATGCATTAGAGTACAAGGACTCTGGATTAGAGTGAGATAACATCAGCTATGCTCCTGTTTCCAACCTGGCGTAGTCAGATGCCTTATACCTTAGTTGTGTATTAAGGACATCTATGGTTCCTTGCAGGACTAAAAGTTGCTAAAGCAATAACATGTTTAAAAGTTTGCACTGTTGTGATTTTAACAAGTTTCCTGCATAGCATGTAGCCTCATAATTTGGGGAGGAGAGCAAGCTCTTCCTGAAAGAGTAAAATCTTCAAAAACCAATATACCATCATTCATTCTTTCCAGAATGCTTATTAAATGTCTGGGTTACAACCTAAACCATGTTCCCCTCTCAAATGATTCCACGAGCAAGTTAACTATTCAGAGTTAATTTCTTTGGTCTGTATAAAATTGTGATGAAAATTAAATTATGTTGAGCCATCCAGTCCAGTATATAGCATGTTTGACACCAGAACTACTCATAGTCAATATTCGTCACTGTGATAGGAACCATGGTAAAATTATATTTTAAAAGAGTATATGAAAAAAATTCAGTTAGTGTTTCCTGGTGAAACTTAGCTGTAATGATTGTGTAAGCTGGTGCTCTCCATTAAGTGAGTATCCCTTTGATGCAGATGACAGGAAAAGAAGATTCAGATTACTATAATGATGTCAATAATTACCTTTTATTGAAATCCTACTGTGTGCACCATTTTAAGTACTTGACATATATTACCTAATTTGAATGGGATTATAGGTAAAATGATAGCTTAAAATGCCCTGTCTGCTAACTAAATGTTACTATCTGCAGCTCTTTGATAGACTATATATGTACCATAATTCATTGAAATTATAATAACTCAGTTCTTATTTATGTACTGTAATGGACACTGTGATAAATCAAAGCATTAGAAGCTTCCTGGGACTGTTACCATTGTGCAGAAGAGATAAATTATGTGCACAATAGGGTGCAAAATGACCAGTGGTATAAGAGATAATTACAAAGGTTGATGAGAATCCTGGGATGGTCCTGGAAAGCTTCCTGAGCAAGTGGGATTTAAAGTCTTCTCACAGAAAGCAAGAATTCAGACATCAGATTTTTAAAAACCTGAACTCGATCAGAACCTTATTTAAAGAGATTATTGCAAATAAGGTGACGATTGCAATAGCAAAACCATCCTGTCAAAAAGGTTTTGTTTTGTAGGGAAGAGGGGAAAACGTTTGAAAAACTGGGAGTGGAGAAGTGGGATGTAGAAGAGAGTAGATAGGATAGTATCCCCACTAATACAGTTTAGCCCTCCAGAGCTAAGGACAGTCAGTGACTTGAACAGGTATTCAACTCTCCTTCCCCTTTAACCAGCTACATTTGCATTTGCCTTTACTTTTCAAACCATTGTTACTTCTAAAGATGTGATTTAGTGCACTTGGTCTGAGTCAGGGAGTACAGAGTACATGGCTTAAAATTTTATTGAAAATATTCTTAGCTTTGTTTTTCTGTATTCTACCTATAAGTGACACCATCTGGTATTTGTCTTTCTCCTTCTGTCTTATCTCAGTTAGCATAATCCCCTCCAGTCCCATCCATGTTGCCATAAAAGTCAAGAGTTGATCTTTTTTTATACAGCTAAGTAGTGCTGCATTGCATATATATAATACATCTTCCTAATTTGCTTGATGTTTTAGACATATATGTTGTTTCCGTTGCTTGGCTATTGTGAATAGGGCTCAGTGAACTGAGAGTGCAGGCATCTCTTTGTATTAATATTTTTGCATTCTAAAACAAAGAATTAACTAAATCCAAACCAGTAATAAGCCCTAGAAATCTGACTGTAGAGCAGATGCTACAAGAGAGAGATATGGAGGGCGAGGAACAAAGTGGGGAAGGAGTACAATGAACCCTGGAGGACAATATGGGTGCCTTGATGGTGGTGTGGTATGGTAACATGCATGTGAAGGATGTGATCCTATACCTCTAATCATATGCAATGTATTAAGCCAATGTTAACTTAAAAAAAGAGAAGAAAATATCAACTGTTTGAAAAGTAAAGAATTGAACTAAAGTCATGAAGAAAACATAAATTATGTAGAAAAACCTGAATGCTCCAACCACCAGATTTTATTGGAACTATAAGATAATAATAAAAGCAATTAACCTTTGTTGAGTCCATTTTATGCCTTAAGACCAATAGTAGATGCTTTCATACCTTTAGCTATTTTTCTCTTCCCAAGAACCTATTAGGAAGGGATATATTTTCTATTTTATGAACAAATTAAAGTTCTCAAAATTTAATCACAAGAAGCTATACTTTGAGTCTCGAGCTAAGTTTGAATGCAGGCCTCCTTGATTTTAAAAGTCCTCTAAATCATTCTACTCTAAGTCCTTTATTCATATTTTCAAGGCTAATCAGTAGCATTTCTGTTACCTAACAGCTGTGTAACCTTGAGGAAATCATTTAACTCCTTTTTGACTCATTTTCTTTCATGTTAAAAGTGAGACCAATCATCTCTTCATCATAGGATAATTGTGAGGTTTTAATAAATTATGTGTAAGGTATTTAAAAGGTATCCGCAGCTACCAATTTTACACGTGATAGCTTTGATGATTGATGATGATACCTGAAATGACAATGAAACTGTGCTCCCTCCTTCTTACCTCAAAGAGAGAAGCCAAACTCAATAACTCAGTATGACTGTAGATCTGAACAGGATTGATTATATATCTATATTTATATATAAATGGATATACAGAAAAATATAGATATTATATAGGTAGATTATATATAGATACAGATAGAGATTACATATATATCATTACCCATACATTTCTATTTATTAAAATAAAACCAGAGAATTAGGAGCATTTATTTACTCTCAACTGAATCCATGTAATTTTTCAAAAACCATAAAGTGAGATAACTCTTTTGTAGCCACTTTAAATTTCTCTGAATTTCTAAGGTAAAATTTATCTTTTGCCTAAGAGGAATGGCAGCTTTTACAACTATGTTTTTGGAAAACTTAAAACACCAGGATTTGAATAGGCAACACAATGAATGTTGAAGGAGAAAAACAAAGTTGGAGAGCTGACACTGGAAGTTTGGGACTTGCTATAAAACTACAGCAATGAAGACATCTTGTTATTGGTGAAAGAACAGACACATATATCCAAGAACAGAAAAGAGAGCCAGGAATAAAACAGAATAAATACAGACAACTGAACTGTGACAAACAAAGGCAGTGCAGTAGGGATAGTGTTAAAAAATGGTGTTCCACATATGGACAGCCACATTGAAAAAGATCTAGATGCAGACCTTATACATTTTACAACTACTCAAAACATAACACTGATATAAGGTAAAATAAAAATCATTGAAAATGCTGGAAGATAATGTGGAATGAAATCTAGATAACTTTCGATTTGGTGCTGATTTTTTTAGATACAACACCAAAGGGACTATCCATGAAAGATGTTGATAAGCTGAATGTCATTAATGCACCTGAAGAGGTGGGAATCCTGTATTTCTGAATCATAAACAGTTGTAAACCAATATTACCTTAATAATTTATTCAATATAAATAAAAGTTTCTGCTTTGCCAAAAACAGTATCAAAAGAATAAAAAAAGTCGAAGAACGGGAGAAAATATGTAGCAAAAATTAATCTGAACTTTTCAAATTCAGTAACAACCTGAATTTAAATAAACGGGCAAAAAGCCTTGAAAGGTCATCAGAAAAGATATGCAGATGTCCCATAAGTTATATAAAGGTAGACTACACCATGGGTCTTCAAGGGAATAAATATTAAAACAACAGATATAACACTACACAATTATCAGAATGACCAAACTTGGGAAGAAGAACTAAATCTATTTGCTGATGACATGATAATAAACATAGAATCCCTAAAGACTCCACTAAAAGACTAATTAAAATAATACATTAATGTGACACCATACAAAATCAATTTGTGGAAATTGGTTGTTTGTATATGGAAATAAGGTGGATGAGAAAGTAATCAAGAAAACAATCCCATACTGCAACAAAAAGAAATAAAGTAGGGCCTCCCTGGTGGCTCAGTGGGTTAAGCAACGCACTATGAAGCAAACTGCAGCCACTGCAGCACGAGTTTGATTCCTGCCGCTGGCCAAGGACGGGACCCACATGGCACAGCAGACCTCTCCTGCCTCGCCCGCTGCTTCCCTCAGCAGTGTGTTTCAGTCAATCTGCCTGTTTTGCTGCCCGCTCTGTCTCTGGTGAATCATCTCACTGCCCTGGACCCCAGCTCTTGTATGTATAAATAAATCTTTAAAAAAATTGTAGGAGTAGTTATAAGTTAACAAAGGAGGTGTAGGGCCTATGCAGTGAAAGCTCCAAGACATTGTTAAAAGAAATAGAAGACACAAAAACATGGAATAATATTCCTCACTCATGGGTTGGAAGAATTAACATTGTTAAAATGGCCATGCATTCCTATCAATGCAGTCCTATCAAGGTCCCAACAGCATTCTTCAGGAGATAGAACAGATATTAATGATATCCACATGAAGTCACAAATCCCTGAAGAGCTAGAATAATCCTAACAAGTAAGAAAAAGAGTGGCTGTATCACTCCCAGACTATGCTACAAACTATACCACAAAACTGTAGTAATAGAACAATATGGTACTATAATAGGTACACAAACCAGTAGAATAATATCGAGAGTCCAGTAATTAAACTGTACATCTATGGACAGTTAATCTACAGGATAGGATTCCTGAGTACATACTAGAGGGAGGAGAGTCTCTTCAACAAATATGTTGGAAAACTAGACAGCTATATGTGAAAAATATAACTAGATGTCACACCTTACACAAAGTTAACTCAAAATGGATTAAAGACATGGATATAAGACTCAAAACCACAAAATGAGTGGAAGAAACAAGGAACATGGAAGAAAACATAGGTAAAACACTCCACAACGAAGGCCTCAGTAATGGTTTTGTGAATTCACCTCCGAAGGAAAGAGAAATATAAATACAAACAGATGGGACCATATCAAACTGAAAAACTTCTTCACACTGAAAGAAACTGTCAGTATAACATTGTGTCTTTGGGCCTCTCTGGTGGCGCAGTGGGTTAAGCAACGCACTATGAAGCAAATTGCAGCCACTGCAGCACGAGTTCGATCCCTGCTGCCAGCCAGGGAGG
>JAGFMF010012069.1:13530575-13635073 GCA_019455555.1 Galemys pyrenaicus | reverse complement strand
TCTGCTCCCTACTCTCTGTGGTGAATCCTCTCACCCCCCCACACCTCTGGTCTGTACCCCAGTGCTTGATGCATAAATAAATAAATCTTTTAAAAAAAATAACATTGTGTCTTTTGTATAGCTATGGTTATTCTCTGTTGCTGCCTTAAAGCTGAGGAGAAAAGAGCAAATGGTAGCCTCTCTCAAAGCCATACTAAGGAGAGAATAGACCACAAAGGATTACTGATATTTGTTTTGTTGAAAAATATATTTCCATTCTACAACATCAAGTGAATAAAAACAATCTAAGACTGTTTAAGGACTATACAGATTTCTTCAATATCTTTGAAACAAAGAAAGAACTAAGATATAATTTTTGAAACCCCAGGCCTGAAGAAATTGGATCCTTTGGGCTAAGATTAGGGAATCTTATTGCTGCCACCTTGCCTGCCTCAAAATCGTTCTGCACATTGTAAAAACCAGATGCTTAAAAACCATCAGTGACTCATTCCACATTACCCAAAGGATAAAGTCCCAAATCTTTAGCTGGTTTATCAAACCATCAATCATTAGAACCCACTCACACTCCCTACTGTCATCCATCTGTGTTTGCTATATTACACTGACTTCCAAACAAAGTGAACTTTCTTGAGCACATAGCAAGGAGTATGCATCCTTCCCAGGTTATTATGTGACTTTACCACTTACGGTCACTGAGCTGTCTTCAAATACATCCCTCAGGTCAAATTTATGCCTCCAATCTGAAGAAAGTCCTTAACCTTCAACTTAATTTGCATACCTCTTATACTCCTATAGCATCAAGCTACTTCTGTTTCACATACACTTACAGTCACGTCTTTAAGCTGTGCTTCTCAAACTTCAGAGTGAATAGGAAGTGCACGGATATCTTGGTAAAACACAGATCTGAATCAGGGTGCTGCTAGTTCTGCCAGACCCCAGACCACATGTTGAGGAACAAGGAATTAGACCTGCCCTACTAGACTTGAAGACAGGATCCTCAAAGCCTGCACACTCTTGCCCTGAGTTCAAAGCTTCAGAAATTTAAAAGTAGTAGAATCTTAACAATAGATCAGTTTCATTTTAACATAGTGTAACAGTGAATACAAATAATCTTATTAACTTCCTTTCCTCTTTCTGTAGCTTGGTAATCCATCTTTTTATTTCTGCCTCAAGGTTTACTGGTACCTCGAACTTCTGTTCCAACCCCACCCCTCCTCTCTAATCCTACCTTACTCAATTCATATCCTGGTGACAACTTTTCAAGCATTTCCAATGACTGCTTTTGTACATAAAAAAATAAAGGGAGCCAGGGTGGAGTGATGAAGGAGATGAACAAAGTTTCTCTTCTTCAGACATCAGTTGAGTTACTTTCTTCTTACTCCAAATCTTACTACATCCATCAGACTATTAAAGAATTCCAAATACCTAACTTCCAATTTAGTGTTGTCATACTCCAAAACGATTGTCTGGATGTTCCTCAGATGGAACTGAACCTTGTGTCAGCCATTTTATTACACAAAGACTCGTCTTTTTTGTTCTTGGTGGAGAGTTGATCTCACTGAGGCCCGTTAATACTCTGTTTAATGCATAAGTACCTAGAGCTTGGGGGAAAGGGAAATACTCACGTAGCCATTTGCCCTAAATGTTTATAGTTGGCTGGATTATGAAAATGGGAAACTGGAAAAAAAATACAAACTCCCCGTGGTCCTCTTACCATCATTATTTCCATCCCCGGGATCAGGTACCCCGAGTAAGCAATCTTTGAAAGCAAGGGCTGGATAGCAGTCGCCGAACACAAGGTGGATATTGGCCCCCCAGAATCATCCAAAAACAATCTTCCTGCTAGTTGTACATACCTATTAATGACACAGGCACGGTTCTTCTTTTCTGTTAGTAAATATGTCTCTGAGTAGAAGAAACCATCAAGTAGAGCATTGTTTCTGGAAGAAAATGTGTCTTCACAAAGCTTAGACACCTAGGGTTTTAGAAAACCGCAGGATGACTGTACTATTTTAGGACACACAAATCTTTGTTAAACTTCAAGTTTATTATCTAAAGGTACAGTGCATAAAGAAGAGGATACGTTTGGATTTTTTAGTAAAGTATATAGCGTGATATATAGTGTTTCCTTGTGTTCTCTCTCATACATAATTCCAACACTTAATATATATCATGTGGTCTATAAACAATATATAGAAATGGGTATAAAAATTCAATCTATATTTTTCATCCATATCATTACATTTATAATATGCGTGGGTGTATGTAATTTATATTTTCATTTCTTGACAGTTAAGTATGAAAGAGATTAGAAGCAAACTTGGGATATGTGCAGATTTGTCTATAAAGAGATTAGACATACTATAAATTCCATACTAACAATACCATCCCCCAAATACAAAGAAAATAATTATACTAGGGTGTGAATTCTAGCAAATTAAAATAAATATCCGAATGATGTGTGTTTGTAATTATCTGGCAGAGTGCTGTTAATAACTTTGCTGGGAACCACAAAGAGCAGAACTTAATTTCGGTGCGGTCTTACATTATAGCGCAATGCAGTTTTTCTGCTGCCTTCCAGATCACGCTGGCAGCCCAGCCTACCATAATGAACTGTGCTGAAGCCTCAAATGCTGTTTTCAGCAATTTTTCTTTTGAGTATTCAGATTTTACAGTGTGTGAAGTCTGACTTGAAGTGTGTTTCATCAGAATAACTCTTTCAAATACATTTTCCTTTTTTCAGTTGAAAAATCACGTTAATAAAAAAAAAGCATAAGAATACTAAAAATAAAATAGCTATAGCAAGTTATGGATTAGATAAAGCCCCAAGAGTCTTTCACATATGTTAGTAATGATTTTGTCCTATATTTTCCTTTGCATATAACACGAGCATTAAAAAGTACTCCATACTCCCTTCAAAGTTCTTGATGATGAACACACTAACCCAAATTACCAGCACACTTAGTGTAGACAACATATTGTTCTCTTCTCAATATTTTGCTTTATGTCATTGAAGTATATCTTTAAAGCACTAATAAAATTATAAATCACACATTTGATAATGAAATAGGAGAAAATGTCTTAGAGGCTCTCAGAATTTCTGTGATCTTTACCCAGCCATTCCACTTTTGCTACTCCCTTTGTCTTAAGTAGAAAAAATAGCAGAAGGTCTGGTTGATTAAGAAAAGGAAAAGTTAAATCTTCCTAATAAGGCATATTCAGTATGATCACAACTAGTCATCACTGTAGTGTGTATGATGTTATTTGGTTCAGAATATTTTACTTCTAGCTTTAATTCTCCAGTATTCTTTGTCACTCTTTAAAAATTATGGGAGGTTTTTACAACTCGTTTTTTTTTTTTTAATATCAAATGAGAGCTTAATTGTTTTGGCGCTGTCATTCTGGGGTGTTATGTTAATGTCCACAGGATCATCTCTCTCTCTCTCTCTCTCTCTCTCTTTCTCTCCCTCTCCCTCTCTTACCCCCTCTCCCCCCTCCCCCCACCAACCCCCCCATCCCACAACATAATTTACCAGCCTCATCAAGTCAATGAAAACAGTTTATAGAGTGCTTATTGACTAAGACATCCTTAATGTTCCCTCAGCTTGCCTAACTTGAGACATATTTCTTCAAACTATACCCCTGACCTCCTTTTCTTAGAGCATTCACTTTAGAATACAAGTTCTTGTAAAGTCTTTCCTGTCCCTTTGAGATGTAAATCATCTCCCAGGCTCTTGCCAGTTTTACATCACAAAGATGTCTTTCTCAAAGACTTGGGAACCATCCCTTTGAAATGTAATCATCAAGGGAGATGGGCCCCAGTTTATCTCCTGGTCTCAATAGGAGAGCAGGATAGCTTTGATGGATAAGTGACAATTAGCAAACGCAGATGGCCTAGTCACTTGCCTTTCCCCCATCCCTAAAGTCCTCCTGTATTTTCCCACTGCCTCTTCCCATTAAGCTTAACCTCTCCTGCTTTTTTAGTTTTAGTTTTAAATTCTGTCTCCCTTGTTGCAATAATCTTTGATAAAGTCATCCTTGCCTCTTGAATTCTGTCTGGTGCAATTTTTCTGTGACATTCAACCTCAAGTTTACTGTAGAGTGGAGGAATCAGGATCACTGAGATTTTTTAAAGGGCTTTAATAAATATTCCAAGACCTGGCAATGCCTTATCTATTATACTTACAACCCCATGCTATACCTTTTAAAGTCATACCGTATTTTTTCCCTACTGTTAGCATTCATAACAGAAATATTCCTCAAATGTAGTCTCTATTTTTTCAAATGAAGCATTGTTTCTCAAAATAGAAATGTGTGTGTGATCAAACAAAAAAGTGTAAATTTTAAAAACTTCTAAAAATTTATATCTTTTACATCACTGTGTATTCCTCATAAAATTCCCACCACCACATCATTCATGAGTCATCACCATAGTCCCTTGTGCTCTTCTCTTCCGGGTTTTGATCCCTTTTCCTCCCCCTCCCTCACAGAATGTCTCTGATTTATAAAATTTAAACACTGAAAATCATAGATTAAGGCAGTGTTTCTCAGTGTTTTAAAAATCATTATTGCCCCCTGAAATTAGAGCCTTTTTAGATATTTTTGCCTATTCTCCCCTCTCATGAGATTTCAGTACAATGGATATAATAAGGGATATCTGTTTGTGTACTGTGGCATTTTGGAGTGCCATAAGCCTTTGTAATAGTTAAAACTTGTTGGTCTCTCAGCAACCAATTATGTGCCCATGGAGTGATACTGCCCATTTTAAAACAAAGCAAAAGTAAAAATTCCCTAAAATGAACCTCCCCCCCTAAAAAAAAGACATCATCATTTTTGAGTATCTGTCATTATTTAATCAGTTTCCTATGCCATATCTTCTTCTATTTTGTCTTAAGTAATATGATGATGAATTTCATGCTACCACATATGTGTACATTCGAGTGATATCTTTATAATTACTCAAAGTGCAATTTCTGAATGCAAAGGCATGTACATTTATTTTTTTAATAAAAATTTCCAAACTATCTTCCACAAAGGCTTTAAGAGTTTTCATCACTTCATATTCTTCATGAGAAAGCCTATGTACAGCACTGGGTGTTATTGATCTATTTAATCTTAGCCAAACTTATAAACACAAAATGACCCTCAGCATTGTTTTGTTACTAGGCTGGGTGAGGGGCACCCCAGAACCCCCAAATTTGTCTGCTCTAAATAGGTTCTGCCATCAGCCACATTAAGACAAGACATACTTTAGTGTGTAAGATCTTTAATGGAAAGGACCTTTAATATAATTAGTGTGCAATAAAGAGAAGGGGGAAACTATAGTTTCCAAACCAAGCACACAAAGTGCCCCATCCCCTCATGGGTAAATGTCCAACCAAACAGGGTTGGCCTAAAGCAGGCCCAAGGCCTGAAAACATGCCACAAGTCTAAGGCAGCTTCAGGATCCAAGTGAGAAGGGAAGAAGGGAGCCAGATAAGTCTGGAAGGAAGAGAGCAAAATCAAGATAAAAGCTGCCTCTCTTAACCTCCCCACAGGTCTATTTCAAGTGTTTCCTTCCATGTTCCCCAAGTCCCTGGCATAAGTCCAAGACCCAGAAGCGAGCTTGTAGTCTTCATGTCTCTGTGTCTCCTCTAGGTCTCCATCTTGCTCTCCTTCCTTGTTTCTTTCCTTCTCCAGTCTCCTTCCCAGTTTCTCCTCCTCTCTACTCAACTCCACCCTTCCTTGGGAGGGGCAGAGGGAACCTGGAACCTCCCCTTTCCCTGGGAACAACCATGAGAGAGTTTCAACATTTTGTCCTTTAACAAGAGCTTGGGTTGAATACAATACTGACTGTATGTGTTTAAAAAGATTTTTCTAATCTTATAACTTTCAACTATTATTCTACCTTTTTGCCTTTGCATTCCATATTAAACACATTTCCAGAATATAATCATGTACGATGAATTTACTGTATTTTACTGTGGTGCTTATGGGAACTCTGTAGGGCTCTGGGTTCTTTTATTTAAACAATTAATTTGCTCTCCTGCATTTACTTTGTATGATGATATTTATGATGAGTATATATACATTAATGTATATTGATGACCTACCTGGAAAGAAAAGTGAAGACTAATAATTCCACTTTGATTTTGATAACTTTTTTACAATCATTTCTATAATTTGACTGTATTTCATCAACCCTACAAGAATGGAGTATTGTTACATGCTACAACATGATGAACTGTAAACACTTTATGTTAAGGTCAAGATGTCAGTCATAAAGGACTGCATATGATTCTATTTTTATGAAGTGTGCAGAACAGGCAAATCCATAGACACAAAAACTAGGTTAGTATTTACCAGGAAATAAGGGGAGGGAAGATATGGGAGGTGCTCATTAATCATTTAATTTTTATGGTAGATCCATAAAAATGTATCTTATGTTTTATTCAGAATCATATAACATGGAATTTACCATTCTAAAGTATACAATTCTGTGTATTTAATTTACATTATTCACAGTATATTTATAATGCTGTGCAAATATCACCACTACCTCCAGGCATTCCTTTATTCCATTAAAAAAAATACCTCTCATTTCCCACCACTCCCCCCTTTCCTGACAACCATTTATCTACTTTATACTTTATCTACTATAGACTCGCATATTGTAGACATTTCTTATAAATAGAATCATATAACATGTGACCTTTTGTGACTGAATTCTTTCACTTAACATGTTTTCTTTTTTCTTTAAGATAACATCGCTTTATAATATGGCACATGATTTAGAGTAATAGGTTCACACCTCACATACATGTAACTATAGCAACCTAATATTTTTAAGATCCACCTTTACTGCTATTCTGTAGCATGTAATAGTACTGCATTCCTTTTCATGGCTAAACACTATTCTACTGCAAGAATATAATAGATATCCATTCATCTGTTGATGTAGTTTGGGTTGTTTCTACCTTTCTTTGATTATGACTATCGCTGCTGTGAACATTTATGTACAAATGCTTTTGTGAACATGTTTAAATGTACTTGGGGATATGCCTAGGATTGAAACTGCTAAATCTAGGAACTCTCAAATTATTTTCCACAACAGCTGTACCATTTAAAATTTAATATTACTAATCATATGTTAGTAGTGTGTGAGGGTTCCAATTTGCACACATCCTCGCCAACACTTTTTTTTTTTTTTTCATTATATCCATCCTGGGGAATGTAAAGTTGTGTCACTCTGATTTTGTGCTTTTGTTTTTAAACTACTTAAGTATAAATGTGTCTGTGATTTTATTAATGGAATTGCTTATATCAAAATTATACCATATTGAAGTATGCTGCATATCTTGTTATATAAGGAGTTGGTGATGGCTCTGTATTACAATTATAAATGAAAAAAACTTTCCCATAAAGCTCAGGATCATGTTATATATTAAGCTTTAACCTATTGCTTTTTACAATTGAGTATTTTGACCCGTGAAGATCCACCTTTACTGAATTTGCTGAAGCAGCTTTTAAAGAATTGTACTAACAGATTTCTAAGTTAATGGAATGGCCACTTTGGCTTCCAAGGGCTACTGTCTTTAGTGCCCAGAAAAGAAAAAAAAAATGCTCATTTATTACCTTTCTTGTCCTGAAATTCCATAAAGGGAAAAAAGCAGACTCTCACTAAAAATATATATTTACATAATACGGTATATAAACCATCCTTTTGGGTAGGTTAAACAAGTCTAGAAATTTCATTACCTCTAATTGGACTAATAGTCATTAAAATAAATATATCCTCATGAACATTTTGCTTCCCTGGAGGTAAGAAAATAAAAAAGATAAAACTAATTAAAACAGAACATAAATGAGAGAGAAAAATCACACCAAAAGTATCCAGTTTCTAGATATTCCTTATTGATAAAAATCATCTCTTTGATTTGAGTTACATTATAATGATTTAAATCTCTTTTCAAAAGTCTTATTCAAAAGGTTTACTTTTAATAATTATGAGCCTTTTCCTACCATCACTTTAGGAATCCTCCTACTGAGGCATTTGTAAAAGCTTTTATTTTTATAAATACAATAATTTTACATGCAGAATTTCAAGTACCTAAGAAGCAGTTATAGTTGAAGTAGTAATTGGCAAAGTTTTGAGGACTTCTGAAGAAAAATGTGAGCGAATAGAAATATCTTAGAGTAATTCCCTTTTCTTCACTCCTGTGAGGGAGAAGACCTAGAAGGTGATGCACAGGAGCAGGACCCCCTCACCCCTGTATTGATTAGTTGAGTATGGCTAAAATTTCTGAGTACTGACAGATGCTTGAAAGCAAAATTAAAATGTCCTGGAGTGACTAAAGGGTAAAATCTTGTAACTAACATTTAACAAAGGGAAATACACAGATTATTCTGGAAAGGTCCCAGTGAGGTCTCAGTAATACATTATTTTAACACTATGGTGTTTTAAGTCGCCTTTATGCTTGGCTATTTTAATAAAATATGTATGTGTTTATAATTTTTGACTCTTCTTAATGTTTTATATCTTCGTTGATATAGCAGTTTGTATTATGAAAATTGGGCAGAAATTCTTCCAAGCAGTGAGCAGATCATTTCATAGTGACATCATAAGACTTTTATAATATATTAACATTGGTGTCTTTAAATACAAATTTGAAAGTGATAGCAGATACTAGAATTGCTTTCTCTATCTTCTTTACTGTATGAATGCTCCCAAATCATAGTGCCTCATATTTCACAATTCTAGATTCATGTTTTACTTAGTTAAGTTTAACAGTATATAGTTATTAATCATTACTACTGAGACTGATTTATATAAAAATAGTGCAAAATGAGGATATAGTAGTATTATGCACAATTTACATTAGCATAGTACAATCATGTTATTGTATATAGGGACAGTTTTATTTCTTCCTTTCCCATCTAGATGCCTTTTTATTTCCTTCTCTTATCTCATTGAAATGGATATATCTTTCAGTACTGTGTTGAGTACAAGGATGAGAGTGGACATTTTCCCCTTGTTTCTGATTTGGGGCAAACAGTTTATTCATTTCTTCACCATTAAGTATAATAATAACTGTAGGGTTTTGTGGATGCTCTTATCAAGTCAAAAATGTTCTTCTCTATCACTTTATTGTGATTTTTCTAAGAGCCCTTATGAATAGGTTTTGAATTTTGTCAAATTTTTTTCTGCATTGTTTAATATGACAGGTGGTATTTCTTTACCAATCTGTTAAAATGGTAGATTATGTTGATTAATTTTTTTAAGATTTATTTTTATTTATACATACAAGAGCTGGGGTACAGGCCAGAGTCCAGGGCAGTGAGAGGCTTCTCCAGAGACAGAGCGGGGAGCAGAACAGGCAGATGGACTGAAACACGCTGCTGAGGGGAGCAGTGGGCAAGGAAGAAGAGGTCTGCCTTGCCATGTGGGTCCCCTCCCTGGCCGGCGGCAGGGACTGAACTCATGCTGCAGTGGCTGTGGTTTGCTTCACAGTGTGTTGCTTAACCCACTACACCACCAGGGAGGCCCCTGATTAATTTTTTAATATTGGGCCATTGTTGAGAACATCACTGCATTTTTTTCATGGTGCGTAAATGTATTTATACGTTACTGGAATTATAATTGTTTTTTACTAAAGATGTATGTGGATATATTCATAAGGGTTATTTGGTATTATGTCAGTTCAATTCTCATAAAATGAATGAAAAACATTCTACCCTCTTCAAGATTTTCAAAGAGGTTATGCAGAATTGGTACTAATACTTCCTTAAATGTGTGGTAAATTTGTCCAGTGAAATCATCTGGAAATGGAGATTTTTTTTCTTGAAAGTGCTTTAAGTTTCCTTAATAGTTAACAGACTATTTAAATTCTCAGTATCATATTGGGTGGGATGTGTCTGTGTTTTTTATTAGTTCATTTCATCTAAATTAATATGTGTCAAATTGTTCCTATTATTTTCTTACCCTTTTAATGTTTGCAGGGTCTGTAGTAATAGTGATTATTTCATTCCTGATATTAATAATTTGTGTCTTTTCTCTTTTTTTTGTCTGGCTAAAATTTGGACAATTTTACGGGCATTTTCACAGAACCAGCTCAATTGTTTCATTGATTTTTCTCTATTGCTTTTCTGTTTCAACTTCATTGACTTCTGCTATTGTCCTTATTCTTTCCTTCATTCAGTTTGCATTGGGTTCATTCTGATCATCTTTTTCTAGATTCTTGAGGCGGGAGCTTAGAGTATTAATTTGAGACATCTCTTCTTTCCTAACATGAATTTACTGTGTAAAATTTCATCTTAGCACTGTTTTGGCTGCATTCCATTCATTTCGACAATTGTGTTTTCATTTTTATTTCATTCAGTGAATTTTGATAAACATGGAAACATTTTATTTGACCCATGCATTGTTTTTTAAGAGAAAAAGATAAGTAATTTAATAATAATACATATACATCCTGTATGCATGGGAGAGATACAGCATGACTGAGTAACTTGCCCTTGTGGCTTTAAGAGGACAACTTAAATAACTTAGTTAAGCCAGGAGAACTTTGAAGGTGTGTGGGAGAGAAAGGAAAGGTCAGTTAGTAGGTTACCAGGAAAATCACAGTAACTAAAAATAGACATTTAATTTCTGCCTTTTTAAAAAAATTTGTTTATGCATACAGGAGCTGGGGTAAAGGCCAGATGTGCAGGGGAGTGGTGTGACAAGATTCACCAGAATATTCTGGTGAATCCCCATTGGACACAATGGGGAGCAGAACAGGAGAACCTACTGAAATACACTGCTGAGAGGAGCAGTGGGTGAGACAAGAGAGGTCTGCTGCACCATGTGGGTCACCTCCCTGAGCGGGGATCGAACTCATGCTGCAGTGCCTGCAGATGGCTTCATAGTGCTGAGACTTTAATCACTGGCACCAACAGGTAGGCCCCCTAAATTCTGCCTTCTACTTTGAAGAAAATATAAGGAAATTAGGTCTTCTAAGTACATGCCCCAACAGAAGTTGACAAGTACATATCTTTTTCAAAAGCAACTTCCACCCAACCTCAGATGCCTTCCCATGAAATCAGACTTTTGACAAAAAGACCTATTTGGGGGTGGCACATTTTTGTCCCACTACAGTCCTGCCTTTGGAACTTTGCAAGAAGTTCAACAATTTAAAAGTTGAGTTTTTTAATTATTTGATAAAATTACTCTCTCAGTCCTGGCAATAGGTCAATTCAAATAAACAGTTCTGTCCAATTCTAGATGCAGTCCTGTAGGTGGTTCCAAATGTTAAGTCTTGATTATGCAAGCAATAAGAGGAATCTCTATGACCCAAGGATTATTTAGTAGCATGCAATGTATTTTCCATATGCTTGGAGTTCTTTTTTTTAATTGAAATAAAATCGGTTTCTAATATTATATAGGTCTTGTGTGTACACGTATATATCAATATCTGTATATACTATGCTATTTACAATCATCACTAAGTCTATTCATTCCGTTACCCATGGATGGACACCTTTTACTCAATTTATGCATCTCTTTTACTCAATTTATGCAGCTCCTTACCCCTTTTCCTTCTGGCAACCACTATTTTGTTCCTATAATCTAAGAGTATGCATTTTTTAAATTGTTTGTTCATTTGTTTTGCTTCTTTATCTAACACATTTGAGTGAAATCATATGGTGTTTGCCTTTCTCTGTCTTATTTCACTTAGCATAATACATTCTAGATCTGTCCATGTTGCTCCAAATAGTATGATTTCATCTCTTTTTCTAGTTCTGTTATATTGATTTACAACATTGATTGCGTTTTAAAGTTATAGGATCTCCCTTTCAGATGTAACCACAGGATACCCGCCACCTATGTACCCATAATCAAGCACCACAGTCCATTATGCTCCCTCCCCCACTTGATTGTTACCCCTCCCACTCTGGTACCCTCAGTTCTACTTATACTTTGTGTTTTCGAGAACTCGAAAAAATAACAAACTGAGAAATTGCTTCAGCATAATACTAAAAATATATCTACCATATGATGAAGCATTCCATTGCTAGCTCTCTACCTAAAGAATGAAAAAGCACTAATTTGAAGGCATATATATATTCATTCCTGTGTTCATTATAGCATTATTTACAATAGCCAGGATAGGGAAACAACTTAAGTGTCCAATAGATAGATTGGTGGCTAAGAAGGACATGGTATATCTACACAGTGGAATATTACTCAGCAATTAAAAAATATGAAATCATGCCATTGGCAACAATATGAATGGAACTGGAGAGGATTACGAGAAGCTAAATAAGAAAGGAGAAAGACAAATACTGTATAATTTCATGGATATGTGGATTATAAAGAAGCATAACATAGAAATAGCTGAAATTAAATGAGAACAAACCCTAGAAATATGATTGGAGTTGAAACTACCAGATGGGAAGTCTGGAGAGTGTCTGGAGCAAAGGATGGAGGGACACAATGGATAAGGTGGAGAATTATGGGTGCTTCAGTGGTGGTTGTGGTGTGGTATCATACATCTGAAGAGATGTAATCCTATACCCGAAATCATATAGTGTTGTCAACCAATGTTACCTCAATTAAAAAAATGCAATTAAAGTCTAAGTCAAGGGTGATGTATTTTTAAATCACCTTTGATTTTATTTTCTTTTTCTGTTGATTTTAAACCATAAATAGGCTTTGGTTTGGAAGAACTTTTTGGAGAATTCTTTGTAAGCTTATACAGTTAAGCTAAATACAAAGTGTGTGTGTTTGTGTGTGATGAAACGTTTGTTTGCCATTTATTTTCAGAAATCTTTAAGAGTTTTGTTTTTTGAGTCAAAAATTTATAAACTGTTTGGTATCTATCAAAGAGTCATCATAGAATCCTATAGGATGATTAATGTCCAGGATATTTCCAGTCACAATTGGACATTTTTTAAAAAGAGACACAATGGTCATCAAAAATACAGCAAAGAGAATCCTGCGGCCAGAACTCTTAAAGCACAAACAAACACGTAGCACCTGGTATTTTGTGCACTCACAGAATGGCAGGGAACTCTCCTTACCTGCAGAAAATAAAGGAAAGGGTTGTCCAAAGTCTATTCAGAATACTAATTGGTTGCAGTTGAGGTGGTGATTTTAATGAGCTTTTGTTCCTCAAGAATTGACCTGAGACCACCAATATATTAACACAGACTATTGAGCACAGAAGGAGCCAGTGATGACTTGCAATCATTCCTTGTCAGATTGATTTGAATTAAAACCAATAACCCAGAAGATAGGAGTCACCTCATTATCAATTTTCTTAGGTCAAGATCAAGTAAAATTAAGAGCCATATTAAAAAAGTATTTGTGTTTGCAGGCATTCATGTGAATGACATTTGAAAAATAATTATCAGAACAAAATAAAAACAGCTGAATTAGAATTCAGCTAAAGCCTTTCCAATATTTGTCAAATAAAAGGGAACAAATTTGACTGAAATCAATGAATGAAATAATTTAGAACATGCTTGTTATTTGAATTTGGCCAGTTACAAGAAATGGACAATAGTTAAAATATTGATAGTAAATAAACTTGAAGTTGATATTTTTCTAATTTTCTTTAATGACTCTGTTTTCTGGATTATAGCAAAAGAAAAAAGATGAAAGGTCAGAGATGAGTGTGTGTCTGCAGGGGTTTCAGATGATGCTTTCACTCTAGTAATATCTGTCGTGACTCTTCACATTTGTGTTTATCACCTTCCTGCCCTGTGGGCTTGTCTCCACTTTCTTCTCTCCTTTCATGGCTTCCGTAACATTGCCAGTGACCCTGTATATCCTTCACTAGTCTTCCCTCCTGGAACCCATCCCATCCACCCAGTTGTCTACTGGAAACGCTCCCACTGTTGTCTCCATCTTGCCTCAACATCTTCCTTCCATTGTTTTCCTTCATCAGTCTGCTCCCTCTTTTCTTCAAATTAAACAATGAAAACCAACACAGCATCTCTTGTACCATTCGTCCTTCCATTATGTCAGACATCCCTGTTCTGTCTTATTCTTGCCTGTCCTTCAATTCCAAATCTCATTTGTTACCAAATTGGGAAAGAGAAATTGACATCTGTATCTTGTTAACCTTTTATTATTAATTATCTTAATAGTCTTAGTTTTTAACTACTTTATAGTTCCACTGATCTCATCTGCTTTAAGATTTTACTGCCTAAAGCCTGGGCCCAAAGGGAAGTACATGAGACTTAATTCTTGGCAGACATTTTATATCACCTTGACAGTCTCCTGATGTTCTTACACATGGCTGCAAAATTCAATAATGTCTTAGAAAGTCAAGTCAGTACAGTAGCATCGATACAGTATTATTGCTATACCATGTAAAATTACAGTCCTTATCTGCACACACTTCCACTTTAAATATGTTGTACAAACGTCTATAAGAAAAATCTATCAGAGACACATTTCTCACTGCATCATTTTACTATCCACATGAATGTAGACACTGTGTATGCTGGGATATGGGAATGTTTGTAAGTCCCTGATCAATAAATTGGCAAGATTACTGCTTTGTGACTTGGATCCCAGAACTCACTGGTTCTAGTTTTGAAAAGTCTCCAGAAAACCTTTGGGACAAATCTCTGTTCCCGCTATAGCTGCAATCTCTTCCTGTTTGAGGTAGAAATGTTTGTAACTCTGGTTGCCGAGACAAATGATCCCATGTGCTTACTTTCACCCACAAAATTCTCAAATCTTCTAATTAACTAATGGGATCCATCATTTTATTTTAGTGTCATAAAGGAAAGACAGTTTTTTCCTCTCATCAGTTTTGTCATTTCAGTGAGATTTCATTAGGAAAGAATCCTAAGTGTGTCCTTAGTACACTGTTTTATGTATTTTTAAAAAAAATATTTATGTATTCAAGAACTGGGGTATAGGCCAGAGGTAGGGGAGAAGGTGAGAGGATTCACCAGAGACAGAATAAGGAACAGAACAGGCAGATTGACTGAAATCTGGAGGGAGCAGTAGGCAAGGCAGGAAAGGTCTGCTGCGCCAGGGTCACCTCCCTGGCCTGAGATCGAACTTGTGCTGCAGTGACTGCAGATGCTTCATAGTGTGGTACTTAACCCCTTACTCCACCAGAGAGGCCTTGTTTTATGTCTTTTTAACATCTTAATTTTGGAACAATTTTCAGCTTAGTAAAAAATTCTTGAAAATTGCACATGAGGTTCCTGTGTAACTTTTGTCCATGTTTGCCAAATTTTAGCAATTTATGTAATCATAGTAAATGTTTACAATCAGGAAATTAATATTAACTCAATAGCATTAAGTAATCTACAACTTGGCCCTGCTTTGTAAAGCACACCATTAAACTATTAGTACATTGACTATATTGTATGGATTTTCCTTCATCCTTATGTCAGATCCTTTACTAAAGTAGATGGTGATTCAGTTTTTGCTACATAACGATCAACCCTTAAAGTACTATAATCTTGCATTTTCTTGCATTTCTGTGGTTCATAGTTTGGGCTGGGCTCAGCTAGAATGGCTTATCTCTGCCCTGCATGACGTCAGCTAAGCATGATGCTTTCTGGGATCTCTGCTGCACTGACTGAGCTTCTCTCCTTAAGTGATTGGCCATCTTCAGGGAAACTAGCCCAGGCTCATTCTTATATTGGCAGAAGGAGTTCAAGACACAGAGAATATAGGCCCAAATTCAAATGTATTTTTCATGTCTTTTCTGTTACTTTTATTGATGTCTTATTGAACAAAAGAAGTTACATGGCCAAGACCAGATTCGAGGGGTGGAGAAGTAGATGTTACCTCATGTCAGAACTTGGAACATCTCATTGAAAGGAGGTATATCATTCAGAGATGGAAGAATTTATGGTTGACCTTTTTAATAATCTATCTCAGGAATCTAATAAAATGGCATCTTATGGTGTAGAACAGAGCTATTAGGGATGAAAGGAGATGTGGCACATTTCCTCACCCAGCTTAGCAAAGTGACAGGTAATACAGTGAGGTCATCAGGATGCCATACTTCACTCACCCCAATGCACTTTATTTTATTAGTAATAATGATCTCAATAAGAGTCATTAAATAGTTTGAGGGACATTTATAAATAAAACGTGTACACCCTATCAACAGTTCATCCTTTGATTTTAATCTAATTAAGACTAGATAGTAATGACTGCAAATATTTTTCCTGAAGGCTGTTCCATAATACACACAAATTAAAGCTGTTATGAACTTCCTGGTGTGAAAGAACTCACACTGGGAGAAAAAGAGAAAAAAGACAAAAACACCATCACAATTAACACTAATTGGAATTGGTATTGGAAAAAAGGAAATTTATTCTAAATTTCCCTTTATTTGTGCCTTCATGGATTGAAGCTAAAGTACATTTATTAGATTTGCTGAAAGATTGCACTGGTACTGCCCACATTGTGCTTTTATAGTGGATAAGCACAAGCAGTAAACTCACAAAGCTAATGTTTTGCTGTGTAAAAACAATCCATTTATATCTTCTCACATGAACTTTTGTTTTCTGGAATATTCTTCAGATATAAATATTAGGCTGAGCATATGCATGAAACAGAGTTCACTCTGAGATCTAGAGGATGTCATACTTTCTGTGCACTAAAAGTTGCACTTTAGTTCTGAAAGGCTTAATAGACATTCAAAAAGTGAATATTCCAGTCAGTCTCCACGCTGCTTAGATTCACTCTTGGGGAGAAAAGGGATTCCACTAGTGAGCAGAAAATCAATCGCTGACTTTCTGGAGCTACATTAAATTTCACTTACCAGTAGGACACGATTATCTTTTTTGGAACCCCACTGGCTAGGCCATTAGCTCCCTCTACTAAGAGGATCAGGCCTTTGCTGCTTGGGAGTTACAAGTTCTATACAGTATACATAAGTATCTTTGTTTTTAACAATGAAATTGTATCTAGAAATGTGTTGGTATTGCCTAGAGATAGCTTTTCTGAGAGAAAATTTCCAGTTAGGATATAATTGATCGGTCTGACCCACTAGAGGGCTATATCTAGATTCTAGTCTCTGTGAAATTATTGCAGTGGTTTCAAGTAATGAAAATAGCTTTTTAGGTTATTTTGAAATAGATATTTTCTGTTCTGTAGGCCCTGAAAAGTGTGTGGCCCTAGGATTTATATTTCTGTGTTACAAAGGTACAACAATTCTTTGGTTTAAAAAGGGAAAATGACCCTTCACCATGATATAATTCCTATAATGGAGTTGCTATTTCTCTTTTTTCCTTTAGTTATTTTTTAAGATTTTTTTCATTTATGCACACAAGAACTGGGGTGTAGGCCAGAGGTACAGGGGGCGAGAGGATTCATCAGAGACAGAAAGGGAATCAAACAACTATACCCACTGAAATAAACTGTTGAGGGGAGCAGTGGGTGAAACAGGAGAGGTCTGCTTCGCTATGTGGGTCAGCTCCCTAGCCAGGAATTGAACTCATGCCACAGTGGCTGCCAATAGCTGGATAGCACTGGGACTTTAACCTCTGTGCCATCAGGGAAGCCCTGAAGTTGCTATTTCTTAAAGTGGCATTTATTCCAAATAAATCTGAAAACTATTTTCATCTCTATTAATTCCAGTTTACTGATACTGTAGAAACTTGTTTCATCTGATAGAAGAGTATGCTAAAAAGAGCTGTCACTTGAGTGAGTGCTATTTTGTGTTTGAGACAATAGTTGAAAGCAGAAGAATTATCTGAAATTTACAATACCTATTAAGTGTTTCTCAAGAACTGGCTTTTTAATTAGGAAACTCAACTCATTTTGAAATTTTTTACCCTACAAAACAAAGGCACATCTTGAAAAACAAAGACACAAAAAGCAATGTGGTTAAACACTGAAGAATTGTAAAATGTTAAAAACCTCCCTGGCTAGTGTGAACTTTAAATGTTTTAGAAATAATTTACTTTTAATAAGTCATGATATGTATGCTGACTCCTGAATTAGATCGTTTCAGACAATATTTCCTAAGACACAATTAGACTGTATATTGCCAGTACAGTCTGGCAACTGAGGGAATAACACATAGTCTGATTTTAGGTATCTTATTCATCCTGGAAGTTAATATTTAGAAGCAGCGCTTCTTTAGAGTTGGCAATGCATCTGACAATCCATAGCAGTGAACATATTAGTCATCATTTAACAACAGACAGGTTGTTCACATAGTATTTCTAAATAACCAGTATGCTTTCATAGTGTAGCCATTTTCACAGGAGCAAACACTAAGTCTCATTTGGAATAGTCTCAGGACGCTAATCAGTGATAGGCTATAGTCCGCTGTACCAACTCACAAGAGTCTGAAAAATGCTGTAAATCGCTCCCTCCCCTCCGTGAAATGTGTCAGCTACTCACCAGCATACCACTGAATTTTAAACTACATATGGTTTTAAAACAGTTAGATTCTACATGATTTAATTTGGAATGACTCCATCATTATTTTATTTTTAATGTGACTCTGTTTACTTTAGCTTGATCAACTAAGAATTTAAAGTAGGCATTTGTTTTGAAAACCACAATCATCTGTGTTTGTACGTGTTTTCTATTTTGTCAAACTTTACCGCCTAGAGTCCTCATTCATGTGTATGTGATTTATCTAATGTATGTGGAAACCCTCTTACTCTCTCAAAGAGTGATGCTTCATCTTGCCTGAAAAACGGAATTTCTAGTTGACTAATTCTCATTGTAAAACTGCCTTTCACTGTTTCATGTTAAGATAATTTTAGGAGCCTCATATTTTTTTTAAAAATCTCTTATTAATTGCCTTTCAAAAGTAAAATAATTTATTTCCTCAAAACAGGGATATGATTTTCAGTATTTAATCAATGAGGTTTATAGTTTACATATGTATTATCATTGTTCTGGACACAATTTTAACAATCATATCTTTGTAATTACCCATATAGTATAATTTGATATCAGAAACATTGATGTGTAGATTGAACAATGGTTTTATGTCACAGAACTTGTCTTATTGCAGAACTGAATAAAGGTAGGCATCTTGTTTCATGCAGTTGATTAAAACAGTTGTTAGCAGGAGCTCTGGTAAGTTCCTTTTTCTTAAAATGCCCAAACTTAGAAGAGTTTAATTCGAAGACACTGTTCTTTTTTAACTCCAGTAGTAAAATTCTGTTATAGGAGATATAATCCTGCAATATAATGTTTAGTTTACTCATCTGTCCACTCCTTGATTATGGAAAACATTATATTGGGTATCTGGCATATAGGAATTAATACCCATTTGAAGAATAAATGAATGAATACCACGAACAAAGATTGGTGTTACAAATAATAAGTCCATTTGTTAATAAATGGGAATATCCAGCATATACTTGTGGTCAGGAAGACTTCATTACAGTGGCAGGACTTCCATGAACATTGAACTTATAGTTCACTTATGGAAAGACAGATAAGGCCAGCTTGGTTGGAGCCAACGTGATGTAGAAGTTAATTCTAGAGGTTGACTGGAGAGGGGAGGAATACCAGGTCATGAGCGAGGTTGGAAATGTATCCCCTTGGTTAGGAGAACCGCTGAGCTTTTACCCAAACATTTAATTTAGAAAGATTCCTCTCAAATAGATTGTGACAGGGATGAAATTAGAGTTGGAGAAAAGTGAAAAATTTTGGCCTATTAGATTGTAAGTGCCATGAAATTCAATCTTATTTAACCGTGTCCTTGTTCTCCCTGCTCAAATCTATAAATAATCTTAAGACAGAATTATTCTCAAATACTAAATTATTTTAGCCCTTATTGCTAGGAAAAAATACTACTACTAAGTTCTGTGTCCATATTACAGAGATTGAATGTAAAAAAGGCTCACAACTTTATCATCAGCCAGTATATCTATTGATTGGAATAGTCAAAATGGTGACTAGATTCAAAATCACTTTAAAACATGCACATATATTTACTAAAACTTCTAGACAAACGAAACCCAGAAGTAGAGTCATGGAATTAAATATAAAAGAAAAGGAAAAGATACCATGAATGATTGAGAAATAAAAAGAATCAAAACATGTTTTTCAAGTATTTCGGTTTCCATGGGAATTAGTAATAGTTTAGCATTTGCCAACCATTACTATATACAAGGTATGGAAGTTGTCACTCTCAAGTGCTTCAGTCAGCCTTTAGCAAAATACCACAGTTTTCCATTTATTCTTTAGTGGGAATATAGATTGTTTCCATGTCTTGACTGTTGCAAGTAGTGCTGCGATAATTACGACATTTTTATCTTCTAATTTCATTTTCTTTGAGTATGTACCCAAAAGTGGGAGTCCTAGATATTCTTTTAGTTTTTGTTATTGAGGTGCCATACATTTACAGCAGTCTGTATGATTTAGGAGACTTGGGTCACATCTCCTAAGATGTATGTACCACACACACCCCCACCAGAGCACCCCTATCCCTTTATCATAGGTCATTGCCTCCCCCTTCTAGTAGCATTGCTGGATCTTATGGTAGTTGTATCTTTAATATTCTTATGTGTCTCCATGATGTTTTGAATAGTGAGTGAACCAATTTAAATTCTCACTAACTGAGCTCAAGCGTTCCCTTTTCTCCACATTCTCACCAGAACTTGTTATCTCTTGTCTTCTTGATGATAGGCATTGTAACAGGAAATGGGATGATACTCTTAACCCCTTCTCCAGATCAAAGTAGAGTCTTGGCAGTTTAATGATAATAGGAGAACAGTAATGTGTAAGTGTGACTGTGTGTGTAAATTAGAGAGGTGAGATAGTAAGAGAGAGGGAAAGAGCATGAAGAATAATAGCTACAGTAGTGACTTACCATGTGCACAGTGAGATACGGGTGTGTTGTTTTAAAGGTAAAACTAAAAGGAGTAATTTTAATCTGATTATTTTAAGCATGTTCACCAGGTGGTCATTTATAAATTCACACAGCTCCTCTAAAAGGATATCTGGATATTGAAAAATATTTTTGCTAAATCTAAATTGGGGTCCATGGGTGAAGTGCTAGTAGTAAAGCATCCTTTTTCTTCCAGAAATCTCCTCTTAAAGAAACGTTCTGCAGTGTTGACCAAGAAAGATCGTTTTAAACAAGAGAAACTTATGCATACTTCTGCGTAAAAACATACAGAATATAAGGAGGAATAAAGTAATTGTATTTTATAAAACACTTCAGTTATGTGCCAGTGTTCTACCTTTTGAAAATAAGAAAATATTTAATTGACTAAAATAAGAAAAATAATTACGAAAGTAAGAAAGGAGAAAATAGTCATTGGAAGAAAACTGTTAATGGAGTTCTCTTGACAGCTAGTATTCTTTTTAGCTTCCCTAATTCTATTTCCCTGGCAATATCAGCAATTTTACTATCATAAGCTTAATGACTTGGGAAATGGAAACTGGTTAGAAAGTGTCAAGGTAGAAAAGAAAATTTCCCCTTTTTTTTTTTTTTGCTTTCCAGTGAGGGCTGAGGTTGACAAATCTAAGTTCATTCTAGCCTAATGAGAAGATATGTTGTCAATTAGGTACTTTCAGCTAATGCTGGAGTAAAAAAATCTCAGTAACATATGATCTAGTACATTCTGAGATGGCTGCCATTTGCTGACAGGATACAGTAGGTTTTTAAAAGAAACCACGAATGGAAGCACACAGACATGCATCTTCAACTGGCAGATAGAGGGGTGAGCAGGCTGTGCAACAACTGAAGAGTAAACATTTTAGTCTTTGCCAGCGAGCTGGTCTCTGTTACAACTACTCATCTCTGAAGTTGTAGCATGAAAGCAGCCACAGAAAATACATAATTGAATGAACATCGCTGCATCCCAATAAAGCTGTATTTACAAAAATGAAGAAGAAACTAGATTTGGCCCACAGGCTGGAATTTGCTAACCCTTGACCTAAGACATATGTGTGTATGAGATATAGAGGAGTAACTTCAAGTCCCATGCATTATTAATGGATATTTCTATAATATTAATCCTCCAATAGCTAAATAAATGCATATCAAATCATTCAGTCCTCTTTTAAGAAGCATTGAATACTTATGCATTTTATTTTTTATCAGGAGCAAGCATATTAATGTTTAATTCAAATGAAAGCCATTAAAATGAAGTGGCATCTTCATATTCAAAATTGCCTTAAATATATTCATACTTGTCACTGCCTTAAATAGAATCTTTGAACAATTCTTGCAAAATAGCTCTTGAATTATGTCAAATCAACTTGGAAAATAATTGCAGAGTATTTATTTACCACTTCCTATACATGATTAAGGTGTCAATATTTGTGTATTATAGCAAATTAGGTGGTGAGAAGGCTTGGCGTTTGTCTTAAGGAGTCACCATGACATAAATAATTGGTAAAAAACAGGAAGCAAATGCAAAAGGCTAGGGAAAATTTTTTCAGGTACAAGGTAGAAAATGGTTGTCTCCCTCTGCCTGAGGAGAAAAATGAACTTTAGTAGATTTTTTTTAAAAGATTTATTTATTTATGCATACAAGCACTGGGGTACAGGCCAGAGGTGTGGGGGGTGAGAGGATTCACCACAGAGAGCGGAGAGCAGAACAGGCAGATCAACAGAACACACTGCTGAGGGGAGCAGCGGGCGAAGCAGGAGAGGTCTGCTGCGCCATGTGGGTCCCCCGCCTGGCCGGCAGCAGGGATCGAACTCATGCTGCAGTGGCTGTGGTTTTGCTTCACAGTGCGTCGCTTAACCCACTGCACCACCAGGGAGGCCCGAACTTTAGTAGATTTTTAACTAAACATTTAAAATATAATTTTACAGTGATCTAGGATATAGAATTAACTTGTTCTTTGAATTGGTTTCTAAGGAGTCATTTGTTCTGATTTATGAATTTGAGCTGGTTCTTTCTGTGTCTCACATTGTATCAACTATCTATCTATCTATCTATCTATCTATCTATCTATCATTTACTATGTAGCTCTATTTTTTTCATTATCTTTAAAATACATTGCTGTTAAAAAAATATCTGTGAAAACAGTGGCCCACATTAACATCAATTTCCATTTCTGCTTGTCATTACTCAGACAAAAGGATATTTGGTGCTTAAATAGAAAAAGAAAATTAATTTAAAATTAGAGGGGCAAATAAACTTAATAAACATGATTTCCCCTATTAGTTCTATAATTTAATAAGGAAGGAACACAAGTTTCAATGCAGTCTTGGCCTAAGGCTGCTTATGTATTTAGGCTATGGGTTAATGTTTGTTGAAAGAATAAAAGAAATACTTGTTGGAAAAGTTATGCTTTTAGTCAAAGTCAAGATGGCAATATAAGACATATTGAGTAATTAAACATAACCAGGAATTTTGAAAACAAGATAAAAAATTGATCTCATCAAGCTAGATAGCTCAATTTCAAAAATGGGTAAAGCTATTATGACAAATAGAACAATGTTACATTCACTAATCTAAGTATTAAATTGTAGGTTATCTGTCTAACTTGTTTCACTTACGAGGTTGACTTACAAATGCAGTTTGTTCTGTAGGTTTTAGAATAATTTTCCAAAGTGATTCTCACTCAGTTAGAGCAGTAAATGGGTGATTCTGAGAACACATTCACTCCATGGATTCAGTCATTACACATGTGGGAAATTTATTACAACAGGACAAGTGAAAAATGCCTCTTTGGTATGGCGCTCTCCTTGAAACTAATGCCAGGGAATATGCCTCACTCATGTATTTATATAGAAGTGAGGCAGGGGTAGGGGAGTTTTTTTGTGACCAGTCAGTTTCAGGAATTCTTCCTAACCATACAAAACATGACACACTTTTTGCATGTAACATATCTGGGTATGTCAATGATTAATTTTTAAATGCCATTAGGTAGGAATCACTCTTCAGCTCTGTGAGGACAGGACATTTGGGCTGTTTCATTGTCAAATGTATAATAAGCTCCTAGAACAGTTCTAGGCCCAGGGTGAATGTTCAATAAAAAATTTTGATTGAAAGAATTAGGCTTTGCATTACCAGCTGAAACAGGAGAAAGCCATGATAGGTAGTCAACAAATGCCCATTATTTAAATGGAAGATCAATTACAGATAAAGAATCCTGCCATTGAACACACAGGTGTGAGAACCCACTTTGTAAAGCTGTGGAGTATGTCCTTTAAAGAGTTTACATAGGGGCCTCCCTGGTGGGGCAAGGGGTTAAATCACAGCACTGTGAAGCTGTCTGCAGCCAAGGCAACACAAGTTTGATCCCAGGCCAAGGAGCTGACCCACATGGCGCAGCAGACCTCTCCGGCCTCGCCCACTGCTCCCCTCAGCAGTATACTTCAGTCAGTCTGCCAGTTTTGCTCCCCACTGTCTCTGATGAATCCTCTCACCCCAGCACCTCTGGCCTCAGTTCTTATATGCATAAATAAATAAATCTTTTTAAAAAATACATCTGAAGAAGTATGAACCTATATCCCCAAATTATATAGTGTAAACCACTGTTACCTCAATAAAAATAATACCATGCAAGTGGTTCACCTCTAGTTAGTATTATTTTTATGACTATGACTTTAACAGAAGATACAGATAGTGCTATGTTACGTCTGTATATGCACTATAACTTGTAGACAAACACCCGCACATAAAAGCAGACAATTGATAGTTTCATCTTTTGCTGTGGAAGTGGAAGGCAACAAAGATGGTCCATCCCAACATCTCAAGTACTGTGACTGCATAGAAAATATACTTCTCTTCAATGAAAATCCACACAATCCAACTATAGATGACAGTGGCTAGAGATATATGACTGCAACTAATGAAATTTTTCACAAATCTTTTCTCTAAAATTATTTTTAATAAAATATTTTACAGACTTTTCCTTTCAATATATTTTCTTAGTTCTTATTTTAACCCAAGCAGAACCCCAAGAGTTATCTCTTGAATGACTAAATGCACCGCTTAAGCTTTAAATGCTACTTGAAGTTTTGAAAGAGAATAATTTTTTTCAAATGCAGATTATAATATACACTTCAATGACTTTTCCAAAAGGAAAAGAAGCCCAGTGTTAATTTTTAATTATATGAAAGTGTTGAAGCAAAGGAAGTTTTACTTTGAAAGGCTTTATACTTGAACATCAAAATAAATGTAAAATTTCTATCGCAGGGCATATCTTAAATTGCCCTGTCCTAGAAATTTGATTAAGGGTAATATAAATAAAAATATTAATTTAATTAAGTAGTTATCCAAGGTGTAGTTATCCAAGGTGTTAATCACAAATACATAATGTGAGCTCACACTTGAGGCCCTTATATTTTCATATCACATGGCATTTGTCTTTTTAATTAAGGAAAAAACATGGTTCTATTGCATTGCCATGGGGGTTCTTCATTTAATTTCCTATTTAAAAGTAATTTCATTTCTCCTTTTAATTTAATTAAAAATATTAAAATTATGAGAGAAAAAAGTTAAAGAAAATCCTGACTCATCACTCTTTCTTACTTTAATTATTCAAGGCATTGATGAATGTCTGTCTAGAACAAAACACTGATACCACTCACTGTGTGATAACAAGCCTTTGCAAAATTAAAGATCAGACATGAAATGAATTATATTTATCCACTTTAAAGGCAGTGAAACACTGCAAATTGAAGTATGCTTGCTTTGAGAAAATAGAAAAGTAATAGCTGAAGTAATTTTCCTTGTTTAACAGTATATTGTGAAAATAAAACGTCCATTGTGTGGAAGCTCACAGAGAAAAACACGTTTTTTGGTAAACCCACTTCCACTCTAAGTTGAATTGTATTAAGATGTTTCATTGCATCTTTTTAAAGTAATGTGGCATAATACAGAAGTCCCAGCTTTAGGAACTAAAAGAGATAGATGGTGTTTGAATTGTAATCATTGTCCAAGCTCAGGTGAGTTTGCTGGAGCAGGAACGTGGGGAGATGGGGGATATAGTGGCCAGGGCTAACTGCTAGAAACATTGATGCTGCTCAGTTGTGTGGCATGTGGTTAGTACAGGCTAAGACTTTCGTTAAGGGAAAGTTGTTTGCTGGCAGGTATTCCATCAGGAATTTGCCAAAAGTCAGAGAATAGAAGGAGAAATAGATGATTCATTAATTTAACAATATGTATGTAATTTTTATTGAGCCACTACTACATACGGTGAACTCTCCTAGATGTACAGGATACTGTAGCAGTAACAACCACAGTGACTGCCAGCATAGATCAGAAAGATTTCTCTCTTATAGAGGTCCCCAATACACAATGCTTCCAAAGCTTTAATACTACATGTGTGTGTATAGGCATATGTGTGTATGTACACACATAGGTAGTGTGTATATATATATAGGTACCATATATACATACATATATAGGTAGGTATATATATTATATATAGGTAGTATATATACACACATAGGTAGTACATACACTGTATCTCTATATACTACATATATGTTACTGACACATTATATGTTTTGGGTGTGTAGGTTCATACCTTTTAAATGTATGTTATCACTCCATACCTACCACCATAGCACCAATAACCCTTCCACCATAGCCCCATAGTCCATTGGGGCCTCTCCCCAATTTGTTTTCCACCCCCATTTGCCCCCTCTAGTAGTATCAGTTCTGCAGTTGGATTTCTAGGGTCTGTTTTGCTTTAGTTTTTTCTATTCCTTTGATTTCATTCTTTTTGTTTGCCACTTAAGTAGCCATCTGGCATTTGTCTTTCTCCTTCTGACTATTATCACAGGTAAAAATTCCTAGGAGTGGAATTGTTAGATCACATGGTAGATCTTTTTTCAATATCTTGAGAAATCTCCATGCTGTTTGAACTGAGGCTGTCTGCAAGGTTACCTTTTTCTCCATTTTTTGAAGTGGATCATTCTTTTTTTTTTAAAAAATATTTATTTATGCATACAAGAACTGGGGTACAGGCCAGAGTGGCGGGAGGTGAGAGGATTCACCAGACAGAGTGGGGAGCAGAACAGGCAGATTGACCGAAACATACTGCTGAGGGGAGCAGCGGGTGGGGCAGGAGAGGTCTGCTATGCCATGTGGGTCCCCTCCCTGGCTGGCAGCAAGGATCGAACTCGTGCTGCAGTGGCTGTGGTTTGCTTCATAGTGTGTTGCTTAACCTGCTGCGCCACCAGGGAGGCCCAAAGTGGGTCATTCTTGCTGGTATGAATTGAGTTGGTATGCCATGGTTTTGATTTCCATTCTCTTGATGATTATCAATATTCATTTTTTGTCCTGTTTTGGTTAACAAAGTAGAGAAGAATGTTTACATGCATATTATTATCATTATGAGGGTAAATAATTTTTCTTATAACATTTGGCCTTGCATTAAAAATCTGCTTTATGGAGGAATCTTGAGCCTAAACCATTCCATTAAAATAAAATTTAATTATATAGTTTATACCGTCTTCTGTCTGACACTGTCCTGAAAGTTTATTCATTCATATAAATATTTATTGTCATAAGTTAAGTAACTCATTTAAATGATTAATTTGGCATTCTGAATTATGGATCACTGCCAATTTGATACAGCTTGTGTATAAAAGGAGTTGTAGTACTTGTGTGGTCAAATCACAGCCACATACACAAATGCACACTGTATGTAAATGTACCCTTGGACCACATCAAATAATACTGAATCTAGGTAGGTGATTATATGATGTTGATGTTATATTACAGAAACCTATATTTTAATTATTTTCTTTTGAGATAATAATAAAAACATAACTTTCTCTAAGCAGTATGATCAGGGTTAGGGGTTAGAAGATTTTTTATCTAAAGGGTTAGATAATAAATCTATCACTCTAAATCCCCTATGGAGAAGACTATGTAGTTTCTTCAAAACTACTTAATTTTAAGCCATTGTAGTGTGAAAGCAGTCTTAGAAATTAACTGAATGAGCCTCAATGTATTCCAATAAAACATGATGGGGACAGATTTGCCTGTGAGCCATCGTTTTCCCATTTCTGATCTAGACAACATAAGACTTCAAAAGAGAAAGATACATTATCAACTTGGGAAGATAGAAAGGTATCTCACTGAAAAGATCATGTTTGGGGCATGCATCAAAGCTAGGAGGATCTTGGTAAACTCTGATTTAATTTCCAGTACAGGAAATGTGCAGAGTTTAAAAAGAAGAATTGTTATGAACACCAAGAATACTGTTGTAGTAGAAATATAGATTCTGTGTAGAGGATTGATGCTAGATGAGTTATGAATATAGGTTTGGTCATTCTCCAGATTATTGGTACCAAGACAATTAATTTTGTGCTTAATTTGATGACCAGTGGTAAACCATTAAATATTTCATATTGCAGAGGGATTTTATAGAAACCACACTTGGAGAGTCAATCTAGAAATGTGTCTGCTTTCTAGTAAACACACAGTAAATGTTCTTTGAAGGTATGGTTTTTAAATGATCACATTACATGATAGCAGGAGAGTTGGCAATATGTCTGAAGACCAGTTCAGGACTGGAAAGTTCTAAGTATGACTGATCATCAAGTTGTAGGTTAAATTCACTGATTAAAGGAATTACTGATGCTAAGAAGCCATTAAGTGGCCAGTATCCCAGTACTGGAATCATTATTTGGTTCCACCTCACATTTTCCTTCTAATTCGCTATTTTATTATTTATTTAAACTGCAAAAAAAGAGCTTCCTGGTGATCTTACCTCATTTAAATAGAAGAATACTGGTAAAGGTGATTTTTAAAAATGAAATATTAAGCATGCTAACTCATAGACCTTAGTTTAATTGACAAGAATCTGCATATAGGTCTCAAGAAATATGTAAAATAATTTGCCTCCAAGCTAAGTAATACTAAAACAGCAATAACAACCAAATAAATATCAACAGAAGAAGTTTTGAAGACTCACCAGACCTTGCATATTATAACCTAATGCTGGATGTCTCACTATTCCATTTTTATATGTAGCTCAAATCTGGAACACTGTAGGTACTAAGTACTCAGGATGGGATTAAATAAACTGTGGTACCAGCTTGCTCCTACCCACCCCAATGCCCTGTCTTACTAGTGCTTTGGAAGTTGTCTGTTCTCATGTAATCAAATCTCTGGGATTGTGGAGAGGACTGCACACATGTGTACATTTACTAAAACTCACTCAATCAGATACTTTAAAATGGGTAGATTTTACTGTATGTAAATCATTGCTCAGAAAAGCTATTTTAAAACTATAGAATATTGTGATAAGAGAATTTTTTAATGAAAACAGGTTTTTTGGTATAAAAGGGAAATTGATAAAATTTCATTGCAAAGGTTTTTAGAATATCTAACATATAAAACTGGCAGTAAGAAAATTAGTACATATGAGGAAAGCATCTTTTTGCAGGCAGGCATATTACAAAATTCTATGGTTCTGTTTATGACCAACAAAATGGGACTTTTTATAGTAAAACTATATTCATAGTCAGTTTTGAAGGGAAAAACAGCTCTGTGAAATAAAATACTGCTTGGGGACCTCTTTCATACTGCTTGTCACTAGCGTTCTCACTAGCTTATAAGTTATAATTGCTCTGTGATAAAGACATGTGCTTTTTCTCCTGTCTTATAAAAATTTTAATGAGAACTTGAAGTGAACTCTCACTGAACCTATTTTCATTCCAAAATCTTATGATTTTAATCTTATGATCCTCCTGAGACCCAGCATGATGGTCTGTGACAGCATGAATACTTCATAATTATTCCTCCTGTTTGTAGAAAACACCACGAGCATCCATCATTTCCTCTCTCCCCTGCCGCCTCCAGGGAGCCACAGCCTCTAGCAAGGTCAGTAATTGCAGTTTGGGTTGACAGTTCCAGGCCAGCTGAAGCATACCCAGCTGGTGAAGACCAGCCACAATGGGTATTGATGGCCTTCCCTTCAGTCTCTCTTTTCCTCCTTAGTTTGGCCTCAAAACTCTTCCTAAGTGATGTGATAGATGGACTTGAATCATCTCAAGGGAGATTCCCCAGAAGAGAAAACGAATTGTTTCTCTACAGCCATGCGTCTGTGTCTCTGTTGGTATTTGGGAGACAATTGATCTAGCAGTCCTAGGGTAAATTAAAGGTCTTTCCTTTGAGTATAAGGAGAAGGTTGTATGAGAACTTGACATTTCACATTGTTTGACATCTCACCCCACTGTAGATGACCTGAATGAAACAAAATACTCAGCCTAGTGGATGAAGATGGTGTTTTGGAAATAGATGTACTTCATTATGGTAATGTTTAAATTTTTAACTATAGCTTTGGCCCATGCATAGAATAATAGATATTTCAGAGGCAAAAAAAATAAACATTCATTTGTGTCTTTATTCTTTGACAAATGCTAGAGACTTGCACAATACTAAGGAATGTTACATGCTTTATAAAAAGGCATTAATAGTACAAAGAGTGATAAGCCAATACCCTTCCTTATGCATGCAACATTGGATGTTATAAATTTGGGAGAAAAGAAACTTTCATGTGAGTGAAAGGAATGTCTGCAAATTGATAGGATTTTTTTTAAAGATTTATTTATTTATGCATACAAGACCAGAGTTGTGGGGGCGTGAGAGGACCCACCACAGACAGATCAGGGAGCAGAACAGGCAGATCAACAGAAGTATCGCTGCTGAGGGGAGCAGCGGGCACAGCAGGAGAGGTCTGCTGTGCCATGTGGGTCCCCTCCCTGGCTGGGGATCGAACTCAGACCTTAGCAGTGGTAATCCTGAGATATAACCCCTGCACTACCAGGGAGACTCCCCTTCCTGTCTCTATTTGAACAGTGATTGAATATGAGCTACTGTGAGCTCACGCTCAACTTACCTGCCATAACACTTAGAAAAGTACCAGTGTTCTTATATGGTGGCAGGAGAACTGTGGAGAATGTCTGAGGGGAAAAACCAAATAGTGTACAAAAATGAGCAACAATATAAGAAAGTGAATTAATTAATAGAAAAAAATGCCATCATCCTACTCTCTGATAGGCACTTGTTAATGGTGTAGATGCACGGTCACCAAATGTCAAAACTTTGGGGTACACTACTCACATTATATTCTATGTAAATGATGCCCCTGTGAGTTGTGCAATGGAATGCCATCATTAAAAAAAGACAATTATTTTAATAGTAATCAGTATCATGTTGGTAATTTCTCAGGATTATTATATGAGAGTGGTAAGAAGTGTCACTAAATTTTATCCCTTTTCAAACTTTCCCACTATTCTGTCATTGACAAAGGGGAACAAATCTAGTTCTAATGTAAAGGTAACCAGATTTGTGTATTTGATACTTAAAAAATCAGTAATTCATAGCATGCAATATTCAGTAACTGTAAATGTGCTCTTCTAACACAGCCATATGTATCAAGAGAATATGCCCAGTTGACTGACTATAAACTGGTAGTTCCATCTTTGATGCACATAGTAATCCTCTGGGAAATTTCAACAGCCAACTGATGACTGGCTCCCGTCCCTAGGCAATCTAATATTGGGTTTAGATACAGCATGGACATTGGAATTTTCAGTAGTTTCCAGGCTATTCTAATAGACAGCCACGGCTAAGGCACATGTGGATAGATTTCTTCTTTTAATCTCAGTTTTCAATCTCAGCTACTTACTAGAAATATCTTTGGCACTTCTAAAACTATTAGTGATTTGGTTCCATTTCCAAAGATTCTGGTTTAAATTGTTCTGGGGTAGGGCCTGCTCTTCATTTTTAAAAGCTCCTTAAGTGGTGATTTTACGTATACCATGTGATGCTCATGCTAGGCTAGTAGGTGAATGTTTATTTCCTGTGTCACATGTTTCACAGCCATAGTTATCACATCATCACAAGTGGGACACAGTTAAGATTTCCTGATTTAGAAAGGAAAATACACCTGAGAAAGAAGGCAAACTTTGTAAGAAATAAAATAAGAACAAACGAAAAGAAAAATACAGGATGCCTGGATAAATTTTGACTTCAGTTAAGCAACAGTTAAGTCTGCCTCGCATTATTTGGGCATACTTATAACAAAAATAGTATTTTGTTCAAAATCTAGAATTGAAATTTATCTGGGCATCTGTATTTTAGATGACAATCCTAGATGCAGTAGATTTTAGGCAAGAAGCAGAACTAGACCCAAACAATGCATTAGGTGAAGTGTGACCACTTCAGTCCATTTTCAGTAAGAGTGAAGATACTCTCATTGTTCCCTAATTGCCAAAGATCAACCCATACTACTATTTCTTGTTGGATTTCTCTATAGCCTAACTATTTTTCCCTGAGCAAAAGTGATGGGCAGATGTAGGATAGAAAGGAAAGAACTGAAACCTCCCTCTCCATAAATGTTAACTATTGGCAACAGAAAATTGATAAACTAAGATGATGAGACTATACCTTAAAAACAAATGAACAAACAGACCTTTGTAGGTTTCAGCTGCTATTACTTAGACAATTTCTTAAATATTTTCATTTCATTATAGAAGAAAAGACTAGTGCTGATGTTCAGGTCACTGGCTGAATTTCATAGCCTTCGAGACCGTTGCTAAACTTGAAGCATGTGTGTCCCATTTGCAGTGACAGTTTCCTTAGAGATACTCAGCAATTGCTGGCAAATTTAACCTCACGTTTGGCAAGGGCTTGCGTTTTCCAGTGTCGTTTTCTCATTTGTTCTTCTACACATAGCCATGAGGCATGCAGAGAATTTACCACAACATCCGTTCTGTAAATTTGGAGACTTGGATTCTGATGGTCTAATCTTAGGACAGTATTACTGAAAGTGGGTTCCCTGGGTCTAGCAGTCTCACTCTCACCTCGGAACTTGTTAGAGATGCAGATTGTTAAGTCCCACACTGGCCTTCTGATTCAGAAACTCCAGGGCGGGCCCAGTGATTTGTGTTGAACAAGCCTCAAACTTGACAAGCTCTAGGGTACATGGTTAATAAGTGGGAAAGTAAGTAATAGAGAAGAAATTCAATCCTGGTCTTAATGAGGTCATTTATAGTGGGATTTCCATTATTTTACACCATCTTCAGGTACAAAACTAGATTTTGGTACTAGAATTTTGGTGGTAAGTGTGGTGTAGTAAATGCTTTTTTGGGGGCTGAAGCTCCTGAAAATTATTCAGTATTATAAACCAGTGGTACATCTCTTATGTATGTATACATGTATCTTTGAATTTATGGAGCTCAAAAGTTCAAAAGAACATCTTTATTTGTATGTTTATTTAAATATCAAATCAATTCATTAACATTTACACATATTCCTAATAGCTTCTCATTTACTTCAGGATAAATTTCAAATTTCACCCAGAATGAAAGATCATCCAAGATCTGATTGTACCTGCCCTTCTTGCCTTGGCCATTACCAGTGTTTACTTGTTTAAGTTCTGTTTTCTCTTTTCCCATGGGGTTTAATCTGTGAAGTCAGGAATGGTGTCACATGACCCGGGCACACCATAATTGCGCAGGAAATAGTTCAGACTGTCTTACTAGAGACTAGAATGAAAGAAGGAATCATAACTGAGGGTCTTCATGGAAAATTCTTAGGTTACATAAAGTGTCATAGAAAAGTCAATTGTTCTGCATCATGAAAATATTTCTCCTCTCTTTGGCAGAATTTAAGTCAATGGGAAGAAAATGGTTGACTACAGGAATTCACAGGAAGTAATACATGTTAGTGCTTTAGTTCTCTTAGTCTTCAAAAGAGAATCCTTACATTGTTCATAATGGAGAGAAGCTCCATTATAATGGGATATAAGCTCTTGAACTCTTTTGTGTAATGGTAACATTTTTATGATATATTAAGTGAAAATAGAATTGCATAAAGATGCTAAAGGTAGTAGTTTCTTCATCTATAAAGTGGAAGCAATAACCATTCTACATATGTCATAGTTATGAAGATTAAGTGAATTTAATTTTTAAAGTCCATAAAAAAATTGGTGGTCTGATTCTTCTTACTGTTATTAAGCACCATTATCCTCTCTGGATGGAAAAATTACAGGCAATCTTCTTTGATTGATTGTTTTTTTCTAAGTTATGAAGCTTTTGCAAACATACACATTGTGTTCATTGTCAGATGAAAGTATTTTAAAGAGGAAAACTGCTTGATTCATAGGAGTGCCGAACTCTAGGAAATTTGTTTTTGCAGACAGCGGTGACTAGTTTTCTGCTTCCTTACTTTTCAGAACTCCTGGGCTTGTCTTTTCCTATTTCCCTTCCTGTGCACCTAGTTGACTGGCTATTAACTAATTCCTAATAACCCTATACTGAGAATGTGGTTAACAACCTTCTCAAGGACTTTTATTTTCAGAAGAATTCTCTAAGAGATCCAAGACACCCAGAACTAAAAATGCCATAATGTCATCACCACTGAAGGAGGGATTGCTGGGAACTGAAGTTGGAGTTAAGCAGCCAGGTTTGGTATACAAGCAGACATGTAGGCTTTGGGAGTCCCCTTGGTTTTTTCCCTGACTTTCAGAGTACTATTTGGGTCCCAGCTCAGCAAAACTGGCAGGATGCATTCAACAATTTATCTCTCCCTCTTTCTCTCTGAGTTATTCATTTATTCATTTCCCCTTTTTGTAAATAAACCCTTTGTTAACTTTTTTGGTGTGCACCTGCCTTGAATCTCATTAGAAGTCCCTTTAACGTGCACTACTGAGGACCGACAGTCAGGCCAAACCAATCCACATTGGGGTTGCCTTGTAACAACGTCTTTTGGTAACTGGTGCCAGCATCTTTGTAAGCCATGTAACATTGGCACCTTTCCAGAAAAGTGTAGGGGAGCAGAGGTGGGGGAAGAAGTGGAAAAAAAAAGAAATAAGAGACAATCTATATAAAAAGATGACAGCCTCCATTGTCAGCGCTGTGCACATCTTCGCCACGCCCTCATGGTGGGAGAGAAAGGGTTCTCCTTTATCTGTTCTTCTGCCAAATGCTTTCTTCTTGTCTGCCTGAATCCATCAACTTCTTTAGAGGGAGGATCCTGGCTTATTAGTAGATCCAAAGCCTTTCATCTTCATGTTCTGCATAACAATATGTTGGCACTTAGCAGTTTAGCAGAATGGCAAATCTGTTTATTTAATAAGCCATATAATGTGCTGTGTCATCAATTTGATTTTGCTGGGTAAACTGGGAGAACCAGTCAACACTGATGATGCTGAATTTTATAGATCAATGCACCATCCATATTAAAGAAAGGTAGAACAACTGTGGGTATGCGTTTTGCAGCTTGGGGCTGAATACATTTTGTACAGTATTGCGTTTGCTCTTCTAAGGAAAAATGGGAAACTTCATGAGTAATAATAGAAGTTAAATTTTTGAAGTTTTCTGTTATAGTTGCCTTTCTGTTCTCTAGGTGGGTCTTGTCCTAACATCCCCACCCTAAAATAATGTTCCTGAGTACCAATGTATGTCTGAATGGAAGACAATAAATGTTGGGAAGGGGAGGGTATATAAGTCTGAACTATTATTTTTATTTTCCTCTTCTTACATAGGATATGATTTATCACCAAGTGGGAACTCTGGAGACCAGAAATAAAACAGCTTTAAAAAAATTATTTATACATACAAGAACTGGGGTACAGGCCAGAGGTACGGGGATGAGGTGGGGTGTGTGTGAGAGGATTCGCCAGAGACAGAACAGGAGCAAAACAGGCAGACTGACTGAAATACACTGCTGAGGGGAGCAGTGGGCGAGGCAGGAGAGGTCTGCTGTGCCATGTGGGTCACTCCCCTAGCTGGTGACAGGGATCAAACTCATGCTTCACTGGCTATGGTTTGCTTCATAGTGCGTTGCTTAACCCACTGTGCCACCAGGGAGGCCCATCTTTTTTTCTTATACATTTTTTTTTGCATTGAGATAAACTCACATGCAATAAAATTACCATTTTAAAGTGTAGAATTTGATGATTTTTTTTAATATTTGCAATGTGGTATTAATATTACTACTGTCTACTTGCAGAATGTTTTTAATCATCCCAAAAAGAGACCTTGTACCCATTAGCAGTCACTTCCTATTCTCCTCCCACCTAGTCCATGGCAACCACGAGTCTTTCTGTTTCTATGGAATTGCCGATTTCGCAAATTTCCTGATGATCAGTGATGATGACTTTTTTTTTCCATAAGCCTGTTGACCACTGGTATGAATATTTGGCTTTTCTGCCCACTTTCTGATTGGGCTAGTTGTTTCATTTTGTAGAATTGCATGGGTTCTTTGTAGGTCTTGGCTTTCAGCCCCTTGCCAGATGTATCATATGAAAATATTTTCCTCCACTCAGTGGGGTGTCCTCATTTCAGTGATAAATTCTTTCACTGTACAGAAGCTTTTTAGTTTGCTATAGTCCCATTTGTTTATATTTGTTTTTGTTTCCCTTGCCCTTAGAATTGCATTCCAGTGACATTTCTGAAACCAATATCGTGGAGTGGTTTACCTATTTTCCTCAATTTTCATTTTATGGTTTCAGATCTTATATCCAAGTCTTTAATCCACTGAGTTAATATTTATATATGGTTTGAGATAGTGATCTAATTTCATTCTTCTGCATGTGCTATCCAATTTTCCCAGTACTATTTATTGAAGACCCTTTCTTTGTTTCATTGTATACTCTTAACTCCTTTGCTGTTGTTAACTGCATATAGTGTAGGTTTATTGCTGGACTCTCATTTCTATTCCATTAGTCTGTGTGTCTGTTTTTATTTAAATACTATACCATCTTGACTACTATAGCTTTATTGTGTATAGTTTGAAGACTGGGAGTGTGATACCTCTATTCTTTTTCATCAGGATATTGTTTTGATTATTTGGGGTTCCATATAGATTTCAGTACTCTTTGTTTTAATTTTTGAAGCATGCCATTGTAACTTTGATAGGAATTACATTCAATCTGTATTCTGTAGTCATATGATCATATAAATAGATGCTGAGAAAGCATTTGACAAAGATCTCTATTTCCATTTCCAAATTTTCACCACTCATATTGGATTAGGGATCCACCCTAGGCCATTATAACCTCATCTTAGTTAATCACATGTGCAGTGATCTTATTTCCAAATAAGTAATACTGGAAGTTAGGACTTCAGGGTATGATTTTGAGGGTTGATACAGTTTAACCCATTATATCTGGTAAGTCTCCTGCCTCTTTCTCCAGCCACACATGTACTCCATGCTTTCTCAGACTCTCTCCTTGATATCCACACACTGGCTTCTTTTAAATGGGTTAGTATCTTCCCACCTTTCTAGAAGATAGCTCCTCAATCTAAAACATCCATAATTCTGTATTCCCTACCCCTCATGTAATTTTTTTATTTTTTTATTTCTAGTTATCTTTTACATTTAAAGTTAAGATCATTTACTCAGTGAAGGAGACTTTTACTTCCTAGGATAGATAGATTGGATTATGAATCTGTCAAAGAATGTGACCCATAAAGCATTAATTTTGGTTTGTAATTGTATAGTCATTATATGTCTTTTGCTTCCAGTAACTTGTTATTTCATCCTGAATGATTTATCTTACCCTCTGTACTACAGATACTTCTTAGTATAAAGTAGGGACTGAATTAATATTTCATAAATCCAAACATTACTTATGTAGTATGATGTTGACAAATCAGTACCATTATCCTTCCTTATACACAGTTACTTTCTTCTCAATTTTTTAAAAACTGTTTCTGTCTAATAATATCACACATACATTGAAATTATTTCATTTTTTTCATCAAGCAATCTATTTCCAACATAGGGAAGTTGATTGAAAGGTTCTTCTTCACTTGATATTCATAAGGTAGCCTGAAAGGTCCTATCCTGTGCAATCTCAAGCTCATGGGTAATGATAAGCGTTTGTATATATGTGTACATTATATCTCCAAAAATATAATTAAACAAATTTGTAATTAGAGTCAGAATGCTTTAGTTGGTGTTCCAGTTCCTACATTTCTTTGCTCTTCCAATTGTACAATCTGGAGTAAACAGCCTAAAGAACCGCTGTTAATTACCATGAAGGTGAAGGTAAGAACTAAATGAGGTATTACCTCATCTGGGAGATACCAGATAAGACACAATGGCAATAGAAGTAGGGAGCAGGAGTAGTGACATTTGTAAAGAATCTCCCCAAATAGAGTGACTTGTTTTACCTTTTATATGCTTCAGGAGAAAGGGGTCTCTTTTGATCATCTCTGCTTCCTTAGGACCTGGCTCAGGATAGGCTCTCAGTGAAGAGTTGCTTCTGCTGTTCTTATTGGCTTATGCATCAGTAGCTCTTCATATTGCATCGCAAGAAAAACATTATACTTTAAATTTATTTTGGGTGTTGATTTGTCACTAAGACAAATCCTTTGCATATATGCCTACTTGAAACAAGTACATAAGATGTTCATTAGTACTCGAATTCAGTTGATACGTATTTTATAGCTTGAGCTTCTGCTTTTTAGCATCTACATGTACATTAGCATATAAAGATATGAGTAATTGTTTTAATGAAAATTTCACCTCTGCACCACTCTACTCTCACTTCATTGTGAATGCAATTAGGTTTGCCATAGCCTTCCCCTGTGAGTCTGCAGATAAGGCATGGAAAAAATTATTTATTTTACTATAATCCCTCTGCTTAAATATGATAGGAAAGCACCAATGAATTTAATATCATTAATGTTCTCTCTGAAGTGGAACTCTTTAAATCATAAAATATCATATAATGTATTTTTATTAAAATGTTGACATTATTGCAAAATGTGTGTTTTAGAGCAAATTTTATTTGAGTTCTTACAACATATGGATATAGTCTTCATTTGGTCTATTAATTAACATGATTATAAAGACAAAATGTTTGTTTCTGCGATGATGTGTTATGTCCTTGCTACTACTAGTTATGTATTTCCTGTAATAATTGATCACAGATTCTAAAATGGTTTACATAGATCACTTTTTCAAAGTCTTTTCTTCAGTATACATCTGATGGTGGATACCTACATAGCATAGATTTTTCTTTTGAAGAGTTAGCTTGATTGTATGTTAGTTTTAATGGAATGTAAGGTAATTAAAGGATGTATTTAAAGAATGACAGTATTAGCGTTGCTACACTCAAATTGAAGCACTCCAGGACTAATAAGGTCACCTGTGTCTGCAAATGTAGCAGTCAAGATAGAGTAAAGCATGACAGTAGACATTAGGTCATTGCCTGATCTGGATGGATTAGCCATCCACCTGACTGAAGGTCAGAGAATGAACAAGATTTCTCAATGCACCTACAAGTTCTGTGACTCCATGATTCTTAGGCTATTAAGCATAATAGTAGGCAAGAGGGCCAAGTTGTTGAAAATCACATTGAAGGAAAGGTGCACTGACAACAAAAGCAAGCACAGCATGTGGGTCAGAAATCTCAACATTTAGCGATGATAGCTTAAGATATTTTGTAACTATCACTGCCCCATCTTTCATAATGAAAGTCTACTTTTTTCCTCTCTGACTTTCTATCATAAATGAATGCTCCTATTAACACACTTTTCAGATAACATTATTGGCATGTGTTTACATGAGTTCATTTAAGTCTTGCTTATCTGTTCTCTTTAGGACCTAGTCACGTATCTGGCAGTGTATGTGCTAATTTTCATTACATTAATGAACTAATGCGCTTAAACTTTATGCCAGTTTGAAAAATGACAAGCCCAGAATAATCATTTTATTTGAAATGTTTGGAGCCTTAATATTAAGTGATTTTTACACTTATTTGTAAATTACGAGAATTATGCTGAGTTAAACTACATCCCTGAACTTAGTACTATACGTGCCACATTTTAGGTACTCAAAAACACTCATTGAAAAAGAAGCAGTTAATGATCACAATGAGAGTTTTCATTTGTATTGCACCTAGTAAATGCCCCACATTATTCTAGGCACCTTAAATATATTGACTCATTTACTTTTTCCTGTATTTTAAGCTAGAACAAAATATAGACTGTGCATAGAATAAATCCACTGCAATTCTAGTGAGTCTATGGCTTATTCCTGAGGCAGGGTACATGGAACTGATTTTCTAGGATGTTCTGTGAAGATCAGATAAGGCATTGCTTAAAGTATTCTTAACCTAGTGTCTGGTGTAGTGGAAGTACTCAAGATAAACATAGATCTAGATCTGTACCTAGAATACAGGTATATAGCCATTACTAATATCATTGCTGCTATTACCATCTCTTACAATAGTGGATATAAGTTAGGTTATGAAGTTCAGAGAGCCAGAATAGAGAAAACTGTTGTTTGTGTGATCAGTTCAGTGTTATATTTACATTTTCTGCTCCTCATATCCACACCTTCATAAACAAACTGTCTTCCAAATATTCCTGTCAGACGGCATTTAACTAACAACTGGTATATATAGATCCTGATTTAACAAGAGTACAAACAACACAAATGATAATAGTTAACACTTCTACAGTGGCTCTCAGCCTAAGACAGACCACACCCTTCACTCTCCCTCTGCCTTTCCCTGCTTTATGTTGCTTCACTCTACATGTCTTTTTATGTATTTAAATTGTTATTTTTTATTCTCTGCTTCCTAAACCACCCCCGCCCCCATAGAACTATAACATATGAGGACAGGAGCATACTATTTTCCCCTCACGTAATGTATTCCCAGCATCAGTCCTTACCAAGTAGTGTATTTTAAATGATGACCAAATAAATATTCAACTGTTGTAAAATGCGTCAAAGAGTAAATTTTCCCAACTTTCTCAGGATTATTGGGCACTTTCTGTGACAATTTAAAATGTACATAAACCTCTGAGTTAATTATCTCATTTCTAAATTCCTAAGAAAACAGAACACAGGGAGGGCAAAGATGAGTGCACTCCTCAGCATTGTTTTCAGTGGGTGAAATTGTCAGCAATCTAGGTGAATGGATAAAGAATAAGTGGTTATTTATTCTACGGCATATTATATATCAATGCTGAAAAGAATGGACAGATCTCTGTGTACTGTTTGTGAATTCCTCACATGAATTCCATGGTTAAAAAGGAAGGTGCAGGTATGATGTTTGTAGAATAATTTTCCCTCATAGGCTGATAGTTTGCTTTCTGCCCTTTGAACACTCCCACTTCTGCCAGGTTGTTCCCTCCCGTAGGCTTTCAGGCTTTCACAGATTCCCTAGTGACCACTCCTCCCAATTCTCTGCACAGCGACAGAACCATTTCTCTTTAAGTTCTCATTTTTTTCATTTGCTCTGTAGGTTCTATCGGACTTGCCTCTTATTGCCCTTTAGTTTGACAAGTCAACCACTTCATAGAAATCAGTCTTTCTTTGTCCCTCCATTCTCTCTAATTAGTGACCTCCCCTTGTCCAAATTTCAGTTGTTTCACTTCTATTCCATTTCTTTCTGACCTTGAAAGTCTGTTTAGTACTCTTGGTCCCAATATTTACTTTTGGGGGGGATAACAAAATAGACAATTTAGTGGCTAGTTAATTGAAGTATGACTATACATATGCATGTATGATTATGTATGGATGCACACACACATTAAATTGAATCTAGATCTGCAGCATCATTTATAGCAAAAGGAATGTGTCCACCTGCCCTGGTCTGCTCTTTTTAAAAAAAGAATTATTTATGCACACAAGGAACTGGGGTGCAGGCCAGTGGTGTAGTGGGTAAGAGGACTTACCAGAGACAGAGTGGGGAACAGAACTGGCGGAATGACTGAAATACACTGCTGAGGGGAGCAGTAGGTGAGACAGGAGAGGTCTGCTGTGCCATGTGGGTCAGCTCCCTGGCCAGGGATCAAACTCTTGCTGCAGTAGCTGCCAATAGCTTCATATTGCTGCAATTTAACCTGTTGCGCCACTAGAGAGACGCCTGGTTGGCTCTTTTAAAAAAATCTATGTCTCTTCTCATTAAAAAGAGTAACCTGATTTTAAATGAGATTATAAAGCAACGATAAATAAAAGTGTTGTATTGGAATAAAAATTGACACATGAATCAAAGGAACAGAACTGAAAGCTCAGAAATAAACCCAGTTATATGTTAATATCTTATTCATGACAAAGGAGCAATGACCATGCAATAGAGAAAGCAGAATCTCCTTCACCAACAATGCTGGGAAAACTGGAAGGCCACGTGTAAAACAATAGAGTTGGGATCCCATCCTAACTCCATACACACACACAAATTCAAAATGGTTTAAAGACTTAGATACTAGACTCAAAACTATAAACTATATAGAACAAAAGACTAGTCAGTATGTTTTGTGATGTCAATGATAGAAATGTCTTTGTGGCCTTGACCCCCTAGACAAGGGAAATTAAAGCAATAAATAGTGATGCTTTGATGGTGGGCACAAGTGTCAAAACATCTATCTGAAAACATGGAACCCCATATCCCTGTATAATACACAGCATTATAAACCAGCATTGCCTCAATAAGAAGTAATGCAATTAAAAACAGTTGGGGCTACATTGTATTTTTAAAAAGATTTTACAGTGAAAGAAAATATTAGCAGATTTAGAAGATATCCTAATAAATGGTAGGATATTCACACATCATATAACCAACAAGGATTTAATATGAAAGTTATGCCAAGAGCTCATTCAATGTAACAAAAAATAAGCATCCCAATTAAAAAAAAAGTAACACATCTGAGTAGACAATTTTCCCAAAAGGTCATGCAGAATGCTAACAGATATATTCGTCATCACTTCTAATGAGGGAGATGCAAATTGAAAGCACATTAATATATATCACACTTGTGGGAATAACATACCTAAAAAAGACTCTCAATAAAAAATGGAGAAAGAGAATACCCTATATATTCTTGCTGGGAATGTGAATTGGTGTATCCATTTTAGAAAGCAGATGTGCCTTTAAAAATGAAATTACCATGAATCTAGCAATCCCACTTTTTTGCTTGTCCATCCAAGAACACAAAATCATCAACTTGAAAAATCGTTTGCTTGCTCCACAGTGTTATTGTGGCATTACTTGCAATAGCTAAAAAATAGAAGCAGCCTAAGTGCTCACTGCTAAAGGAATGGGTAAAGAAGATATGGGCTATACACAAAATGGAATGCTATTCAACTCCAAGAAAGGATGAAATGTTAACCACTTACGGCAATGTGAAGCAAATTATGCCACAAAGATAAATATACTGAAAGAGTTCACCTATGTGAGTAATATCAGGAAACAAAGCACATGAACTGACAAAGCAAAATCATATAAGCTAACAGGTGTGGATAACTGAACTGAGCTTTCTGAGTTTGAGGGGAGCCGAAGGGATGGGAAAAGATCAAGGGGATATAAGGGATGGTAGTGGGGAAAATAAAACAAAAAGTGAAATTGCTTGAAAAGAAAGACAAAACTAAAATCATTATATCATTTATTGAAGCATTAGTGCTAGTACTTTTGCTTTTCTTGGACATAATTTCAACCATAATAAATATACATAGTTAAAACTTCAGCATTTGAGAACTCCTTATTCTTTTGGGGGGTATTGGGGTAGAATGATTGTAATAAATGTAATCCATATTTTATGTATATTACTACAAAGATGTAAATTTTTAAAAATAAGTTGCAATATAATTTTCACACAAAACCTGTGAACAGTTTGATATGTTTTCTCCCTTTTTACCTCTAATGAAACTTTACTATTTTACTACTTGATTTTTTCAATAGTGCATAGTAACTACTGACGCTAAAATAATAGTTTTATAATATCATTTTATGACTAAGTAAAAATACCATTTTTAATTTACAAAAAAAGTTGCTGATCCAGTGACTTTCTTAGTTATATTTTCCTTGTTGCAAAAGCAAATTAATTGTATCTGTCTTCAAAACAAATTATACTTAGTGACTCAAGCTATTTTATACTTGATCTACTTTCAAATTTTGTTGATGTTGAATAATTAGGTATTTGATGATATATAACAAACTAAAATATTCAGGAATCAGCCAATGATATTTTTTTAGACATTATCTCCTTCATTTGGCTCAAGTAACTACATCTTTAGAGACTAGATAAAGTGATAGTCATTTGTCAATTAATGATAACCTTTGCAGCTTAGTGTAGGAGAAGTATTGACAAATGGGGTGCATATACCAAAGCTTTTTCATTAATTGCATCAGCATGATAAATTTGGTCGCTATACTCCCTTCAAAAATCATTTACATAGACCAGCAAGCCTCGGTCATTTCAAAAATGTGGACACTTACACTAACCAAAGACATCAACTATCCACACATCCCTGTGACAGTGCGTTCCAAAAAATTTTGCAAATGCCTTTATGTGAAAACCAAAATATTAAATGTATCCTATGGCAGATCCATTGTTAATGTTTCAAGTTACCTCCACACAGCTTCCATAAGGTCTGGATCAGACTTGTTCGCACCAGCAGAGTAGGGGGTTCCTTTTGTCCACATCCTCACCAGGACTTGTTTCTCATCTTTCGATCCGGGCCATTTGACAGGTGTGAGGTGGTAGCTCATTGTGGTCTTGATTTGCATTCCCCTGGTAGTAAGTGATGATAAACATTTTTTTCATAGGCCTGTTTGCAATCTGAATGTCTTCTTTTGGAGAAGTGTCCATTTATTGTTCTGTCCACTTTTGATTGGGTTCTTTGTTTTCTTTTTGTTAAGTTATGTGAGCTATCTGCAGGTTTTTGATATCAGTCCCTTGTTAGATGCGTGGTAAGCAATTATTTTCTCCCATTCAGTAGGGTGTCTTTGTCTTTTTAGTTTGGAATTAGTTTATTAAAAATAATAAATACATTTAAAAAGACAAAACACCATCGCTTCTCGGCCTTTTGGCTAAGATCAAGTGTAGTATCTGTTCTTATCAGTTTAAAAAGACAAACCAAATCATACATAACATTGAAACCTATTTTCTTTAAGAATATAGACTAAACATTACTTATCAATAAATACATATTTGCCATATTAACTTTTAAAAACTGCATAGGATTTCATCATATGACCATAGTATAGTTTCCTATTTTCAGACCTTTATGTCACTCTACTTTTTGCTTCTGTGCATTTTAGTTTTTATTATGGGAGCTTCAAACATACAAAAGAAGATTAAATAGTATACTGGATGCTCATATATCCATCACCCAGTTACAATAATTATACACACAAGCCATTCTTAGTAACGTATCTTAAATATTCATTTCAAACCATTCCAACAAAACTAACATAATGGCTATGTCTTTAAGTGTAGGAGCCTCCATATCTTAATATTTGGTTTTTGTGTTTAAATTACAAAGAAACACCTAGTATCTTCAGCATACTAACTTTTTATCTGATACCAAACTCACAATGGTCAGTTCCCCTTACTCAACTCCAGTGAAATCCTTCATTCTATCTAGTTCCTTCTGATATATATGAGAAGAAAATGGAATAATTTAGGAGATGCCAGTGGGATAAAACACTATATTCCTAAATATAGTGACATTTTCAGAGCTATTTTAGCCAGTGTAATTGAAATCATCTTGTTCTCCACTAGCATATTTTGGAAGCTCATATGTTTAGAGTCTGAAATTTCATTCCCAAAATGATAGAAAACCTCTTGAACTCAGTGGAGAGTTACTGAACTGAATTATGATGGGCAAAGGCTTCAGTGAACCTAGGGAAGTATGTATGCTCTTCCACATGGATTAGTTTCACAACCTAACCTAGAAAATATGGTATGCAGGTAGGTAGCCAATGTGAAAAATAGCATGGCAGTGCCTTTCATGTGCTACCATTTAAGGGCTGATGCCATAAATTGGGAGATGCTGTTTTCTATGCAAATGTGTTTCTTTGTAGTTGCTGTGGTCTGTTCAGTACCACAAAGAAATAAGCTAAAATTATGAGATGGAAATGAAATCCCCAAGTCATAGTACAACCGTGAAGTTCTAACTAATGAATATTAAAATAAAAATAAACTGTATTTATTATTATATAGAATAAAAGCATTTAATGTTGCTGTGGGCTCTAGCATAGTATTGCATTGATAGATTTACTAAAATATTTATTGAGCACCTACCTTGTTATAGGCACTATTTTAGCTAAGGATAGAGGAGACACTTGTCTTTCCTACTGGATCTTGCTTCCTAAGGAAAGAGGAAGATGTATAGTAAAAAAAATCATAAAAATATTTTGTCAATGAATCTGCTTTTCTCACCGAAAGCCTTTGAAAAATTAACCCTTGTAATTTATTCCCTGTGATTCTTGTGAGTTTCTGAAATTGTCGATTGACACTATATCCCTCCAGTATTCAAATTATGATTCAGTAAGTTTCTAATGAGGACTGAGGGTCTGCCTTTCAAAAAAAAAAAAAAAAACTTCCAGGTGTTGGTGACAATATGGACCCATGGCCCATGGACCAACCACATTTGAAGTAGCAAAGCATTAGGGTATCCACAGTAATTAGGCCTGTTACTGTGCAGCTGTTGTTATGATTAATGAATCCTCCTTATATTAATATCCATAAATCTGCTCTGACAGTTTTCCTTTATAACCCTTATTTCCTTTCCTTGTAGCTCATGTCTGACCTGGACCTTTGCTTTGTTGCTTACATGTAATAGACCATATTTGTACACATGTCCAGCTTTACCTAATTTGAGGCAATTGTGTTTAGAATTTTGATGTCAATATTCATATCACAAACAACTTTAATTTGCCTCTCACAACCTTCCTTCCTCCCTGTATTTTCTTTTACTCTTGTCTGTTTGAATTGATCCATGAAAAATCTATTTTTCCAGATCAAATGAGTCAATCAAAGGGAACACTTAACTGTACTTAATCAAATGTGTATGAGGGTCGTTCATGAGGAAAAAGAGAAAAGAAGATGAGAGAATGGTACTATTGATGCATGTACTCACAGAAACACACTGATCAATACGATGCAAACCATTTGTGGCTCTCTATTTTGTGAAAGATTAGGGGAAAACTAAATTATGTGCTATTAAAGCCACATCCTACCACTGTTACACGTCTGTCAAGATAAAATAACCCAACATTTTGGAACTTAGCAGCAGAATGCTAAAGAACAATCATCCATGATGTGGTAAGGAGAAAACACAGTCTATCTAGGCGTGGTTTACCATAGCCTATAGTACTAAATTCATTAAGGAAAGCAAATGATTGAGTGACGTTAGTATCATGCATAAATAAAAAGTCCCTTGTTCATATCTACCTCTTCAACAACAGTTTGTCATTCAGCCATGGACGAAAGATTATTTCATGAGTTGTGGGATCCAGAATTATCAATATTTACCAATGGCTGTGAAAGGAGTTACATTCTCCTTGTATCAGGTAATAGGAGGGCAGATCTTGATCTAAGATGTATACCCTGTATTGGATCATAGACTGGCTCTAGCATGTCTTAGCTGTGGTCCAGGAACCTTTGGAAACCAGTCTTAGAATATTACCTACGGATGGGTAAGCATTTCTGGAAGTCCAGGTTTCTAGAAAAGTCCCAGTATACCAATAAATGGGAAAAGAGATGAACTTAGACATTTTGGAGAGTTTATGAGGCATGAAAACAGGATAAGAAAGCAGCAAATAACACAGAGTATATTAAAGGATAAGGATCTGTCTAAAACTTCATCAAGAAATCCACCCATGAACCTCTGTGACACATGGCCCATACACACCCCCAGAATGCTGTGTTCTTCACCCACACAATTATCGTTCCCTGTGATTAGCTATTTGTGCACACTCCCAGATGGTGGCAGCAAGATTGAGCTTTAATAGGTATCAGTGAGCATGCACAAAAGTTAGTCTCAACCTGTGGACTAGGGGGGAAACCACAGATTTGAGCTTTAACACCACTTTGGTGAACACTAAAGGAAAGCTGTAAGCAGATGTATTGGTGCTTTGCTTGGCCAGGAGTAGGGATGCAAGATTAAGGATTTTACCTTCATCCTTGGATTATGAAACCTGCAACAGATATATGTACAGGAGGTCTGAGAAAACATCAGAATAACTAGCAGGGTATAGAATGTAGTCCTCATAAATATTAAGGACTAGAAGAGGTGACTGCTACTTCGAATAGGAAGACAACAGTGCAAAACTTCAAAGAAAATAATCAAGGAGGCATGACACCACCAAAGGATCATGATAATCTTCTAGTAACGAATCCCAAAGTCATGGAAATTTTGACTATAAACAATAAAGAATTCAAAATAAACATTTTAAGGAATTTCAATGAACTACATGAAAACACAGACAATGAAATTAGGAAAGTAATGCATGAAGAATATGAGAAGCTTCACAAAGAGATGGAAATCATGAAAAAGAACCAAGCAGCAGTTCTGGAGCTAGAGAATATATCAGTTAGATCCCTTATGCAAAATCCTAGCCTACACATATGATACTGAGTGATATATAAGAACTTTCATCTATCTGGCATCTTCTTATGCCCCTATAGTCATTGTTTTTTACCTCTCTCTTCGAAACTGTCTTTGTTTTTCGCTCTTGTTATTCCCATGGATTTCCCAGTTTGTTCACAATGATGTATAGATAGAAGTCATGTTCTTTCTGAGGTCTACATCTGTATTATACAATTTGACAGAGTTAGATCTACCGAGTCACATCACCCATCTGCCTGAGTCAGAGCCTGGGCCTTCCTGAATAGTACTTACGCATAGAAATGACAGAATTCACTCCAAGGATCAGTGACGTGCTTACTGCATGTAATGTTTCTTTGGATAACTCTAATATGCTAATGGAAGGCTGGGGGAGAAGGGGAAAAATCTAAACCACACACACAAAATTTTCAATTAATAATTTTCCATTAATCTATTGCTTAGTGATTTTACAGGACTACAACTTTGGTGTTTTGTGTTTCTTTTATTTTGAACCAGTGTACAAGCACTACACTGAGATTTGTTACAAAAATGTAGTTACATTTTAATTTATAATTTACTTAATTCAGCATCATTGTAATTGCATTTATAAGAGGTTTTGCATTCTTTTTAAATATCCTCATAATATTTTACTCTGATGTCTGCTATTAAAATATTAAAGCTAAAATAGCATGTGAATTATGGCCATACAAGTACTAAAAGAAGCACTAGAAGATTATTTCACTTTTGTTTGGTTTTGCTCTTACAAAACTATTTCAAAGATGATAGAGTATTTGGCTAGATAATGCTATTTTCCTCCATGTCACTGTCATCCAGTTATCTGCTTAATTGTCACTTTGTTAGAGAGCCCTTTCCTGACCCTCAAAGTAAAAGAAGTTCAAAGGACTTCTCATTTATTTTTTTCGTATAGAACTTATTAACCTCTGATGCCGTATGGGGATTCACCCGTGTTGCACCATTTTTCTGGCTTTCCCAACTCCCTTCAAGCAGGGGACTTTATTTATTGGTGTATTTGTAATGTCTAGAACACTTCCAGCCATGTTACTTAGACATCAGCAAAACTTTTTCAAATATAATTTGACACATATTGGATGTATATTAAAATGAAAATTAGAATTTTTTTTAAAGATTTATTTATTTATGCATACAAGAGCTGGGGTACAGGCCAGAGGTGTGTGTGGGGGGGTGAGAGGATTCACCACAGAGAGCGGGGAACAGAACAGGCAGATCAACAGAAGTACACTGCTGAGGGGAGCAGCGGGCACAGCAGGAGAGGTCTGCTGCACCATGTGGGTCCCCTCCCCAGCGGGCGGCAGGGATCGAACTCATGCTGCAGTGGCTGCGGTTTGCTTCATAGTGCGTTGCTTAACCCACTGCGCCACCAGAGAGGCCCCGAAAATTAGAATTTTTAAGATCATTCTGAAAAGTATCACTTGCAAATGATAGAAGTAGCTCAGCACATACTTTAATAATAGTGTAATTGGTATTTCAAAATGCCTAACAGGTAAGATATTGTTCTTTATCTTTTCCTTCTTTTCTGACATTTCCATTCATTATTCTATAATGTACCAGCATTCCCTTAGTAAAGGGAGATTTTTGACCTTGCAGACTTCCTAAAAATAGCAAATATTTAATTCCATACACACAATCACACATACCACATGTATGTATATGTATTTTTGTGTTGTTTTAACTGTTTTTTTATAAATGTGTTTCACCACTTGCACTTTTTTAATGTGCTTGTCATTATTGTCATTGTTTATAAATAAGTATGTAGTAGTTAGGTCTTCATCATTAGGTTGTAAATTCCTTGTAGGTTGCAAGCATCTTATAATGAAGAAATTAAAGAAGTCAGGACTATTACATTCAAAACATGATGCTTTCAAATACACTTTTGAATGCTCACCTCAGTATTCTAATTAAATTGTAATTTCAGTATATGTATCTCCTTATCTAAATGCCTTTAGCAATTTGAAATGACTTACTGAATTTTCTAACACATTCCAGATTGAATGGAAGCATATCAAAATTGTCTGCTATTCAAATGTTCTATCACAAGCTGTAAATAGACCACTGTTTTCTGCCAAAGGTGCACTAATTGTGATAAAGCCATTTTGATAAAAGTTATCCCTCTGTTAAGTGAAACATGGAGTAGCTGATTTATTTCTGCAACAGTTAGAAACTCTGCATTTAATAACAAACTTCTACTTCATTTTATGTCCCCATAATTTTTTTAGAATTATAAGAAAGCCCTTGCATTTGATTAGGTTCAAATGATGCCTCATTGATAATGCAAATAATTTGGCAAGAGTCTAATTGTATAGAACAAGTAAATATTACAGATACAGTACTCATTTGCCTACAATTACACAGGTAATGTCTGTATTTAGTTTCTTAATTTCTCATTATAAGACAATTGCATCTCATCTAGTAGTGTTTAATTGCATTGTTTCTATTGCTAGAATAACAGCACATTCCTTTTTTTAAAGATGTTGAATGACAAATAAATTTAGATTGTAATCACTTAGTATTCCATCTCTAAGCAAGAGCATTCAAAAGTTTCAGTTTGCAATGAAAAAACCTGATTTCCACTAATGATGGCCCAATGGGAGCATTCTAGATCAGTCCTTATCCTGTTTATCATCATCTGCTTTAACTGCGGTCATAACCATTATCTTTACAAGTACTTTTAGCTAATAACTTTACTATTTTCTAAAAGTGTTACTCTGAAACCACATAGGGTTTTACCTCACATCTCAAAGCCATTTTCTTTCTGTTTCTAATTCTAATTTTGCATATCTGTATTGGTAAGTACTGGGTACATTTGGAATGACAAGTATGCAGTTATGTTAAGCCCAGTCCACAGTTCCTTATCCTAGTTCTCATTTTGACCTTAGTAAAAATTTTACAAGGAAACAAAAACATAAGATAAAAGAATTACACAGCTTCTGTGTTACCTTGTAACAATGGATGCTGTCTTATTTGCAACTGATATTTATGTGTCCTTTATTCCAGATTTATTTTCTAAATGATTCACTTACTCTTAGCCTTTTTCATAGAATAATGTTTTCTTTATTTAATTTCATTTTTTTCCTCATTAGATTTATTAAATTGTATTTGACAACATCTTAGTCCCCAGGGAGTTCCCACCACCATTTCACCCGTGCTCCATCACCTCAGACCCTTGTGCTCTTTAAGCCCTCCTCCCAGTCTTTGCCCTCCCCTCCCTATGCCCAACCCCCATGTTCCATTTGGTCTATCTTTAACCCTTTGATCTTGTTGAGTTTGTTTGTTTGTTTGTTTTTGGTTGTAATTGCCCTGTTTCCTTGAGCTTTCTCTTGTTTTTTTTTTCTTGTTTTTTTTTTGGTTTACATCTTTTTGATTTTTTGCTGTAGTGTTGTTCTTTCTTTCATTCCTCCTAAAAGTGAAATCATCAATATTTTTCCCTTGCCTTCTGACTTATTTCACTGAGTATAATTCCTTCTAGCTCCATCCATGTTTCTATAAATGGCCCTATTTATCATTTTTTGATTTTTGATTACTGAATAGTATTCCATTGTGTATATGTACCACATTCATTGCTGCTATAACCAGTGCTTCGAACTCAGTGGCTTAAACAACATAAATATATTATCATCATTCTACAGTTCTGTGGGTCATCATCCCAAAACAGATCCAGTGAACTGAAATCAGCATGCCAAATGTCTCTGGTGAATCCTCTCCCTCATCCCCATACTTCTGGCCTATACCCCAGTTCTTGTATGCACAAATAAATATATCTTAAAAAAAAAAGAATACTTCATCCTTTAGCTATTGTCACATTTCTCTTTGAGTGCAGCCAGAAACGATTCTGCACATTTAAGGATTTGTGTGATTAGTTTGGACCTGACTAGACTACTCAGGAAGACCTCCCCTCTAAAAGTCTATTCTACCATGTAAGATAACAGATTCCAAGTTCCAGAAATAAGAATGTAGACATCTTTGTGGGAGCCATTATTCTGTCCGCACATAGGCTCTTACACTTAACACAGTTGAGTGCTTCCTATGGATGGGTATGCTGCACTTTGTAAAATATGACATTAGGCTTATGAAATTAACCATAGAACCATTATTTATTAATGCTGGAAAAACAAACAAGGCTAAGCTTTGTTTCCAACCTCAGCTTTCTCTTTCTTCTTTCCTCTTTTTTTTTTTAATGGTAATGGAGGATGGGGCTGTAACTTACTCCTTTTTTCGCATTGGCAGTTTTATATTGAAACATTGAAGTAATGTCAATTCTGTTGATTTTCTAGCTAAAGACTGAGAAGCCACGTAAATTCACATCCGTTCAGCATCAGTTTTCTCATGAGGGATTTTCCCTTTTGTGAGAGATTTTCCAGGCACACCTAATATTTATGGAAGGCACAGTTTGATCTTGACAAACAGGAGGCCCGATCTTTAGGAAATTTTATTGACTTGTATTGGCCATATCACTAGTATTGATTAAGGGATGCTTAGACATTGATATCATTTGGTATATGTAATATTCATGGTAATTATAATTATTTGCTAAAGTTAAATATATGCTGTTTGTATAGGTAATTGAATATAAATATGATTTATATATTATGCTACTTGTGAACAAGTGACACCCTTATAGTTTTGTTTTGCACTGTTTTACCCTCTCTCTAAAATGTTTTGTGTATTTGGTAAAATAAATCAGGATGAAAGTATGTAGTTTATTTTTTAATATTACAATAATTCACACAAAGGGAAAATACCTTTCAATGCTTGTTGAATAACTTTTGAAAACAAGAATATGTGTGTTTATTTGTAGGTTAAAAACAATTTTTAGAAATACAGAAAAATGCTGGACATTTTCTCACGGTTTGGGCAATCTATTTTGAAATGTGTTATTTGGTTTCATCAATCAATTTCATATAGTTGCCTTTTGTCAACAAAGGGCATTGCCAGGTTGATTGATGAACTATTCAAATTAAGCGTGTAGACTTACCTGCTTTGTCTAATGCTGTTATGTATGATGATTCCTCTACAAGGTAAACTTAATGAGTTTCCTAAATTTGTTCTTCTCAATACCTAGTCTTCTAGTCTAACTAGTGCCTTGAGGGAGAGTATCTGAGTGTATTGTGTCTCTTCAGTGAAATCCCTTTAGATGGGCTTAAGATAGCCAGATGGCTCCAAACTTATTAATGTAGAAAATTTTACTTAGCTTAACTTCTTTCATTCTTAGGGAAACAATCTTCATTTTCTTGATTAACTTTCGTTTAAATGCTTATTTTACACTGTCTTTATTTGTACTATGCTTCATTAAGCCTCAATTTCCATTTAATTTTGATTGTCTCTTATTACTCGAGTTCCTGTGTCTCAGTTCACTAATGAAATGTTTTCTAACCTGTGAAAATTCAGAAAAAACTCAAAGACCTATATAAAAGTACATTGTGGGTTTCTAAAAGAAATGTTCAGGTCTTCTGGGGCTTTGGTGCACTGCAGAATGTAAACACTGTTCTTGCTCTATAGTCATTGAAGTCTTTCAATTCTCAGTTCCCATATGTTAAATCTACCTCTCTGATAGTGTTGTAAATGCCGTAGTGTATTGCTTTGTATCCTTCTGCCGTGGCTGTTCCTTGTCACTTGATCTTGGCTTTTCCAAATTCAGATATTTGAAAATCATTTCCAAAAAGATGAATATTAAATGGCATTATGTATACATTTAGATAAAATAAGAGGCAAATATTCAGACACAGAAGCTTCTCTTTGTGTTATTTCAAAAGATATATAGGTTTGGGTCATGGCATAATTTAGAGCAAAGGAAGTAGAACTGAAAATCAGGATGCAGATGTGTATCACTCCTAATACCTGAAGTAGGCTAGTGAGATTTTACACTTAATTACCTTTCTAGACCAGAGCTCAAGTCCCAGTAGAAATAATCACCACTGTCCACACCCAGGCCTCTTTCACTGATCTCCAAATAGTGATTAAGGTGCTGAAGTAAGGTGTGACTGGCCAGTAGTCCATTGATTGTTTTCTCCTATTTCTTCCCATTTTTACCCTATTTCCAGACTTGAGTTCTTAGTTCTGATTTAGTGCTCTGAGCCAGGTTCTCAAAAACACCAGCCATTTTCTGGGGATAGCCACAGCTTGGATTCTAGCCCTGTGCTCAGTTGGCCTGACTGATTAATTTACATGATTGCACTCAATCCCCATTTCCTTTCCTCCCCACCCTATCTTCTTTCTTTCTCTTTCTTTCTTCCTCTTTCAAGTTCAAATTTTTTGCATTCCCTAAATAGGCAGATCTGAAGAACTGTATCATTGATCACCCACCAAGACTTACACTTGAAGTTATCCCAATTATGACTGTGCATAACTTACCTTCATTTTTCTTTTATTGGAAAGTATGTTTTATTTTAACATACTATATTCATTGTGGATAATGTTTTATACATTTGTTGTTGACATAGATAAAACTTCATTCAAAGTTTCTAATTGTACCTTTTATCTGTATATTAAGGTGGGTTTCCTACATGTTCTAAATGTTCTAGTTTAGATGTTCTAGTCTAAATGTTCTGCATTTCCTAAATGTTCTAGTTTACTGAAATGAAAGTGTAGTTTTCAATTAAAATCTTCACAATTTTTAAAATTATACCACAAAGATGAACATTTAGCAATCTTGTTCATTTTAGTGCAAATCTTCCCATTTTTATTCATTTATTTATGAAAATCTTTTTGAGAAAATGCCAAGTGAACTTTTCACTAGTAGGACCATGGAAAGGAGGAGAGACTAGTTCAAACTTCTGATCCTCTAACTTACAATCTAATGTTAAAACTGGTTGAACATAAGCAAGTCTTCTAACTAACTTTGCAGTCTTTGGAAATGCAAATAATTTCACATAAAAGTAAAATCTGACTTTCATAATGTTTGTGAAATATTTATACTGTAAACAGCAGACCTTCCAGTATTCTAGGTATGCAATATTAGGCTCGAAGGTCATGATACTACATAATCCTGATAATTTGAGTCATTTTGATGAGTTCCCATATTTAAAACTAAATTATATATTTTTATCACAAATGCCACTATTTCATTGAGTATTTTCATAAGTGTCAGTAAAATCTATAGGCCTTGAACCTATTTACAACAAATTTATCAGATGTAAAATTTCCTGTATTAATACAGAATTTTATGTTTGCATTAACATACCACTGAAAGTGGATGTTTTCTGAGCATTTCTTATTAATGTTATATTGTCATTCATTTATAATTATCTGTTTCTTACACTCAGAGTCTCTTATGCTACCTTAACTGCCATATTAGTCTAATTTTCTATTTCCCATTTTTAGGAACTTTCCTTATGTTGAGTAACATCTTTCTTCAAAGATAAAATTTTGTCTACTTAGTCTTCATCTGTTTTCCTTTTGAGACTGATCTTTATCTGGAATCAGATTCCAATGAAGTGCTAAAGTATTTTGCAAGATCCTTATCTTCTTGTCTTTATTTTGTTGTATTTTAATTTTCAGTGTTCATTGATCATAATGTTAGGTTTTAAAATGTCCCTTTTCAAGATTACACTTAAGTGTAATTTTCTTCTACTTTGTCCTTCTTCTGCTCTCTTACTTATTATAAGCCATAATTAAGCAAATTTTTGCTGAAGCCTTGTTCCTTTACACATTTAGAGTATATATAGTTACCTTTTTGAACTTTAGCACAGTGTTTTAAATTTGACAACAGCACTATAGTGAATCAAAAACCGATGAAGATAGATATACTAAAATATACATTAGGCATGTATCATCAAATTGAAGAATATTGTATCAAATGTAAACTACCACTAACATTTGGCAAAGCTTCTTTTGGGTCTCATATTAGTTTATCCTGTTTGTCCATTTTTGTCCTATTTAAGTTCTGTAGCTCCTACTTTCGTAGATGTTTCTAGCTTAACCTATATCGTGGCCACTCAACAATTTCCAACATCATTAAAAAACCATTTAAGCTTATTTTTCTTATTAATAGTTGCTACATTCTAAACTTAATGAGAAGATTGAAGGAAAAATGGGTGTTGACAGTAATTAGTATTTTGCATCTAGCAGTTATATAGCACTGTTTTTCAAAAAATATTTTCACCATTATTTTTAAAAAAGTTTTTACTATATCATTTTCAGCATTGACATTTTTCTAACAAAAAATATAGCTCTTAATTTACTCACAAATTGAACTTGTTTTCAGTGCCTGGTGTAGCCTTTTGTTGTCTTCGAATTGCTTATCTTGTATTTCCATATGAAAAATAGATACCTATTTGGCTCACCTTCCCCCCCAAAAAAAAGCTGTGTATCTCTCTTTAATTTCTCTGGAGACAATGTCAGAACATCCGTGATTGTAGTGCCTTTCAAAGTCAATTTTATATTTATACTATCTTAAATGATAATTGGTTCATCTTACGTTTGGTGGTCCTCCACAATTTAATAGTCAGCAAAACTTAAGTTTTTGAGTAATAAAGGATAGATGTAACAACATTGAGAATCTTCCCTAAATTCAGAGCAAGAGTGACAGAAGAGAGAGAAAGACTAAAAGTTCAAGTAAGAAGTCACTGGAAAATTTCTTACTAGGTACTTGGCAGGTAATAGGGATGCTCTTGCCAATGGCACTCACCATGCTGACATGTCCAATCAAGAAATGGTCATTTATATCAATAAAGATTGAGCTCCTCTATTATTTCCCCTAGACCATCATGATTTTTCTGTCAGTCCATATCTCTGTGCCCACGTTAAATCTTTTCACACTCTGGGTGTCTACAAAGAGTGGGTGGGGGTGCAATTCTAGTGATGACTGTAATTTACTTTGCCTGTTACATTCACTTCATTTCTACCTCATTTCTCTTTGCTGCCCTCTCATTTGTCTTATTTTCCTTACTTGTTTTCTTATTTTAATCTTTATTGACTTCAATTTTTATTCCATTATTTAAGCCTAGGACCCTTATTTTTTACACTCATTTTTAATTCATTTTTTTATATTTTGACTAATTATAAATTTGTTTTTCTCTTACTTTTTTATTTAGTTACCATCATTAAAGAAAAAATTAATCCAAGTGGAATGTTCTTTAGATTAAGTGATTATTGATAATTCATTGACTCTTGTCTAATATTATACTGATTAACACCATAAGATCTTGTCACATAACTTTTGAGAAAAGGATTCTGTTTGTCTTGTTTACTTTTGTAAATCCATCTTATAAATTTCACTATATATACTCAACTTGAATATTTTGGTGTTAAGAATGTCATTAAATACCAAGTATCCTCTTGAGAAAATATTTAATGTCAAGAAGAAAATTATAAAGTTGGTAGAATATATCACAAATACATTGTAATTGGAGTTAAGATGCAGTGGTAAACTCAGTGGAATTCAAATATTAGTAAGACTTAAACCACATAGATTTTTTTATTGAATGACTAATTTGGGATGGAAAAGTATTGGTACATTCAATTTGTTTTTATAAAGCGTTATTTTAAATAAGAATTGAGAGATAAAATTTATGAGTTCTTCAAAATATTGTGCTTTCAAATTTTTAACTGCTAATTGAATTTTAGTGTGAGTATAATGCATAATTATATAACTAGTAAGACTCATTGAATCTGGAAGATTCAAGTATGGTTTCTGTGTTGGCCAATCTACTGACATGTTTAATCAAAAAATGGATATTTATATCAAAATACTTTAGTAGTGAATGCCAATCCAATCATAAATTCAACTTAGAGATTCAAATGTTTGTGGTATAGTCTGACTATGAGTTTTAATCAGGCTTTGTTTCTATACTTTTAAAAATTATTTTTCAGGAAGTTTTAGTATAGCATGTATTTTAGCCTTGAGAATTTGTTGAGGATAATGTTTATGTTTTATTCATTTTGGATCCCCTCCTGGAAGTGTTACTCACTTTTTCTGCAATTACACACACATCAGATGGGATTCATTACAGGTCACACTGCTTTAGGCTGTAGGTCAAATGCAAATACATAATACAAATACAAATACATAAGTCAGTCCATTTATCATTCTCATTTAAAATGGAAACCTTAATATAATCAGTTCTATAATTCTAGTACAACTACCTCCCAAACTTTGTTGAGACTGACTTCTCATTTGCCTCCTCAGAATAATGTAGATGGTTTTAAAAACAACATGAAATAAGCCAGCAAGAAATATCATTTTTAATTATAACTTTGCCTTTTTCTTTTTATTAAGGTAGCATATTAGTTTACGATGTACTGTAAAGATATTGTTACTGTATAGATTTCATGTGTAGAGTTTTTCACCCCAGCAACTGTATATATTGCACTACACCTACCGCCAAATGGCCAGTCATCATCCACCACCACCCAGTTGGCTCTCCTATCTGTTCCTTCCCCCATTCTTTCCCTCTGGTAACAACCATTTTGCTCTCAAAATTTAAGGTTTTCTTTTGTTTGATTGATTGATTTTTTTCGCCTTTATATTTCATAAGTGAGTAAAATCATATGGTATTTGCCTTTGTCCTTCTGACTTATTTCACATATCATAATCTCCTCAAGGTCCACCAATATGTTACCAATTTTTTCTATTTTTAAAACCATTATAGGTATACTATTCCTGGAAGGACTGGAATAACATGACACCCTCAAAAGCTTCATTCTTTATGGGCCAACAATATGTTTAAGAAGAAAATTAATATTTTGTTTATTTATTGACAAATGTAAGCCAAAATATCTAGATGTGGCATTTGACATAAACCTGGGCTTCAGCTGTGACCATCCCAATATGAACAATACTTACAATCTTGAAAATTTTGTAGACAGTTTTATTGAGAATTATATTCTTTGGGGTTTTCATTGATTTGCCTTAAAACCTAGTTTCTTTGGTTAGGAATCCTTTGGTGATTAGTTTTCACCAAATTAGTTTTCAATTTATGCTTGGAGCAAACTTGTTTCTTTAGAAATGATTGTTGATTTAGGGACTATGGGAATAATTTTCCAACATTTTCCACTTTCTGTGGCTTATTTCCCCTTTGTTGCAATCAGCCCCTCCTCCTGCCAATGTTTTATTTTTAGCATTTTTTTTTCAATTTTAAATATTAGTTATCATCTGGGGTTATATTTCTACTCTATAAAAAGTAGGTCAAGAATACTTAAGATTGTTTTGGGGGATGCATCTTCAAAGGCGTCTTTGAGATGTTTGTCTTGTAGTGTTTTACCTATGTTTTCTTCTATAAATTTTATAGTTTCAGGTCTTACATTTAGGTCTTTTATCCATTTTGAGTTGATTTTTGTATATGGTTTGAGGTAGTGGTCCAGTTTCATTTTTTTGCATATGGTGGACCAGTTTTCCCAGCACCATTTATTGAATAACCTGTCTTTGTTCCATTGCAAATTCTTTGCTCCTTTGTCAAAGATCACTTGTTCATAGTTGTGTGGTTTTACTTCTGTGCTTTCTATACGGTTCCATTGGTCTGTATGTCTGTCCTTGTTCCAGTACCATGCTGTTTTAATAATTGTTACTTTGTAGCAAAGTTTGAAGTCTGGGAGAGTGATACCTCCAGTCTCCTTTTTATTAAGTAGAGCTTTGGCTAATTGTTTGTTTTTGTGTGTGTCTCCGTATGAATTTCATCAACATTTGATCTATTTCCTTAAAGAATTTCATTGGAATTTTTATTGGTGTTGCGTTGAATCTGTAAATTGCTTTTGGTAGGATGGCCAATTTGATGATGTTGATTCTTCCTATCCATGAACAGGAGTTATCTTTCCATTTCTTTTTGTCCTCTTCTATTTCTTTTAATAGTGTTTTATAATTTTCTCTATATAGGTCTTTTGTTTCTTTTGTTAGGTTGATTCCCAAGTATTTTATTTTCTTGGTTTCAATTGTAAAGTTTATGTTTTTCTTGATTTCTTCTTCTTAGGACTGGTTGTTTGTATATAAGATGTGGTACATATACACAATGGAATACTATTCAGCAATCAAAAATTATAAACTAGGGCCATTTATAGAAACATGGATGGAGCTAGAGGGAGTTATATTCATTGAAACAAGTCAGAAGGCAAGAGAAAAATATCGGATGGTTTCACTTTTGGGAGGAATGTGAAAGAGCAACAACTACAAAAAACAAGAGTAAGCTCAAGGAAATAGGCAGTTACAACCAAAAACAAACAACAACAACAAACTCAAGACTAAAAGGTCAAAGATAAACTAAAGGGACTATGGGGGGGCAGGGGAGGGAGGGTAAAGATGGGGATGAGGGTAGAAGGAGCACAAGAGGCTGAAGTGATGGCGCACGGAGAAATGGTAGTGGGAACTCCCTGGGGAATACAAATGATGTAAAATATAATTAAATAAATCTAATTTTAAAAAAGAGTACTTATGATTGTTAACGAAGAATGCATAGAAGACACCTAAATAAGTTGATGACTAGCCCTAACTCAAACTCACTGAGTCAATGCTTCCAACAAGGGGCCCCAGGAATGTTAATATTTTTTCTAGTTTGTAGTTTTGATTTCATATGAATTGAAAGGTAAGATTTGTTGTGACTTAAGTCATGTATACCTCTACCAAAAAGAAAGGTATCTAATTATGTAAGGAGCTAGATTAATGTAATGGGTATGAATGGAAAATAGTTCTGTAAGGCAGGCTCTAAAACATCATTGGTTTATATCTAACAGTTATACACAGCATGCTTGCTGAAGCTAAGTTTGAGGTACATATTTTGTTCTGAGTCTTCAGGTAGCCAAAGGTAAAATGATACAAAATTAATCTACATGTATTCCACTGTCTGTGTTGAATTTTGAAAAATTCCTTAAGAATACTGAGCCCTCATAAACTTGAAGATTCGAGAAATTAGATGTGGGTCAGCTCTCATGAATTCCTTAACATAAGTCTGTGTAACATGAAATGAGTCTTTCCTGGAGGAAAAAAAATGGAATTTGTGGACTATGTGAATCATTTTCCAACAGGTTTTGGAAGATTTTGATGTCCAGACTTGTTGATAATATACTAGGGTTTTTAGAAATACTCTTGTTTTTTTGGTAAATGATGTTTACTAACATTAGCCCCTGCATTCTTTTTTAGTACAGAGACTTAAATCATTTGTACTCTATGGGTTGAGAGTGATCTATACTTTTTAAAATTTTTTAACATTTTTGGCCTGTCATAGATAACATTTTTTATGTACTTGCCATCATACAATATACAGGTCATTGCTTCATCATCCTCATAAAAATTTTATAGTAAGCATATCAATGAGTCCTCTACTGGAGAAACAGAACCAATACACAATACATCTATTAAGAGATTTATTGTAAGAAACTGTCTTATACAGTTTGTGGACTGGCTAGAAAAGTGTCAAGTGTTTAGAGCAGGCAGTCAGGAAGAGCAGACTGGAACTCCTGGAGATGAGATGAAGCTGTAGTTGACAGAGGCAACTTGCTCTCCAAGATAGCCCCAGCTCTGCAATAAAGTCTTTCGCCTGATTGAATCAGACCCACCCAGATTACCCAGGATACTGTCCCTTAAAATCCACTCATCCAGATTATAAAGCCCAGATGCTAGAAAGGAAAATTGACACTTGATCATTGATTGACCTAGTAAAGAAATGAACGCTGCATGCTCTCAGGAGGGCAAGCTTACACACACACAGACCACCACCACCATCACGAACATTGTGCAACTGATGATGCACAAATGATAAGGGACTATTTAGGTGATTAGAATACATTTATTAATATTGTAGGATTTGACCAGCATTTTCATGAATTCAGTGAGGTTAATTTTCTTTTTGGAAGCCATGAGAAATGATCTGTTCATTACAAATTAAAGCAATCTTGGAAATAATTTGACAGTCAATCATCATTTAGTAAAACTGAAATAAAATGTCAAGAGTAAACTATAAAAGACAGTGGGATTACTCATAGTCATTACTGTCATTTTAAGATGAGGGAAAAAAACTAGAATGTGATTACTACCATTATCAGAATTAGGTGGTAAGTGAACTTCAAATGTAAATCTGTAAAGTATTGCATTTATTTTGTTGGATTTCTGCATATTGGATTAATGGGTGAGTGGCAGAAATTTGTAAAACAGTCACTCCAATACACTTAACTCATTGATTACACAATAGCAGCTAAAGAAATATTTATTATTCTATTACGACTGCTTGAATTTGTGAGACATTTTGTTCTGCATATATTCAGAAATTATGCTCTAATTTCATCTACTCTCAAATATGTTTCTGCTTTGGAAAATAGGGAAGGCTAGATGAAGGTCACTGGCTTCCCATAGAGTGTTGGGATAAGGTGAAAGAAAAGAGAGTACTATGGGGACTACAGTGATGTAAGAAAAAAAAACTAATAAAAGAACAAAAACAGAGGTGTAATCACTAAAAAAAATTATGAAAGTTGGTATGTGTTCTAGAGTTTTAAGTTGACTTGCTTCTAAAATTTAAATCTTTTGTGCATTGCCTTATTTAATAATTTAATAATTTTTCTTTTTGCAAATAGCATAATACTCCCCAATTTGACCAAGCATGTACTTGAATAGGCATTCCTGCTTATGTTACCTTCTTTGTAAAGTCAGCCTTATATAAGGAGACTGTCCTTACCTGAAAATATGTACTTTCCTTATACTGAGTGTTGACTCTGCATCAGAGCTTACCCATGAGCTTTTGATGGAAATATAGACTGGCCCAGTCTTAATGGAAAATGGTGTGGCAGTTCCTCAAAAGATTAAAAAGGGATTTTCTTACGATCCAGCAATCCCACTCCTACATATCTTTTCTTTCTGATTCTTCTTGTTTTATGGCGTAGGCCTCTATTGCTATTGATTTCCTTCTTAGCAGTGCTTTTCCTGTGTTTCATAGGTTCTCATAGTTTGTGTCTTCATTTTCATTCATCTCCATGAATTATTTTTGATTCTTCTCATTTACCCAATAGTTGTGTAGTAACGTGTTGTTTATCCTCCACAAATTTGTGGTTTCACCTCTTTGTTATTTTGGTTGATATCTAACTTCATACCATTTATGACCCAAAAAGGTACTTGCTATGATTTCAATCATCCAAAAATATGGTCTATCCTTGATAATGTTTTATGAGCACTTAAAAAGAATGTGTATTCTTTTGTTTTGGGATAGAATGCTCTGTAAATATATATCAAGTTCATCTTTTATAATTTGTCATTTAAGACTTGTTTCTTTAGTGACTTTGTCTGAATGAGCTGTGCTTTGCTGTAAAGGGGACATTAAAGTTTCCTACTATTATGGTGCCAATGTCTGCCTTTTGATCTGTTAATATTTGCTTTATATATTTCAGTGTCTGAAAATTGGGCACATGTATATTAGTAATTACTTGTGTCTTATTATATTATTGCCCCCTTTATTATTATTAATACCCATCTTTGTCTGTTGCTATGTATTTTAGGGGCTGGAGGTCTATTTTATCTGATATAAGTGAGCATCTCCAGTCTCTTAAAGTTTTCCATTGGCTTGGAGAACCATTTTCTATCCCTTGACTTTAAGTCTGTTTGTCTTTATTGCTAAAGTGAGTCTCCTATAAATAGCATCTATTTGATTTGATTTTTTAATCCATCCCTTCTACTCTGTGCCTTTTAATTGGAGAGTTCGGTCCTTTTACATTACGGTGATAATTGATATTTGAAGACTTACTGCTGCCATTTGGCTTCATTGTCAGCCTGTATATTTATTTCCTTGTTATTTGTGCTATATTTTTTCTGAGGTAACACTGGTTTACAATACTACATAAAATTTAAAGGTCTAGGGTCTCACTACTTCAGATGCAGGTACTGAACCACACCCACTGCCCACCACCAAAGCACCCGTAATCTTCCACCCCATGCTCAATTTGATGAACTTGTAAAAAAATTAATTTAGATAGACCTCTTTTCAACATTTCTTGTAAGAAAGACCTAGTGGTAACAAACTCCCTCAGCTCCGGTTTGTTCGGGGAGGGCATGTCTTATTCAAAATAATTTGATTGACAATAGAAAGGTCACATGCTGACTGTAATCATATGACACCTTGGGGACTACATAGCACATGTATACTGAAATTGTTAGCTGTCATTCTGTATTCTCTCTTTTTCTATTTAGCTTGTTAATTATTTGACTATACTTCTGGAAACTGTGCAAAAGACCCCAAGAAAAATTTGCAAAACTGTCACTTCATTCAAGAACAAAATATAGTCCAAAAATTATGGAGAATGTCATAAAATGACAAATTTACTGATCAATATATTACTTTTTTCTTCTGTGTTCTATTTTTATTTCTCTATTTTACATCATTCATTTCTGTACAGTTTGCTTTCTCAGGTGTAGTGGTGGGAATATGTTACTTTCAAAAAATAAAATGGGCAGTGCTCTCTATTGTTTTTCTAATTTGTATGTTAAAACATATTAGGTGGGGAGCCTCCCTAGTGGCGCAGTGGGTTAATCAACGCAATATCAAGCAAACCGCGGCCACTGCAGCACGAGTTCGATCCCTGCCGCTGGCCAGGGAGGGGACCCACATGGCATGGCAGACCTCTCCTGCTGTGCCCGCTGCTCCCCTCAGCAGTGTGCTTCGGGTTGATCTGCCTGTTCTACTCCCTGCTTTCTGTGGTGAATCCTCTCACCCCCCCACACTTCTGGCCTGTACCCCCAGTGCTTGTGTGCTTAAATAAATAAATCTTTTTAAAAAAAACATATTAGGTGATTTTTTATCTAAATGAGGGGGTTTTATTAATTGTCTTCAAAAGGCTTATTAAAGGTTGATTAGATGGTTAAAATCAGAAAATTATGTAAGTTTGTGCTACTATCAAAAATGATGAACTAGGGCCTTTTATAGAAACATGGATGGAGCTAGAAGGAATTATACTCAGTGAAACAAGTCAGAAGGCAAGAGAAAAATATCGGATGGCTTCACTTTTGGGAGGAATGTAAGAGCAACAACTACAAAAAACAAGAGTAAGCTCAAGTAAATGGGCAATTACAACCAAAAACAAACAAACTCAACAAGACCAAAAAGTCAAAGAAAAACCAAAGGGACTATGGGGGTGAGGGAAGGGAGGAGAGGGCAAAGACAGGGATGAGGGCAGAAGGAGCACAAGGGGCTGAGGTGATGGGGCAAGGTGAAATGGTGGAATGGTGGTGGGAACTCCCTGGAGAATACAAATGTCATCAGATATAATTAAATAAATCTAATAAAAAATAAGTTTGTGCTACTGATTGTGTTAAATAATTACATAAGACAATTTCACATTTGTTACTTATTCTAGTCCTATGATCAGATGTTTATCACTGTATATTTTAAGGAATAAATGATTCCACAGTTCATGGACCAGGAAAATAGCCATACTTTAATTATCAGGATATAGATAAGCACTGTCTTGTAAGCTGTAGTAAAACCAAACATTTATGATATCTTTTAAATACAGTCCTATACCCTTCAAATGATTTTTATCTATTAGAAATTCCATATTGTTTGTCTGACTTAATGACTCATGAAAATGCAACCTAACAGTGAAAACAGTGAGATCATAGTAAGACAAATAATGGCTTTAAATCACTAGTGATATGGTCCATTTGTGTTAATGGCCTGTATTTCTAGACAAGTAATTGTGCTCTCATGTTTTAATTCTATTTCAGTTTCCAATCTCACTATCTAATTTTAGCAGAAAATATCAGTTTTAAAGTGTGTATTTTCTTGCCTATCACAAAGTAATCATTGTCATTGAGGTAAATTTGGAAAACACAGATAAATATGAATAATAAGAGTAAAGTATGCTGCTATACTTTCACATGGAATCACCAAATCTAATAAAAACATTGGCATTTATAATTATATAGCTTCTTTATACAAAATGTATGTTGTAATCTATATCATTCTTAATCATACTTCTTCTTTCTCTTAATGCATTCCGAATAGTTTGTGTCATTACATATTCTTGTTACACATCTATAGCCCTATAAGAATTCATTTAGCCAGTCTCCTTTTGATGAACATTTAATGTTAATTTATTGATGAAACGATGTTTTCCTGATGTTTCTGAATATTCTGTTTTAAATGAATGTATGAAATTTCTAGCCTCTTTCAGTACAAGAAGTATACATTAGTTTCATGTGTGTTGAAAAGAACCCATCTTTTTTTAAGGGTGGGGGAATCTAAAAAATAAACTGTAAATCTCACCTCCTAGGCTGACTTTTGTTATCTCTTTTGTATATTCTTTTTCAAGATTTATTTTTGCTCTAGATATATATTATTATAGTAGTTTAAGCATCATTTTCAAAACCAGATTTCCTCAAATCATCCTAGTTTTACTGTTTGTTAACTTGTGTTTTGAGTATGTTCCATAATATCTCTAAACCTGTTTCTTCATTTGTAAGGTAGGAGGGTGATAGAACTTACTTCCTAGAGTTGTGGGAATCTAATGCAATAAATACACACAAAGTAATAAACCTGAAAAGAGGAGCCCATCATCTGTTCTCCCTTTAAAATTGTAAAATTACATCAGTGTTATTGAAACAAATGCTTAACTAGAATAATTTTTAATGTATTGAAACTTGGAGATCCCTATATTAAAATATAGATTTTGAATTTGAGGTAACTACAATAGCATTGAATATGACTCACAGTCCTTAACTGAATCTATTCATCAGTTCATTTGTAGAGCACATGTTGCCTTACCAAAAGTATCAATATTTCACACACATGAATATTTTCATATAACATATAAATTTTTACCCAAGAATCAAGTGTACTTTTTTCTTAAGATTTATTTATTTATGCATATAAGAGCTGGGGCACAGGCCAGAGTAGCAGGAGGCGAGAGGACTCACCAGAAACAGAGTGGGGAGCACAACAGGGACTGACTGAAATACACTGCTGAGGGGAGTAGCGGGTGAGGCTGGAGAGGTCCTGCACCATGTGGGTCCCTCCCTCAGAGGCTTCAAAGTGTGGCGCTCAACCCGCTGTGCCACCAGGGAGGCCCATCAAGTGTATGTTCTTAACCTAAAGAACTTTAGATTTCATTTTTAATATTTTTTCAGAATTTTAGACAATATTAATACAAACTGTGGCTACATTAGGTTGAAGATAATCTTCCATAATTTCTGGAAGCTTCTTTAGCATCTATATATTTTATATGGCTTACCCTAAAATTTAATAGATCTATTATAGCTATGTTTCTACTCCTATAGGTATAGCTGACTTTCAAGGTTGTATTGCTTCACCATTATAGCTGATTTTAAGCAAATATAATTGATTTTAATAGAGAGCATATTCAGCTAATGTTTCCATTATAGAGTAAGAACTGATGTCTGAACAATATTTGATAGTTTTATTTTGTCTCACAAAATTATAAAAATTAGATAGAAACTATCTGTTAAAATATGAAATATCTAGTGTAGATTTTCCTGAATATCAGGAATTAAATATACGAAAGTAAACGCCATCAAAATTTTTTTCACACATTTCTCAAACTTTGTTTTAAATCAAACCACCTTCCTATAGCACATGTTTAACTAACAACACAATTAGGTGCTTATGCTTCACTTTTAAATGTTTTTACTTAAAAAAAAAAGGAAACATGAAGACATTCAAGTTGCATTGCTAAATGTAGCTGCATTTATCCAAATGTACAGGTTTTATAAAAGTACACTCTTTATTCCCAAGTCAAAGTGCTTTGTTTGTAAAACTTAAGAGCTTTAGTGAAATCAGTCAAATTAGTTGACCTCCACTAGACACCATTCATAACCTTAACATTCGTTTTTTTTTTATCTTGTGTCATTCCTTTTTTTGCTTTATTTATGCAAATGTCATGCCATTGTTGTAGAGGCTGTATAGCATCCAGGCAGATATAGGAAGATCTAGTTTTTCTGACTATTAAAACTCTCTCATTGACTCATGTTAGTCCACAATGACTCTCAGTCAATTGTTCCTGGGAGAAGATATAAATTTGATAAAACAGAAGCAAAATTGTTGTTCGCATATATTTATTACTATATACTTTCAATTTCGATATTGTCACCAATTTTTAATGAATGTTTATGGTTTTCGAGAACACTTTTATACACTTGTGGATCTTTCCATTACAAATTTTGTAATTGCTATCATAGAAATAATACTAGTTTTACTAAAAAATGCTTAATATAAAATTCAAGTTATTTGGATAACCCATTTGAGTTAAACGTATTCTGGTCACATTAGATATTTTTCAGGTTGAATGACTGATATTATAAAAGCTTTTACTGTAAAAGTTTTATATTCTGTCACCCACAAATGAAAGTAGAATATTCAGTAGTTTTGGATATCCTAATAATTATGATGAAAAGAATTAGGACACTCATTTTGACAAGAGATGTACAACTCTCTTTTCTCCTGAAATTTCAGTGTCCTTCCTTAATTTACATCACTTTTAAGCTTTCCTTCCCAATTTATTCTTATTAAGATATTTTGTGGAGACAAAGTATATGCTTGTGTGTTTCTTTTGGACTTCCAAGCTGATTCCTGCATAGGGGATGGGAGTATTAAAACTCTCACAGTTACTACTTTTTATAACATTCTCAAAAACCTTTCTGCAGAAAAACATTGAGCAGGGAATATTCACATGCATTATCTTTTGATTTGTGAAACAAGTATTAAAGATCTGGAACTTAGATTTACCCAAAATTTATATGTAAATTGTTCTTAATGAATTATGGAATTCCCAAGAAAACTGGAGAATAATTTCTTGTGGTTGTTATGGTGAGAAATACAGCTTTGCTATGTATTACTATAAACAGACACACACATAAACACAAATCAAATCCTTGTTGTCTATCTGTAGGAATCTGTCCTATGTCCTTTAATTACAATTTGAATGGATCCACTTTAGTTAATTAAGATCTTTGACATAGGTACTTAAAAGTTATAATCTCTTTCAATGGACTTGTAAAAATCAAGAGGGTATACTCAAGAGGGCATATCTGAACTAACCTATTTAAAGTGATCATTTAATAATCTCTTACTCAAATTTCACAACAATTTCTATAGGTGTTTACTGAACAGAATTTTAGTTAAAGTTTTGAAGATGGGGAGGTAAGAACGCTATACTATAAAGATAAGGAAAAAAAAGATGAGCAACAGGCATATGCTTAAATACAGTAATATGTACAAAGAAAAATCTTGAGTGATATCTACTAAGAAAAATCTTCAAATTAAGAACTAAGGAAAACCTCTCAGTTCAAGGGATATTATTGACTTAACACCTCAAAATGTTTAAATCTACTAGTTATCTATCTCAAAGATGGGTTTTAAGAATAATTTTAATCATTTAATTTAGAGGATCAAATGGGTTGAAAACTTATGTCCACACAGAGCAGGCATATGAATGTTTAGCAATAATATAGCTTTATTCTCAGTGGCCAAAAATTGGATACATCTAAGATGCGCTTCAACGGGTAAATGGATAAATGCATGGGGGTATTCCCATGCAATAGATTATTATTTGAAAATAAAAAGAAATGAGCCATCAAAGTAAGAAGTCATGGTGGAAACTTAAATGTGTATGCTAAGTGAAGGAGCAATAGAATGTCAACTAAGTGATATTCTGGAATAGACAAAACTATGGATACAGTAAAACTATTAGTGGCTACCAGACATTTGAAGGATTAGTGGAGGGAGGGGATGAGTAAGTGGAGCACAGATAATTTATAGGACATTGAAATTATTCTGTATGAAACTGTAATTGTGAACACATGGCATTATGCATTTGTGAAAACCATAGAACCACACAACACAAATAGTGAACTCTAATGCAATTTGACTTTAGTTAATGTATCAGTATCTTCTTTTTTAACAGTTGTGACAAATATACCACACTAAAGCAAGATGTTTTAGGGAAAACTGCTGGGAAGAGGTCAGGGGAATTCTCTTTACTTTCTGCTCACTTTTTCTGTAAACCTAAAAAGTCTCTAAAAACAATGTCCATTCACTTAAATAATAAAGTAAATTTAGAGGTGATATTATTCCCTCCAAGTCTTTCTCAATCCAGTGATTCATTAGTTCATTCTAGATGCTTCTGTTGACTTCTACCCAGCAGAAAGTATAACACAGATGTCTAACATGGCAATGTTAACTTAGGCTGTAGGAAATGCCTATTTAACTATTTACTTTATTTAAAACTATGTTTACTGGAAAATATAGTGGTATTATTTACTAGATTATTGGGAAAAGCTTATGTAAGTAAATTCCTCATTATCAGTTTTGAAAATGATGTGGTCCCATACCACACCTTATTAACCTCTGGGGCAAGGCTTCCTGCCTCTGAAATCCCATTGTCCTTTCAGAGGTAACTACTGTCCTAATTGTTTTGCTACTCAACTCCTTTTTTCTATAGTTTTACCATGTTATATGTACATAACTTAAAAAAAGATGGTTTGTTAATTTTGTTATATAAATATGTGTGTTTCGTTATATTCTTCTACAACTTATTTTTTACTCATTATCAGATATTTCAGTGGTGACAATATCAGTATTTGTTCATTTCTATTGCTATATGATATTTAATTGTATGAATACACCAGAATTTCATTTACCCACTTTACCTTTGGTGGGCATTTGAACTATTTTGAGTTATTTGCTACTATTAACATGCTGCTGTGACTATCCCTGGAATTGACTCCTGCTGTACATATGGCAAAATGTCTCTAGGGTATGTAGATACCTGGGATTTGAACTGCCTGCATATTTTAAATTATATTAGGTTATGCAAAATTCTTCTCCATATGTGTTTTACCAATTCACATATCCAGAAGCATGTGCAACCCATCTGTAATCAAGCCCTTGAACTTTGTTTTCCCACTTCAATTTTATGTTATTTATCGTCAACTTACTGATTCACAGGAGTAGTTTACATGTTCAATATTTACAAGATGTTTGTCAATAGCAAATACCTTCTTTCAGTTTTACTCTCCATAGTACCATAGTACAATAACTGATTTTAATCTAAGAGCATTTATTATTCTTTTCCTCTCTGATTTTTACTTTGGAAATCTTTTTGAATTTTGCTTTTACTAGTATTTATAGCTGCCATTCCATATCATGAAAATACTTTACATATTAATGCTATTTATCGTGGATTATTTAAAAATTGGTGGGCTACACACTCATGTAAAATGTGTCATTGTATATGCACATGTATATAATATGTAAAGATGCATATAACAAAGTTTCTGTTAAGGTTTTTAACTTAATTTTAAGTTTCTATTATCCCTTATCTTTTCTTTATTACTTTAAGCAGCTCTTGTAAACGTCTTTTGATAGTTGTGAATTTTCAACTATTTGTTTTTGAATTTTCTCTTTGATAGACACTGATTTTATTCAATGACATGAGAAAAACAATGGAGTTTTTAATTTCATGAGACATCATCATGTCCATGATTTATTGTTCTTTAGACAATTGATTCCAAGTCAAATGTCCCATGAAATAACATTCAGTGCAGTTCAGTTTGTTTTACTAATTATTATGTGTAGCAAACATTTGACGCTGCAGATAAAATTTTTACTTTCTAAAAGCTTCTTCCTTTAGTGCTAATGTGTTTTTCCCTTTAAAAAATAATAAATCCTGTAATCATTGGGCAGTTGGTGAGGAGGGACAGATTAGGAGATTGTTCAGCTTTATTTTCAAAGTGATAAACTAGAAATTGTCTTTTATGAACAAAATTTTGCTGGTTGGTCTCTTCCAAAGTATATTCTGAATTGTTACTGAGTGAAAGCACAGACTATGGACTATAATTTGTCTAGGGAGAAGAGGGGGAACTATCACAGATTAATAACTCGATATAAATCAGGCAATGCTCTGACCATATCACTTCTGATATCAGGAATATCAGAATAAAGAGTTCATTCATTAGGCAAATCTTTTTTGGGACACTTTTCATGTGCCAAGTTCTGTGCTAGGGCTTGGGATAAAGAGTCAATGAAACAGACAAAAAGACAAAAATTCTGATCCTGGCAGAATGTAAACAGATTACTGCCTTAAAGGCACATTAATGTTGACAAGTATTTTAAAGAAATTATACAACCCTGCTTCTTGAATTAATGCGTATGTGACTCACCTGGGGATTTTGTTTCAATGCATATTGTTTCAGTAGGTTTGGGGTTCAGGCCCGAGATTCTATATGCCTAGCAAGTTCTTGAGTGGAGCCAGTGCTTCTTTGGGAACCATTTTGAGTAGTAGAGATTGTACAATAGGTGGTGGGGTGGAAAAAACCAAGGGTGAAGAATGGAAGGGAGACTGGCTGTGATTTTAAATAGGATTTGTTTGAGCCTTATTGAAAAGGTGATAATTGAACAAAAATAGGGAAGCGAATGCAAGAAATTTTAGCCATATACTTTTCTAGGGAAACAAAAACAGTCACTGCAGAAACCTTAGATGGGATTATACCTGGCATTAAGGCCTGGGTAGATGGAGAGAAATGAATAAGGATTGTAGTTGTAGATTTGAGAGACAGAAACACTGAGGGGTTGGAGGGAGGAAGGGAAACGGACCTTGCAGAGCCTTCTAGATGACTTTAAGTTTTGACTCTTAACCCTCAGGTCAGGACCTTCTCCAGGCCTCTGAGCAGGGCAATGGCATGCTCCCACTTAAGTCTTTAAAAGCTCACTCTAGCTGCTGTGTAGACAACAGACCCTTCAAGGACCATCCTGTTTACCCTCATTTTATAGGTGAAGGCATGACCAGAGAATATAACAAACTGAGATATAATTGAGCAGAAACTCAAGATAGTAACTGGCTCCAAAAGCTATGCTGTTCTCTTGTTTCAGTGGGAAAAAAATCAAAAGTGGTCATTGCTTCTGATTAGGAATTTACAGAACAAGTCATAGTTTTCGCAGGAAAATTGGGTTCCCTGTTCATTTTTTAGTCACCTTATGTGACTACTGTAGACAGATTTCTTTAAGTCAGTACTTGGCAGGTTTCCGTATGTTCTGGAATGCCTTGATTATCTGGGTGTGACTCCAGTGTTTCATGAATTGCTCGTTTCTGCTATGGCTTATTAGAGGAGAGAACACCATATGTACAATGATCCAGAGTTCATAGTGAAGAAATCTGTGCTTGATCAGTGTTGAAAGGATAGAGAAGTGGGAAGATGAATGGGCATAGGCTCCCTATTCTCAAGTTGGACAGTTATGAAGAACAGTTACCCAGAGGTCCCCAGCAGGATTGAACCTCAGTTGTGCACAGCAGTTACCTACTCATTAATGTCATTTACCAGTTTCCCTTGTATCCCTGCCTCACCTCTGCCATTCTTCACTATTTCCTGGAATCACCTCCCAAGTGCTCATCTCTGCTTAATCCAAGAGAGGTGGCAATGTAAAATGTGCTTAATTTATCCAGAAGAGTTCTTTCTGATTTCTACCATAGTTCTTGGCAAGTAGACACAATAAATATTTGCCAGTGCATGACTGAAACTTTTCTTTATGTCATTAAATGATTTTTGATGTTACTATTATGTTGGACACCCATTTTTAATGGGGTACTTTGTCATCACTGTTGCCGATCTCATTCCTTTTTTCTTCTCAGAAGAATTCTGTAAATTTGATGTGTAAACTTTCTGTGTGTGTGTGTGTTTGATTTAACATTTAAATCATGTGATTTGATATATATATGTATAAAAATTTTTCACTCAGTGTATGAATTTGAGCTCTAACCATACTACATATTTTCTGCTTTCTATTTGATTATTAAAAGTGTTTCTACTCTATATTCCTCTGCAGAGTTTGAAACTATTAAATACTATTTCTAATTTTTAGTAATTTTTTGTGAAACTTTAAGAAAAATGAATTTATTTTTAAGAATGACTACAATTAATAAGCTAATACTTTCACACTGTAATATTAATAAATCTCTTTATTGTTCAAAAACATAGATCATAACTCTTCCTCTTAGCTACCAGTGTCTACTTTCATCTTGTGTTTTCTGTACTTTTAGTTTGAGGTTGTTCTTGAGCAACAAAATCTTTTTATTATTATTGTTTTTATTATTACTGTGTTCATTGATTCTTATTTAGATTATTGATATTTCTTAAATTGGCTTCTTCGATCCAGCTCTTTAAATGATTTTTTTCTTGTTTTTCAGTGTCTTCTTTAGTCACTAGACAGCTAGGTCTTGAGAAATTTTACTATTTTTTACACAAAAAAATGTGATCCAACAGAGTTATCTAAGAAAGTACATTTAATATGTTGAAATAGACAAAGATCTATGTGGAAAAATGTTCCATATATTTTTTGAACCTCATCCAATGCCAGCATAAGCCAGTGTAATGAAGTAGTTTTCAAGAATTAAATGTGACAACATCATCTCTACCAACACTCAGTCCCAGTGACTAGGCTTTATTATTGAAACTTTCAATGTGTGTAGACTTCAGATCTTCTTTCTCACTTTTGGAGTTATTCTTAAGTGCCATGACATGCCCTTATTTTCTCCTTCTTTTTAACACCAACATACCTGCAAGTTTACTTTTTCTGTGGTGTTTCCTTCATTATCTTATTCCTTCTGCAAGAAAGAAGTGCTCAAGCTGACAGTGACAGTCTGCTATTGTCATCATCTCGTAGCAGCTTTGTGCTCCATGTGCAGCAGAACTGCGTACCTTTTAAGAGGCCACTATAGCATTTATCAGCCTTTTTAGACTTTGGGCTAATTTGACTGTCCATTTAGACCTTAAGTCCATACCATGGGAAATCCAAAACCGCCATCATGACAAATTAGCGCTCCGTCACAGGGATAACTTGTCTCTCCATATCCTGAGACCCTCAGAGCATTGTTAAAACATGGCGGTGTTACATGTTAATTTTCATTGCCCAGTGGAGTTAATCACACTTATCCATGAAGAGTCCATTTTCAATTAAACAGTTCTCTTTTCACTATTTATAATTCTCTCAAAGGAACCAGTCATACTGAAAGGGAATCAGAGCATATTGTATTTTTTGACTATCCATTTTCATGAAAGCATATACTTACTGTAAAGGATTTCTGGCATTTAGTGTTGTAGATATGTGTCATTTTAAGCATCTTTAAGATTACCATTACCGAAGGGAATGATTAAATTTGAGCTTTTCATCTGTATGTAAATACATACATGCATGTGTTCATGCACACACACACAAATACATGCATGTGTCCATGCACACACACATTTAGCAGATGGCAAAATTTTATTTTACAGGTCCTTGTATTGCCAAGGTTTAGGAATCTGATCATTTTTACTTCAGAAAAATAGCTTTTTATTATTGAAAGTTAAAGTAATCATAAATACTTAATCTACAAACCCCTTCTCTTGTTTGTATGATTAAAACTTTGGAGTTTCTAAGTAAAGTCTACAATATGCATTCTAATGACTGTTTTGTATGTTATATCCCTTTATTTAATTGAGGTAACATTGGTTTAAAACGGTGGCTTTAAAATATGGTTTAGAACACTACATATGCTTTAAGAGTATAACACACTTCTTCATATACATAGTACCACACCACACCCACCACCATTGGAATCCCTCCCCCTTTGCTCTCCACCTTCCCCCACCCCTCTGGCATTCTCAATTTTACAGTTAGATTTCTAGGGTTGGTTTTTGGTTTGAAATAATATACCTATTCTACTTATATCTTAAGGGGATTTATGATGCTATAATATTTTGTTATGGCATAATTTAAGTTTTAAGTCCCCTAAAATGTACTTTTTGAATAATGGTAAGAAATTGCTATGTTATAGTCTCCTGCAAACACACGTTCACTTAACTGCTTTTAATGAGACAAGTTTTCAATAATTCAGCGTATGTTTTACTATGTAATTTGCATTCTCATTGTAAAAATCTGTTGAAGAAAATATCTGCCAATAACATCATCCACTTTTCCAGTTACTACATTTTATCTGAAAAATCTGAGATGTAAACAACCTTAAGCCAAAAGCATTTGAATTTGATTTTTTAAAAAACTTTGACACATAATTTCAGACTGAATGTGAAAATACAATTGATTTCCAAATAGTAAAAGGATAAATAAAACTAAACTTAATATTAATGAGAAAATTAGACCATCTTTCATTATATATATATACTTTTAAAACACATTGAATATAGCTTTCACTGATTATTCTCACTTTTAAACTGACACTGTCTCCTATATACTGGGTAGAAAATGAAACTTGAGAAAGATTAAAGTGCAACAAAGTAAATAATGTTTGGATCTAAATTTTAAATTATCTGGCCAGTACTTTAGATTGGCCCTGAATATATTTTGCTCAACCATAAGTTAAGCAACATGCATTTCTATCATACCAGTTGATTGCCTATGACAGTTTAATTTACTAGCTTCTTGGGTTCTTCCAGCTGTGCATGTTGTAAAAATAATTATTGTTTATTTATTTAGTATATTTATTTCAAATTCACCCATGGGAAGAAAATACTTCCTAACTCTTCTTCGTTTCTTTGTACAGTATTTGTTCATATGCTGTTTCATCCAGGCATCTTGTCTTGCTTTTCTGTTTCTACCTAATTAAAAACAAAGGTGACTCTATAAATCCAAAAGAATGATCTTTCTTTCTAGTGTTACATAGGTACATTAGCAATAATACCTTGTAATCTATTGTGATGATGTCGTCTTTAAAATGTGTTTTAATGTTTTAAAGTATATATTACAGGACAATGCTTTAAGTGTATTTTTCTCATTTAATTATAAATTTCAGTTTTGCCACCTTGAAGTACTTGTTCTTAAGAAACTTCTCTAAAATTTTTCCATGTCAACAGTTATGTCAGCTAATGAAACCATGCAATATATAAGATCTCATTATTTTGTAAGAGATATTAAGTGTATGTAGATAAACATTTATTAAATGCCTACTTGTATATAATATATAGTAGGGATAGCTATCTTTGATCTAAATTATATATAATATGCAGTTACACATACATCTGTATTTCAGCTTAAGTATTTTAATCACCAGATTTCCATCTAATTTTCTCCAAACTACTCTTTTTTCTGGTCATAGTAAATTTTATATTCTTTGACAATAGCTTTTGTTTATTATCACTAGAAACACTTCTCTTGAGCTCAGTTATTAATTAACTGTCATTTTTGTACAGGGTGTAAAATAAAAATGAAAAGAAAAATACATGAGCAAACAGAATTTCACATGCTATTGACTGTTAGAGTATCTTCAAACTTCAGAAATATATATTGATATTTTTATCCTATTTCATTTCATCAGAAGTGTGACTCTAATCTGTGATTTATTACCCTGGAGCACTGTATAAAGAAACAGTTTAATACTGAGTGATAATATTTTAAAATCATTTTTAAAGTGGCCATGTGAAGCAGATTTCAGCTTTTCATTTTGCGTGCTTCTTGGGGGGCTCTTATTGTCATTGCAGCTGACTTTGTGTGCGTCCCTAAAGCTTCTAGTATAAACCCAGAGACATAAAGCTCTCAGAAGAATAATATCAGCAGTGTTTCATTTTTGGCTACAATTGGAAGTTGACAGGTGATTTTCCTGCTCTCAAGTTTTTTAAATAAACAGACCAAGAAGAGCATATGCATCCAAATCAGCGGTGTCATCACAAGGAAGCCACACTTCTTTACTCTATGATCCATTAGTCCAAATACATGACAATTTCCCCTTGTAGAATTGCCTTCACAAGCCGGTTTATGAACCAGAAAATACAGACTAATTTCTTTATGGTGAAAACCCCATTTTTGGCTACAGTGGTGCCCAATATGCTACTTAATCTCTTACTGCATCTGATTCTGAATGAATTTTAATTATGAAGGATAATGTAATAAATATACATTGGAAAATAATATAAAAAATAAAGTTCAGAGAAGTTTGTAAAAAAATGAAGACTTTCAGCCATTGAAACTCTGGAGAAGGCTGAGCTGTAATACTTGAAAATTCTGTAACAATGGTGCCATTACTCTATCTTCTCACAGAACGTTAGAGCGCTTTCATCACAAATCCCCAGAGGTTCTAGGAAAGAAGGTCCTGTCCAGAAAGCCATGAGTACCAGTGGTGGGGTGTCATGTCATGCCAGGTCCCTAATCCTTGAAACTTACTTCAAGGACACTAGGTAACTTGAGTATTAGCTAAGTGTTTTGCTTTGTAGGACTTAGGGAGCAGTGGACGCCTGCACTTCAAGCCCTGGGCGGCTTCTCAGCTAAACACTGCATTAGATGTCATCTGCCTCTGAGAATGGATGAGTGATTTGGGACCTTAGGGTGGAAAACAGGAAATTCCATGAGAACGCTTGAGGTTGGAGGAAAAAAGTAGGTAGGGGAGATGGAGTGGAAAGTTTGAAATGGGGCCTTTTTTTTAGCACTTGCCTGGTGGCTTGTTTGATCACTAACCCTGGCAGAAAGCACCTACCCCGCAGCTGAGACAGGCCATTTCTCTCTGGCAAGGATTGCTGGGCGTGAATGGTCACACCTACATGGGCTAGATGTAACAGCACAGCCTCATCTTTAGCAGAGGTGTGTGGAAGTCTGCAGGCCAAGTAGGGGGTTTAGGGGATCACTGTAAGGTGCATGGAATATGAAGGAATCACAGAGTGAGCTGAACCAAAAAATTGATACAGGTGGGAGCAGTGGCAAGAAATTAGTAACGCTGAGATCGTTCTTCTGTATATTCACCTCGTTGTTATAAGAGTTAGTTGAACTCCACTGGCATGTCTTTATCTTTGAGAATTTAAAATATATTGCATAATCTACAGATAGCCTACAATAAATTATAATGGAAAAGATTCTAACACCACTTTATGAAAATAATTCAGTATGATCAAGTGGGATTAAAAATGGTTTAATGTTGAAAACCTCTTAATATAAGTCACCATATTAATAGATCTAAGGGGAATATATGTATATATATATATATATACATTGTCAACGTAGGGAATAAGACAGGAATAAAATTAGACAAAATAATTGGAATCATAAGATATACAAAGAAGTAAAACTCTCTATTTGCAGATGATAGTATTCCTGGAAAACCCCAGAGAAGAAAAGGTAGATCCATCCTCAAACACCTCCTGTTGAATTTTCAGACTTATCCCTGAAGTTTTGGATATTTTCCTGTTGATAAAACCTTTCCCTGTTCTCTTTCCCCATGCCCTTACTGTTTTGTTCTGAAAGTGTGTTTGTTTTTAATGAATCACTTGAATACAAATCCTCATTCAAAACTGACTTCTGGGGGATACAAGACATGTAGAGAAAGGAAAATTTCAATGAAATATTTGAACAGAATTTGGTATGTAAGGGAAAAGTTATATCAAGCTAAAGGGAAAAAAAAGCAAGAAACAAAATTTTCTGTGAAGACTTTATATTTTTAGTTGGTTTCAATACAGTAGAGTACTTCTGGAACAAAATGACTAACTCGGTGTCTTCCCAGAGCCTCTTTGGCTCTGATAATTGTATAACAGTATACCATTATCATTAACCTAAGCAATAAAGCTTTTCTGATTAGCATTATGCTAAGGGCTTTACAATGAGGGTTAAAAAGATTCAGTCCCTGCCTTTTAGGAACTAAAGAGAACAAACTGTCAAAACTAAATAATGGAAATCTACTGTTTGTGGTGTAGTACAAAGAACCATTGCAAAAAATGAAAATAAAGGTTATTTCAAGGAAACACATTATAAATGTCAGTATTTTAGAAAAGAACTATTTAAAGGTATTACTATCTTTGATTTTACAAATGAGATATGAACAAGAAAAATATCTGGCATTTCTACGCAAAATTGTTCCATTCATAGGTGAGTAGCATTCCCTTGTTTGTGTGAACACACATATGTATACATACATGCACATACATATGTACACACACTACATCTTCTATATTCACCTATTCATGGACACATAGGTTGTTTCCAAATCTTGTATATTATAAATAATATTGCAAAGATAATCAGTGTGAATATATATATATATTCTTGAGTGAGTGTTTTCCTGATATCCAGATAAATATCCATCAATGGAAATACTGGATCATTGACATTTCTATTCTTAATTTTTTTGAGAAATCTCCAGACCACTCCATAGTGGCTGTATCCATGGATGTTGCCACCAGTAGTGTTTGGAGGTTCCCTATCACCACTTCCTCACCAACACTTGTTTCTTGTCTTCTTGATAACAGCCATTCTAACAGGTGTGAGGTAGAATCTTGCCATGTGAGAAAATGTACACAAATTTAGAGGGCATCATGCTAGGTGAAATAAGTGAGACAGAAAGACAAATACTGTATGATTGCATGCATATGTAGAATGCATAAAGAAACAAAGCAAACAAATAAATGAAACAAAAACAAGCTCTTAGACACAGAGAGTAGGTTGATGGTTGCAGATGAGAAGGCAGTGGGGTGGGGGGGAAGCACACAGAGGAGCTCAATTGTCTGCTCAAGGGTGGAAGCTAGACTTTGGGTGGAGGGCATGGTGTAGTGTACACAGACTCAAAGTGTAATGCTTCACGACTGAAACTTACATATGTTATACATCACTGTCAATTCAAAAATTTATTTTAAAAATCCCAAGTTGGCCCACTTACATGTTTCAGTGAATGTAGAAAGCTAAAGGAGTAAAGAAATAACTTATGAAATGAAAAAATAGTTTTATCATCACTTAATATTAAAGGAAAAGATGAGAAAATAAGTTTGTCCAAAAAATGTGAAGATATGATGCATATAATGTAGCAATTTTTAATAAAATGAAAAAAGTTAGTGGTCAGGATATTAAAAGAAAACTTTTGCAGGATACATTTCCATTTTATCATTGGAGAAGCAAATTAATATTTTCTGGTAGAGGACTGCATACTAGGATCTAATATTAGACATTATTTTTTACTGAAATTAATATTTTTTTCTTGACTCTAAATATATTTTGACCTAAGCAATTTTCAAACAAATTATCTTCTGAGTTTCTTAGAATGACAAAAAAAGAAATAGTTCTCAAGTGTGAAAATGACTGACTGAACTTTAAATAGATACATATATATGATTTAGGAATTTAGGAAAAAATTTGAGTAGATGGGTAGGAGGTAGGAGAAAGCACAGGAAATATAGAATACATGCCCTTCATATAACTTTATTGTATAAATAATTGTGTGCACATTATAAATGGCATTTGTAGTATATATAATTTTTCCTGAAACTGTGTTACTACTTTCCTTCAATCTCATAGATAATTATGTTGTTTTCAGTTCTCCTTAATAGACTAGAAATGTAGACGTATTAGAAAGCAAATCTAAATATATTATCTTTCAGCTTTGCCTTTATGAATTTGAATAAAGGCAAATACCCAGAGTATGTAAAACTATAAGATATGTTCCACCCATTTTTAGAAGATTACTTAAGGATATTGTCCCTCAGAACTAGAAAATAAGCCTCCCCACCCCCCCAAAAAAAGCAATTTGTCTAAATTAAAAAAGGAGGGACGATTTGGGGGAAGGATTTGGGGGAAGTGGTTTTATTTTATCCTTTATAATTTTGAGCAATGTGAGGAGGCAATACATCCAAAAAATGAAAGGATAATAGAAAGATAGTGAAACATAGAATATCTTAGTGCCCACTTTTATGGGAGTGGATTAATAAAATCCAAACAATCAAGATCAAACCAAGACAAAATAAAACGCTCAAGAATACTGAATATATAGTAAATGAACTTTAAGTACAAATATATAAAATTTGAAATAACAGAAAAATCATGAGGGTTATATCGAACAGGAAATGAATAAAAACTTGGAAAAGTGAATTAATATAATGAAGTTGAAACAAGAAGAGGAAAGAAAAACATATTTTCTTTCACACAGGAAGTAAATTGTTTGCCTTAACATTGAAATGCTTATTTTAAAATATCAACTTTATGTAATCATTGCTAAAATATTCTAAGTAATTATAGTGAAATGAACACTTAAGGCAATTTCATATTAAATTGTCCTTAAATTTCTAAGACACCTAGATAGATCACCAAGAAACTAATTTTTTAAACAATTTTCTTCAGATGATTTCTTTGTTTACATATAACATTGCTTTTACTAGGTTTCATTCAAAATATATGACCATGTTTAATGCAACCCAACAAAACAACCAGCTCCAAAATGGGCAGACGAGCTAAATAGTTACTTCTCCAAAGAAGACGTGCAGATGGCCAACAGGCACATGAAAAAATGTTCATCACCATTTATCATCAAGGAAATGCAAATCAAAAGCACAATGAGACACCACTTCACACCAGTGAGACTGGCCCATATCAACAATGTCAGAAACAAGTGCTGGTCAAGTTGTGGGAAAAAGGAACCTTCATACTCTAACTGGTTCTGGCCCTATAGGAAGTGTGGAGATTTCTCAAAGGACTAAAAATGGATCTTCCATGTGACCCAGAAATTCTACTGCTCGGTGTTTACCCAAAATACACAAAAAGACTAAGACAAAAGGAAAACTTCACTCCTGTGAGTGTAGCAAACTGTTTACAATTGCCCAGACGTGAAAACAACATAAGTGCCCCAAAACAGATGAGTGGATCAAGAAGATGTGGTCTATATACACAAAAAATACTACTCAGCAATCAAAAAAGATAAACTCATGCCATTTACAGTAACGTAGATGGATTTAGAAGGATTTATGCTATAGGTATATATACACACGTGTATGTGTATATCTATGTATGACCATGTTTAATATCATACTTTACAAGATCATCTCTATCTTTGTATATTTATTAGAGAGATCATTTGGATAATAGTTACCTGAGAGTTATTTCTACTATTTCATGTCTATAGTTTATAGTATTGAAAAGATTTTTTTTAATTCATATAATTCAAAAAGTCAATTACTAGGAATAACTTGAGAATTAATACAACTTTTTATAAAGTCATCAATAGCAATACTACTGAAGTAAATCTGATTTATAATACAGCAGAACTTCAGCACAAAACTTTAGAAGTTTCTCTTTCAATACAATTTAGCAACCACCCAAATTATCACTATTCTTCTTACACAAGTAAGTAGTCCTCACCTCTGTTTTCAACTGGAAAAGATTTACTTTAAGGGTATGATTGATGTCTAAAATCTTAGTTTACCCAATAGAACAGTAACATGAAAGTACATAGATTAAAAGCACAAGATACATTATTGGCAAGCTATAGGTTAGTTACTGTGGAATGAAGTTCAATCCATATCCCTGTCTTTTTCTTGCAATGTGCTTCAGACTTTGAACTCCATTTGCTCTTCAAAGAAAATCTAGAAATGGAATATATTTGCTTGTACTAGCTATAAACTAAGTAAACAGTGATCTCTGGTCAAGTTTTGGGGCAAGTATACATACTGCTTTAGATAAGGCCTTATACTAGAGAACACCAACATCTGAAATGTGCAGGCACAAAGCAATTGGCAACCATGCAGATGCTCTTGTAATCAGAATTTATTATAGAGCGAAAATGGAACCAAGTCTCATTCACCAGTGAAATTAGTCCAAATGGTGTAAGACTGGAACCCAGGATATCAGCTTCCATCTGCCTGGGCGAGCTCACTGTGCTTCATTTCCTTGTACTGCTTGTTTTCCTGACAAGTCACTAGTTAGCAGCCCATGCAGTGCATGGTTTGAACTGGATGCTGAGTGTGAGCTTTTTACTTTCAGCAGGCATCCACTTTATAATAAGCATTTCTGAGTTTAGTTTCCAAATATATGTTATAAATTTTATTACTGGACTAATGGAGTTGTGGAATAAATCATATTCAGATAAAATTAGCTTGGTCTTAAAATGTTTATAAGATTTGTTGTTATTGTTAACCCAATTTCTCCTCTGATTCCTAGCAGTTCACTGACTTTGGAACTTGCTACCAAACCTCCTGTTAAGATTTCCATATTTCCTAAAATTCTAGATGGCCTGTAATACTCACCTACTTCTTTCTAGCATCTCCGAGCCATCTCTATTCCAGTTGGATTGTAATCCCTCTGGGGCACTCAATTTGCATTCATATAAGTTCATGCTAATTCCCCCATGGTTCCTATCCCAGAAATGCTGTTTCTTCTTACCAGCATAGATAGTCCACCAAGAACTTTCTTCTTTTTCTTTTTTGACTTGACTGGAGAACATTTTTATTTTATCATTGTAGCCCCCATAGTTCTCCACCACTGTATCACCCGTGTACCATCACCATATTCCCTTGGATAATAAAAATTTATTTAAATAAAAAAAATTTCTTTTTTAATGTGGGCCATTCTCACTGGTTTGAGGTGGCATCTCATTGTGGTTTTGATTTGCATTCCCTTGTGTTCATCCTTCCCATTTTGTCTATCTCCTTTGCTGTATGCTTCAGCTCTATTGTCGAGATGTTTGTTTTAACTTTTTCTTGACGTTTTATTTTGTTTCTCTATATTCCACATAGAAGTGAGACAATCCGGTATCCTTTTCCTTCTGGCAAATTTCGGCTAGCATAATCCCTTCCAGCTCCATCCATGTTGCCACAAATGGCATGAGTTCATCTTTTTTGATTGCTGAGTGATATTCCATTGTATAAATACACTACAACTTTTGAACGCATTCGTCTGTTTGGGAGCATTTGGGTTGTTTCCATATCTTGGCTATTGTAAGTGGTGCTTCAATAAACAGGAGTGCAGGTTTCCTGTCAAATGAGTGTTTTTGTGTCCTTTGGGTAGATTCCTAGGAGTTGGATTGCTGAATCTTAGAGTAGAACCATTTTTAATTTTCTGAGGAACTTCCACACAGCTTTCCATACAGGTGAACTAGTTTGCATTCCCACCAGCGGTGTAAGAGGGTACCTTTATCTCCACATCCTCTCCAGCATTTGTTGTTTCCTATATTTATTTATTTTTTAATGTGGGCCATTCTCACTGGTTCGAGGTGGTATCTCATTGTGGTTTTGATTTGCATTTCCCTGACAATTAGTGATGTTGGACATATTTTCATATGTCTGTTGGTCAGTTACCTTTCTCTTTGGAGAAGTGTTTTTTTTTTTAGTTCTTTTGGCCATTTTTTGACAGGGTCATTTGCTTTGTTTTGTTGTGTTGTATGACTTCTTTGTGTATCTTTGATATCAGTCCCTTATCTGCCGTATGGTGTGCAAATATTTTCTCCCATTCAGTAGACTGTCTAAGAACTTTCTTGCTCTCTAAATCCCTGTGGAGAGCAATGCAAAGCTTAACACTTAATCAGTCTCTAATTGTTTCCTACAAGCTAATTTTATCCTCACAACTGAACTGTAAATTCCCTGAGTGCAGTAACATGTCCTAATTTTCCTGATGCAGTATTTCAGGAAATAGTGCTGAGCATACTTGATATTTGTTTCATAAATACTTGCTTAGGATTTATTTGATATTAAGACTTAGAGTGAGGAGTTGGTTTTAGTAAAAAATAAATACCGAAAACAAAACTTCATAACTTTATGCAACATTTCTAGGCTCCTCTGATTTACTTGAATGTGTATGATTTGAATGTCTCAAACCAGACATATTTAAATGAATCCAAAGTTGTTGCAAATGCGTATTGCAATAAGTAGGGTAAACAAATAAAGAATAATGCAGAAGATAGTCTGGAAACCATGGTTCAGAATTCATGTTTTTCTAATACTGACCAATTAGTTGATTCAACTACATCAGTGAGTTGATCACTAGACCCTATTTTTGTGCCCAGCCTAACTTGCCCATTTCTGGTTTTTGGTACCAATCCCATTATAGTATCTGTGCATTTGTCTCTCTTTTCTGAGCGATGGTTCCCTCAGCATGCCCAGCCACTGTCTTCTCCTCACCATAGTATTATCAGTACTGATAGTGATGCCTAACACTTAGTAGGTGTTTATTGTATGTGATGGAAGAATAGGTGGCTGGCTGGATGACCGGAGGGATGGGTATGTATGGGAGATGAAATTATTTACTGGATCATAAAAGAAGACATCCTCTCGTTAAAATAAATGATCCTCCTCTGTTGGACTGTCTGCCTTCCTGAGATGCTAGGAAAACAAAAAGGACATATTAGAGATAAAACTTCATCAAAATTCAAACAAGAATTGAAACACTTGACCTAATAACATGAAATATAAGTAGTTGCCTTAATCACTCAAGGTGACATTTACTATTTATTTTGAGCAAACTATGACTATGCATATAATTCTATTGGCTTTTACTTTATCTGTTCCTCAATTTTCTCTCTCTCTAATGGCTGTAATAATAATCTTGGTCTCCGTATCATAAGGGTATATCGTAGTTAGATTAAATTTAGTCCCCTGCTGTATGTTTCCACAGCTCTTTCATGCCTTTCTATGGATTCTGCCATAAGGTAGAGATGTCAGGGAAAAGACAATTATAATGATCTTTTGAAATTACAGCAGTGGGACTGTAAGTGAGAAATTCATGTCAGAGAATAAGGATGCAATCTGTAGAACTTAATGTAGACCTCAAAGGGAAGGAAGAGTCAAATGATTAATATAAGGATTAAAAATTCACACTAAAAGAGATTTTAATAATTGATTCTTTGTTTATACATCACATATATGCTTATGCAATAGCAACATTAAAAAGAATTTTGAGTCTTATATCCACATAGGTATTTTTATCTAAATGTTTCCTATAGTGGGGGGATCCACACACCTGGATAACTTTATTTTTTTTTTTAGCTTGTCACCCAAGTTTTTTGTTTCCTCTCTCTGGACTTGCAGAAGAATTCTAAAATACATTCCTACCAAGCGTTTTTCTTTCCTGGGAATTTGGATTAAATCAGTGTGTTGCTATGGTACCTAGTTTTCAGCTAATGGAAAAATACAAAATCAAAATAATACTAAATTTGCCATATATATGTACCCACTCAGTTTACACTGGTTTATTCATAGTGATAAATATGCAAATAGCCAAAAATTTCCCAGCATTGTGAACATTATAAAATCATAACCTATTTAGAATGCACACTTATTTATATTTTTCAAGTGTATGTGTGGAAGAGATGGTATGATATAATACTGTTTGAAGGTAAAGACCTGAGATTGAATCCCAGTTTAAGCAGTTAAAAACTAGTATCCTTAAGCAAGTCACTTATTACTCTGGCTCTGTTTTCCTATCTGCAGTGAGTAATCATATTAATGACTTTTCAAGCATGTTATTCTAACTAGCACAATGAGTTTTCATTGCCCAGAATAAGTTTAGGGGTTGAAGCCCTAAACTCCAGTACCTCAGAACGTGACTGTCTTTGGAAGTAAGGACATTAAAGAGGAAATTAAGTTAAAATAAGGCCATCACAGTATGTCCTAATCTAATGTGATTTACTAGTCAGATTTTAGAAGGAGAGGTTATTCAAGCACGTCGAGACCTACCAGGGGTTCTAACCCAGAGAATAGACAATGTGAAAACATAGGGGGAGGATGCTACCTGTGTAAGCCAGGAGACCTCAGAAAAGACAAAACCTGTTGACACCTTGACCTCTGACTTCTAGCCTACACAATTGTGAGAAGCAAATTTCTGTCAAGTCACCCTGTCTGTAGTAATTTGTTTGGCAGCTCTAGTAAACCTGTAGTATCTATCTCTTTATTGCTCTATCTGTCTATCTGTTTGTCTATCTGTCTGTCTGTCTGTCTTCCTTCTAGTCTCGCTCTCTCTCGCTCCCCCCACCCCCTTTGCCAGTCTGCCTAGAACAGATCAACAAGTGGACATGATAAAAGAGAAATGATGATAACTTTCTCACTTTACATCTTGTCCTCTTAATGTCAGATTTATTATTTATTTTTATTGACTAATAACTTATATGGTATAAAGAGCACAGACCATAAATGTATGACTATTGAATTTATACATATATATATATCAATGCATCTGTTACCCAGACTTAGAAAACCTTTACTTCCCTAGAACTCTTCTTCATGCGCCTTCAAGGAAAACAGCCACTCTTCCCACTCAAAGTAACCATTTGTAACTTCTAATATTGTAAATATTTTGAAATTCATATAAATGGAGTAACACACTATTCTTTTGATTCTGATTTCTTCCACATAATGGCATATGTGTGAAATCTATTCATTGTATAAGTACACCACAGCTTGTTTATATATTTTTAATGCATTTTGGTATTGAATATTTAGGTAGCTTTTCAAAGTTATGCATCAAGTTGTTCTGAGCAATCTTGTAACTGTTTTTGGTAGCTACAAGCACTCATTCCTCTTGGGTAAGAGCTACATAGCCATTCTGTAAAATGTCTCTATTTCAGTGTTAGTCACACTAGAAGTTAATATTTTTCTGCTTTCTGAGTATTGCCTTTTATTTTTTCCCTCAGGAAATTCTTAATATTTATGAAGTAGGGATGATCCCCCCCCAGGGAATATTCAGAAATGTCTGAAAACGTTTGTGGTGGTTACAAGTGAGGGGAATGCTGCTAGCAACACACTAGCGAGACCCCAACAGTGGAAGAGTCAGCCCGCCAAAAATCGCATTAGTGCTGCTCCAGAGCAATAGAATTCAATTTTGTATTTTTACCTTGTGGGTGTCAACACCAGATTTTATTACTTGTTCAACCCCCCACATTTCTATCAACATATTTTGTAGGACTCATAAAGGAAATTAGTAAACAACAGGGGCATAGTCCTCCCTGTTCTGTTTGGAGTATTAACTCTCAACATATGTGGCTAGTCAAATGACTGTGTCAGTATCTATTTCTAGAGATGAGAAATAGCACGTCTTCCCTTTCAGTTTATGACACTGCATTTCTGCAAGGAAAAAAGAGTGTGTGTGTATGATTTTCTCCCTTCTCTCCTTGTTTCCACTTATAACAAACTAAGACATCCATGACATATTTGTTCTATTTAAAAATTTGTACAGAATTGTCTCAAAATCCCTGTCATTTTTTTCCAGTCTCAGAAACCATAATCCTTCCAGCCCCATAACCACGTCACTCATTATCTTAGGCATCCTCCAATAATTTTCACAGTAGCTTCAAGTATATTACATTCCCTTTAGTTCGCAGAGATATTTAAAGGAAAAAATGAGCATGGCTGTTCCATTGCCATGAATCTAAGACTTGATGCCCATATTCCTGTCAATCTTGCTCCTGAAATGGAGCTTAAAGGGCAACCTCTTAGCTTCTACTTTTTGCTGATTTTATATCATCCATCTAGCTATAGATCCGATGGAGGTGATTACATAGCTCCCCAAATAGGCATAGAATTTTTACCCAGTGTGATTGCATTCCTTTATTTTAATGACACTGAAATGGAGAAATGATGTTTGTTGGCTTTGGGTTTTAAGCACATGATCTGCGTTATTTTTATCTGACAGCTAACTTGTGCCTGACAATAAAAAGCCAAAAAGTCATCATTTTCTCTTTCCACTTGCAAAAAAATATGAAAAATCACAGATAATTAAAAATACTACATGTGAATATAACCCAATTCACCATTAGACAATCAGCTCTTAAATTCAAAAGTTAATACAAATAATTATGTCTTTGGAACCTTTAGCATATTTGAAAGAGTCTCATAAAATGTAAGACCATTTAAAATTGCAATAATGACCTCATTGGCATAAGAGGAGAGAATAATTTTTCAAAGTGATTCCTAATGAATAGGGTCATCTATGATTCTAGAATCATGGAAAAATTTTGAATAAAGTCTTTCTATACTTATACTCTCGTGAATTATTTCTTGAAGGTATCAATTACTATTATAGCGAAATGACTGGGCCTATTTTCAAAATATATGGTTTTTCCTTTCATCTCCAGCAGCATTAACTAAAGTCTAGACCTGTGATATATCCTTAAAAGGAAGAGGGCTCCATGATTATGATGGGTAATATTATGTGTCAATGTGGCTGGCTAAGGTTTGTCCAGATGCAGTATTTCTGGGTATGTCTGTGAGGCTGTCTGTCTGTCACTGGAAGAGTTTAACATTTGAATGGATGATGGAGTTAAGAAGAGCTACTCTCACCACAGTGGTGGTGGTTATGCAATCGTTGATTATCTGAATAGAACAGAAGCAAGGAAAGGCTATTTTTCTCTCTTCTTGAGCTGAGCTACCCAGCATCTCCCTGTAGACATCAGAGTTCCTGGTTCTTGGGCTTTCAAATTCAGACTGAGACTTATGCTGTGGAGCCCCAATTCTCAACTCTTCAAATTCAGATCTGTGTCATTGTCTCCCAAGCCCTCCAAACTCCTTTATAGGCCTTTGGATTCAAATTGTCATACACCAGCAGCTTTCTGGTTGACAGCTGGTGGGCAACAGATCTTAGAACTCATCAGACTCTAATACTTTATTAGCTAAATCCTATAATGAATCTCCTTTACATATATGTGTGTATGTGTGTGAATGTATTTGTATGTATGTTTGTATATATGTCTACACATATAAATATGTATATGTATATATACACACACACACACACACACATATAGGTTCTGTTTCTCTGGAGTTCCCTAACAAATAAAATGGTATAACAAATTAAATAGAAGATCCCTAACTAAGACAATGGTAGAAAAATTAATTAAATAACAAAGATTCTTTATTAATACAATGGGGCAACAAATTAATTAATTGCACGTTTTCCTCACCCTGACCATTTGGAGTAGCACATTAAAGGCTTTTTGAGAAAGTCACTTTAATCTGTTTAACTCATTTTCCTTTTTATTGTAGTAAGAACACTTAACATAAAATTTACCCTGCTAGAAAAATGTGAAGTGCTTAATTTTGTGCACAAATATATGCAATGTTAACGCACAGTGTTGTGTATCAAATATCTTTAACGTACATTTTGCCTAACTGAAACTTTATTCCAATTGAACAGCAACTCATTTCCCCTTCTCTCCCTAGTTCCTTAGAACCAACATTCCACTCTCTTTTTATATGAATTTACCTGTTTAGGGAATCTAATACAAGTGTAATCATGAAGAAATTTATTTTCCATGACTTATTTTACTTAACATTATGTCCCATAGGCTTATCCAGTTATCACATATGCAGAGAGAAAAGGGAACTTACGGAAAGGGAATAAATATTTATGAAACATAACTGACAGGGCATTATTATCCAAAACAATATTAGTAACCCATACAACTCAATAGCAAATAAATAATAAATGGCCTAGTTGAAATATGGGCAAAGAAGGTAAATACAAACAAGGCACACAAATAGCCAACACGTACATGAAAACATCACTAAACATTAGGAAAATATAAATCAAAACTAGTGAGTTATCACCTCCTGGTAGAATGGCTATTTTCAGAAAAACAAAAGGTAACAAATGTGGGTGAGGATGGAGAGACCTTAATGCCTCAAAAAATTAAATATGTATCACTTCTTAAATGTATAGGACTGCAAGATACTTTTTTCATCTAACATCTGGTAACATCTTGTGAATTGTTTGTGTAGTTCACTTTAGAAAATTATTAGGTAAAGTCAGAGCCTCCAGTAGTATTTCCTCTAGGCTAAATTTTAAAGGAATGTTCAAAAACCAGTTCTTTTGTTGTGTAGCAAAGAAGACTAGTGTTTCACAGAACCCTAAGGGATTCTTTAGTTAAACCTTCACTTTGAATCTTTGAGTTTAATTATCTAACTATGAACCCAAAGAGATTCTTCAGCATAATCTTTTTGTTAGGACCATCATTACATTGCATTGTTAGGACCATCATTATATTGCTATCTTAAAGGCAATTTGCATTTCAATAATGAGCATTAAATTTCTCATATAAGAGTATAAATATACAAACAAGCATAATGTGAAACTATAATAATCACTGTTTTGAATTTTGGTCATTAATTTGAGTACAGAACAATCCTTTTTAACTTGGGAGAGAAGGTGTGATATACAAGTTGTCCTTAAACAAAATTAGTTCCATATTCACAAGTCACTTTGTGTGACACCGCAATCTGATTTGAAAACAAATGCTACAAAATTTCAGAATAAAAGCTAGTGCATTATTATTAATCATATTCATGCTCATTTTCTTCTTCATTTTCTGACAAAGGTTTGTTTTTCCACCTTTACCTTCTACAATTCTTGACTATACTAGTGATATACTTACTCCATTTCAAGTCAAGCGACAATTAGTTAGTTCATTAATGTTGTAGCTCTGGCAAATGAGATCTGAAAGGAAACACCTGCCCTTTGACCCTAACTTGTTCCTGGCTTATGCAAATGAAGAGAACAGTTAAAGCATTTCAAGTGTTTTACTTCTCAAATGATGCCTCAGGTTTTATACTGCCAAGGAACAGTTAATATGCGTGAAACTCATTTTAACAATCTAGTTTTAGCTTTTTTTCTTAATAGACAGAAATCCAGTATGTTCTTTTTCTTTTTGTCTAGAGGAGGTTGCACAGATTTACATTTGCATATAAGAACCAGGTTAGGTTGAAATTGAGATGTATACTTCAAGACATAGACCAGAAATACATCCATTAAATTTACCTGCATGATTTGGGCTTCTGCATTTGGTTCTCACATTCAAACTGCCCCAATATGCTATGCTAACATGATTATTTTATCATAATTAACGTAAACTAGAAAACAGCAAATAAAAACTGAAAGATCTTTATATAAACTGTATTTATCAGTATGATGTTTTAAGTCATTCAGCATCCACTTAATAAGTGCATTGATTTTAATGATTGCATATTCTCCATTAAAGTTCTCAGTAATAATCCCTTGCATATAAAATAAGCCCACTTTTGTTATTTTAAAGCAAATCAGTAAAATTCATTGGGATAAATTATAGAGCTGTACTATTGTGATGATTTATTTCAATAGGAATTGAATAGATTATTACTATGCAAATGAGGTGGCATGGAAGTCCAATGAGAAATAAAGTGTATGGCCATTGAATGCATTAAATTGTTTGCCTTCATTCATCAAGGGGTGTCCAAAATGTTATTACAAAGTTCTTTTTTTTCCCCAATAAATCATATTGTAGATGAAACTTCTTTAAAATGAATAGACTGTTATAGCCTTGGAAACAGTCTATTGGAATTCTTGGCAGGAAAATTAAATCAGTAAGTTACTTATTTGTAAGTTTTTCTATGCATGTATTGTATAGGAAAATGGGAATATCTTTTTTCATTAGAAAAGTGTTAACAAAAGGAAAAGAGAAGAAATTATTTCCCGTAACAATGGAAAACTTGTTTTTGTTCAATGTGTCCTTTTAGGTAGAGAGAATGCTTTTTAGAGCATTTTAAATCTAGTTGAATGAAAACTTGACTTCCTTAATTTAAGTATAAACGGAGCTTTACATTTTTAAAGTTGTTAATAACTTTATTTTTGCCATGCCAGTCATGCAAGGCAAACAGTATCACCACTCCATTTTTCAATTAATCAAGTCTTTAAACCATTGAAACCCATTATTTAAAAATCATTATATCCATAATAATGTTATATACATGATTCCTTCTGAGAAGCTTAAAACCGCTAGATATTTCTCTCACTTTAAAGACAATCATCCCCAACTCTAATTTACTGAAAAATTCTTTACTTTCCTCTGTCAAAAAATCCTCACTATAAACAACAAATCTGATACATAAAATTATTTTCTTTTAGTGTAATCAGTTTAATGTATTAAAAAAGCATCACTAATTAATAGTTTAAAATTTTCAAACTTTAGCAAACTATTTGAACCTAAAATCCTGGTGTACAGAACTTTCTTTTTTTTAATTATCTTTTCCCTCTGCATTTTGGTTTGGTTAATTTCTGCTGACTGAGTCAATAGACTTCCTAGGCTGTATCCAGTCTACTGATGAGTAGGTCACAGACGCTCTTTGCTTCAGTTATTGTGCTTTTGATGTCTAGCATTTCCCATTGATTTTTTTCTTGGAGATCCCATGTCTCCTCTTATAGAATTCACCTGTTCTTCAGTATTCTCTGTGTTTCCCATTAGGACTCTTAACATTTTAATCATAGTTTGTTTGGTTTTTTCATCCCCTGTCTGGTAATTTCAACAGGTAACAAAGATGAGTTTTGTTAGTTTGCTTTATCTCTTCCAATGGCTTTATTTTGCCTTTTAGCCTCCTTGCAATTCTTTGCTGAAAGCCCGCCATTCTGTGTTGGGTCATAAGAATCAAGGTAAATAGGCCTTTAGTGTGAGGATTTATGTTGCTGTGGCTAGGAGTCGGTCTGTGTTTGCTTTGTTTTCTGTAACTGTTGTGGCCAGAGGCTTCAGTTTCCTCTAGGGCCCTTGTTTTTACCTTCTTGGTTTTCTCTGATTGATCTTCTCTAAGAACCTCTCAGAGAGTCTGCCTCTTGGTTCTTTCAGCTATAATCCACTGTTAATATGCAGAAGTCCTGCGGTTTGGTGGTAAGGAGTAGGAGAGGGAAAGCGCCCTGTAATCTTCGATTAAATCTGTCTTTTACTAGGCTTGTGTCCCTGGACTGGGACTTGCATTAAGTATTTCTTAGTTTTGGTTGTTTTTTTTTTTTAAATTATTATTATTATTTTCTCCAATATGTAAGTCAGGAAGGTAGGTAGGAGTATGACTGGAATTTGGAAAATGATCTTCTTCTGGGTAAGATAAAGCTTAAGTAAAGCTTTCTTTCCTGAATAGTAGGCCTTTGTATGGAGAACATGGGACTTATTTCACAATCTTTACTATTCCCTTCCCCCTGGCAGACCCAAGGGGATCTATCCCGGAGCTTCACTGTGAGAACAGGTTGGCTGGGATTTCTGGAGGAAAAACCCAGTAAACTTGAGAGCCCCCCTCCCAGGAATTTCTGACTCTTCTGCTAGTCCACTTTCAGCCTTCAGCGGTTCTTCAAAATTACAGTTTGTGGGTGCCATTTAAATGTTATGGCTTCAAAGATACCCCCTCCCACCCCCGGTAAACAGAGCTCAGCTGTGACTCTGGATTTACCTGTCTCTCCATATTTCACAATGGAAGTTCGTTTTGTGACCTCCATTTTCTGATAGGTCTAAAAAGTCATTGATTTTTAGTTTGTTTAGCTTTTTCTTATTAAGATGGGAGTGATAATTTCTAAGTTCTTTCCCTGTAGGAGTTTTTGGGTGGCCATTTAAATAATTACTGGTAGAGTGGGATGGAGTAAAACTAACAAAAACCACTAAACAGGACCTGGACCATCTCTGTCCGTCCAGTTCACAGTAGAAAAGATAATGTCAACTAGGCAAGTGGTCCCCCTATAAAAAGAATTACATCACCTACCCTTGAAAACTTCTTGCAGAAGGCGTTCAAAATTATAATTTGTGATACACATACAAATAACCAGTCTTCAATCAAAATGAGAGCAATGGTCCGTTCCCTCAACAGCCTTCATAGAGTGTTAAATCTCACACCTCTGTGACTAATTTCCACAGTAGCTGAATTTGTTCTCATAAGTGAAGGGAAGTTCATCAGCCTTCCCATCATTGGAAAAATTGCCTGAAACTCACTATTTACCAGTCCAATAACCCACCTGAGAATATATGTAAGAGAACATATTGTACTATACTCTCTCAGGTGGTATGTATTTTCTCATCCACTCCTTTCGAATTACAGGTTCTACCCTAGAATCTATATAAGTTAGCTCTCAGAAACATGAGCACTGTCCCTTGATACATAGATAATGGTGTTCCTTGAACTTTCTTCAAAGACTGCCTCAAAAATCAACCATGTGAATTCTAATTCAGCATTTACTGTAAAACTATGTGTTTACAAGATATACTGGAAGACTCTGACTGCAGAGAGCATAACCATATGTATACCAAAGTACACAAACACACATACACACACATACATTCCCATTCCAAGTTCCACTTCACTACCCTTGATTGTGGTTTTCTAGTGTTTTCTTTTTTCCCCTCTCCCCTCAAATAATGGTTAAGTGCTTTCTGAAACATCAGTTGAAATGACCCTTTGCTATAGCTATTGGAGAATCCAGATGGGCTTAAGAGTCCACCCAGAGGTCACCCCTCTGGCAGTGAGCTCAAGAAATCCCCTTAATTGCGCCTGCCAGACCACCTGTTATACTTGGATAATTCAGCAACAGCTTTCCCCATCAATCCATGCCAGGCATGAATCTAATCCTAAATGAAGCATGTTAGAAAGCATTTGGATTAGAAGTAGTGCCATTATAACCATATGCCTCCATTTTCTGATATACTTTCAGACAACATTGTAGCACTGTTCTAAACTTTTCCCCACAGTATGTTTGACCTATAATGTTTTTTGTATAGCTCTAAATGAAGATGGTGAAAACCTTGGGGGAACAATTTTGAAATAGTTACAAACTCTGAGAGTGAAGCACCTAGAGTTTATAGCTTTCTTCTACCCCACTGGTACACCTGTTACATGACAGAGAAATTGCTTTCCTACAGCCCAAAGTTAAAGCACAGCAGTCTTCAGGTTTACCTCTATTCTTGCACATTCTCAGTGCCATTCTTGTCACTTCTCCAGGAGTCTTCCAAAGATGACCAGATATGTCTTTGTGATACCTCAAATGTACTTCAGAACAGTCCCTAGAAGACTGTAACTATCTGCATGCATATCTACCTTCTTCAGTGTCTTCAGCGGCATGAGAGAATATTGAAATCTGCTCTGTGAGGTCTTTCTGCATCCCATGGAGCCTCCTGTCAAGTCTGATGCAAATTAGTCATTGAGTAGCTGAACAATCTAATGACCCATATGCATGTCATTTTTCAGAATTCCTTAAAGAACAGTGTTTAGGAGGGGGGTAAAGTGTATGTGATATTTTTGGGGGTAGAGGGCTGAGAACTGTAGAAATATACACTATATAGAAAAGTAAAATAAGTCGAGTGCTTTCCTTTCAGTGAGGACTTTTTTTTTTTTTAAAGAAAGGAGTAGGAACTCCCTGGGGACTACAAATGCTGTCAAATACAATTAAATAAATCTAATGAGAAAAAAAGGAGTAGTAGAACTTACTCTTTATCTTTTGTTACATAATTTGTTCATTTTCTGCCTTAGCCATATATATGGAGAGCCTCTCCTTCCCTGGTATGTCCTAGAACATGATCTTCTACCTCTATTATGAGGAAAAATGTGGGTCAGAGTTCAAGGCACAGTCACTCAGGGGACATAGAGATATTGTATCCGGCCACCACAACTTCACTCTACTGGAGTGAGCATCAATTCTTGATTAAAGTGAGTTAGGAAATTCTAATAAGACTGATTATCTCTCTATATGATGTCTATTGGTAGGAAAACAAGAGTTACACATTTAAGTAGGTTAATTAAATCTGATGAACTGATAAGAATCATAGTTAAATATCACAATTGAATGTATGATTTGTTGAAATTTACTCTAGGTTTAAAAATGGAAAAAGGGCTTAATTTTTTGAATGCGTATTTTCATAAGGACATATTCAGTATTTCTTAGAGTAGCAGTTTTCCATTAAAGCTGTGCATTAGAATTTCTTGTGGAGCCTTAAATTAACACAGATAAATATCTAAGCCCAGCCCTTGATTCTAATTTTTCTGCGCTTGGAAAGAGCTTCAGCATTTTGTTTTTCAAATGGTTCTCATTTGATATTGGTTTTTGTCCAGTTTTATTGAGAAGGTAATTAACACATCACTATATACATTTAAGGCATATAATGTGACTGTTTGACAGAGAGTGGAATGATTACTCCAATAGGTTCAGCTAACATTTTGGCCTCATATTGATACAATAAAAAGAAAATATGTTCTCTTTGTGATGAGAACTCTTAGGAATGATGTTCTTGATATAGGACTGACTACCACTAATGTAGGATTACCAAGAAATTCATAATCACCCCAAGGAAAACAATTGATAAACTTCCCAGTCCTTCATTTTAAATACATGATTATTTTCTGTAACTGGAAATTTGTCAAAAGCCAAGCAAGATGCCTTTTATTTGTGGGGGACCTTCTTGATACAAAGAAATTGGTAGAAAAAAACTTCCGACTTCCTAATTTGGGGGGTAGTTGGAAAGATGTGATTTTTATAAGAAAAGTGACCAAATTACAACCAATTAGTAGAGTGCTTGGGAAGGCAATAAGACTTTCACTGTCTTCACTGATGTGGTGTGTAGACCGCTACTATTACTGAGAAAGTGAGTAACCTTTATCTAAATCCCAAGGTAAAAGGTTAGTATGTAAGTTCTTTTTTCTGAAGGCAGAATTTGGTAGAAGGGAGTGATAGATCATTCATGGATGCTAGCTACTAAGAAAATAATAGAGGGCATTCTGGCGGGAGAGGCACAAAAATGATAGACATTTTGGGGTGCTTAGCAAGCTTCTCATTTTAGAGCATCAGAAGCAAAAAATGTTAAACTTGGAAACAAGGGGAAAATAAAATCACAATCACAGTGAATTGATGTCATATTATCAAGAATTTGGGTCATTATTAATACAAAAGCATTAATGGAATGCAGATTTTGATAGTCTACGATCAAAAGGTGAATTTCGAGAAGGTAGAGCTATTACTCATGTATATTTATATTTAAATATTGTCAGATTGTTTATACCTGTTCATGTTACTAATTTGGAAATTAGAGAATTAAAGTACCCCTATTTCCTTGTGAGGCAAACAGATGATCCATCACTAAAAAAGTATTAGTAATCTTCTTAAAGAGACATAGTGCCTTTGTATAAGCTGTGATATATGATAAAATATACATGAGATAATCATATTAAACCTGAACTCTGTAGGAAGCTGAATGAATAAGGAGTTGTAAAGTATGACTAAGAACAGCCCACTGCACTGGTTTTCAATAAAGCCTTTCACAGTGGCTGTACCTTTTCAATCTGGTTCAACTTGACTATAGCATACATATGCTACCCCTAGGTTCTTTCTTTCACCAAACCTCCCAAAGTGTGTGCTGCTCTAAAATCTCATTTTTGTAGTTACTGGCATTCAGAAAAACAGATGGAAAGATATTCAGTATTGGGATTGGCATGGATAAAGAAGTTGATACTATTGGAAAGATAGAACATGACAGACAAAACATGACCATTACACTAACTGCATTTACCATATGGTAAGTGAAATGATGTATCAATCAGAATAGGCAAAAGTACAATGCATAAGTAGTAAATGGATTTGCTCTTTACAAGTTACTTGTATTTGAATTTTTGTGAAATGTAAAAAGTGACTTCATAATAAACATTTATAGAATTAGTGAAATATTTATATAAACCCAAAATAGAAATACAGAAATGAGGTATATCAGATACATAAGGTCATCAACTATTATATGATTATTTAATATTAACATGTATAGCTATATATATTTCAAATGTGCTTTAATTTTTATCCCTCATTTTGCTATTGAGGTAACATTGCTTTACAACACTGTATATGATTTAGGGGAATAGGTTTACACCTCTTCAGGTGTATGTTACCACCCCACAATCACTATCAAAGCATCCATAATCTTATGTCATAGACCTCTGGACTCACTCCCTCTCTTTGTCCTCCACTCTCTTCCTTCATAGCCTTAATTCTGCAGTAGTGCAAAGACACTAATTTTAAGGGACATATATTCTGCTATGTTCATTGCAGCACTACTTATACTAGCCAAGTTATAGAAACAATCTAAGTGCCCAAGGAGAGATAAGTGGTTACAAAGAATGTGGTATCTGTCCATCCATCCAATTACTTACCTACCTATCTACACGCGCACACACGCACACACACACAGAGAAATATTACTCAGTAATAAAAAGATAAGCTCTTGCCATTTGCAGCAACATGAATGGAACTAGAGGGGATAAGTGAGATTAGACAGAAGGAAAAAGCCAAATATCACATGGTTTCACTGACATGTAGAATGTAAAGAAACAAAACAGACAGACAAAACCAAATCAAAACATTGGGTCATTCCAGTTCTCTGAATAGTAAATAAGTTAATTCTGGCCCCACTTGAATTTCTACAGTGGAGCTAAATTAAAGCTCTTAACTCAGAGATTTTTTTAATTCTGTATTAATATGGGTTTCTCAGAGATGATATACCTTGTTTTCCAGAAATAGTTATCTGTCTTCTTAGTAATCTGCAAGTCAGATTTTTAGGCAGCAGCTGTTGAAAATAAAAAAAAGCACTCATTTCCATTCTTTGCAGATTATAAAGTTCTAGTGTGGGTCACTTCAGTAGAATATTCATCATAAAACATTATTTTATAAGATCTAACTTAAGTTGAACTGAATGACTAAATGCTGACTTTTCAGGGCTCCTCTTAAATGAAACTTACTTTCATGAGATATCTGAGGGAGGAAGAAATTGGGTTTCAGCTCCAAACTCCTGGCTTTTTTTGTCTTCATCACGTCTCATGCAAGCCTTAGCTCTGAACTGACTACCTTATTTAGAGTCATTATCAACGTACTTGCCTTTAGTGCTGACATTGTTGATGGATTGGAAGCAGTGAAATCAGCAAACCTGTATATAATGCTAGTGCCCTGGAAGCAATAATGTAGTTTCAAAGGGAGACTGAAATTGAACATTCATTTACCTTGATTATTGTAAATCATGATTTTTTTTTTTGCTTTGGCTTTTACCTTGGAGAGGACTTTCTTTACTGCCATGGACAATTGTATAGAAGAGACATGACTTTCCTTAAACGTTTGACTTTCCTTCAAAAATTAATCTTACCCTCCTCAGGAGTTTAAACTAATCTGACTTAATTTATTGGAACTGGGAGAGGAGATGCTATATCTTTTGGGTACAGTGTTAAAATTAGTGTCCTAGAAATTGTTGATGGCATCTTCAAGGGTGACGCGGCTGACCGAAAAGTGCTGATTTCTACCTTCTGATTTTAAGAGCATACGACAATGAAAGGGCGTGTCGAGACCCAGAGACGTAGTGGATGTAAAAAAGAATGATTAAAGAAGTTCCCTAGCTTGAGTAAAAGAGATGCTCACTATTGTAAACAGTTAAAATGAATAATAGGCTAACTGTCCTTTATGGCTCTGATGATTGTAAAACAAACGGACAAAAACTAATTACAAGGAAGGTGCTGTGACAAACTCAGAACCCGACCTGAAGAAGACTAGCAATGGAAATGACCAAATCTTCGCTTTTAAAATAAAATAAGTGAATAATGGTGACCCAGTCTTAATGGAACACTGCAGCCATTTTGTGCTTTAAATGTGACATTAGGCTCTTTCCAGCTAGAGGATCATGGTCGCTGTTGGGTTGATGGTGGTTGGCTTTAAGGACTCTTGGAGAATTGAGGGTGACAAGCAGTCATCTCAGCTGCCTCCATGTGACTCTCAGGGGAAAGTGGGGTAGGTGCCATATATGGGACATACAGCGTCCTCCAGTCATCTCCTAGGTAGAGGATGGCCTCCCTTCATTGATAAGGTTCTGGTGATTTCAGCACACTTGCTTTCTGATGATGACTGTTGCCACTCCAAAGTTCTTTTATTAGTCTTTTTTCTCTCTTGAATGAACAACTCTACCACTTGCTCTTGCTGTGGCTTTAGCTTACTAAAAGATTATAGCATCCCTTTTCTGCCTGCACTGACCCTTCTGTTTATCTCATTGCCAAGCTGCCCAATAGAGAGGATTTCCAAGGTCGATTAATTACTATTTAGTACAGAGTGTCCCTGTTGAACCGGGCTCTCATTCCAGACCAGGTGTTGTTACTTTTGACAAATGTCTGTCCCAAATCCAATTGCAGTGGTCACTGTTTGAATGAAAAGCACTCATTTTTTTTATACCACATACATGAAATAAACTCCTCTTTTTTGTCATGCATAGTATGTGTCAACAAATAAGAATCATGAATTATAAATCTTATATTTTAATAAGGGAGAAAACAACTACAACAATTAAATTCAACTGGGGCCTCCCTGGTGGCACAAGTGGTTAAGTCTTAGGACTGAAGCTATCCACAGCCACTGTAGCATGAGTTCAATCCCAGGCTAGGGTGCTCACCTGCATGGCTCAGCAGACCTCTCCTGTCACACCTGCTGCTCCCCTCAGCAGCGTATTTCAGTAGATCTGCCTGTCCTACTCCCACTCTGTCTCTGGTGAATCCTCTCACCTTCCTGCACCTTTGGCCTTTACCCAGCTCTTGTATGCATAAATAGATAAATCTTTAAAAAAATAAACTCAACTAAAATGAGTGTATATTAAAAGAACAGAGATTTGAAAGGAATGTCTCAGAATGACGCTCTTGCCATTTCAGTCTTAAGAGGCTTTCCTGCAGAGAACGTGTAATCCAGCAGGTGCCTTGTTTCACCTGTTTGAGTACTTTTGGTTAAAGTAATTCATACATGTGCTAAGGGGACTAGAAATAAGAGGAATTGGAAGCAAAAAATGAAAATAATGAATATTTCACATATTTCCTTGATGATGTCTGCAATCAACAAATAGCAGTTAAATGCCATTAAGATTCAGATATTAACATAAGTAGCTTCAGATTACATATTGTTTTATAGGTGAAAATACAGTTTGGATGACATTACTCAAGTGTTTAGCACCTTGAAGGTATTGGAGGACATTGTATTGGGTGGTTTTTCCACAAGATGGTACCCATAATCTCTTTTGTTTTATAATTTCTGGATTTTTGTTTGTTAAAAACAATGTTTTAATTACAACTTTGCAAATATAAAAGTTTAATATATGTTTGAAAACACAGGTAGTTAATTTCTTGTACTTAAATTGACTCATCCTGATTCTGATTGCTTTAATTTATGTCCTCAACAATACAAGGAGATGATACTAGAGCAGCCTATGAAGATCTGTAGGCCCTGCTCCATGATTGAGAATGGTATCCAAAAAAAAAGAAGAAAAAAAAGAGAGAATGGTATCCATAGATTGTCATACTAGCACAGATTTAAAGTATTTCACATTTTTTTATATATTAATATCCTAGCTACTTGACTTACACTTCTGTTCTGCTTAGCCTTTCTGAAACACTAGGCCTTAAAAATTAAAATGTATTTTCTGCTAAACAGATTTTTCTCTTTGGATGTATTATATTTATATAGTCTTTGGAGACAGAATCCTTTTTGGTCAAATTTCTCCTTTCTAGTTGGTTTTCCATGGCCCCTACTGCATCTTGTCTTCTGGAATAATGACTATTGTAAATAGATCCACAGAATATGGAGGGGACTCTAGAGAATATTTGGTTCAAGATGTTGCCACCTGTGTACTTTGTGCATTTTTCTTATCCCAAAGCTTAAGTGGAAGGAAGAATCAAAGCCTTTTATTTCTAAAAGTTTTGTATATGTTAGAGACAAACAGGAATGGAATGGATCAAAACAAAAGCAGGAAAGGGTCCTGAAATTATAAATGTAGATATGTATCTCTACTATAAGAGTAGGGAGTCGTGAAGCATTGCTTAACAAAGCTATCTTCACCGAAATAGTCAATAAATTGTCATTATGCTAATAGCAATGATAAAACATAAAAGTGAATAAATGTATATATCCTAACAAAGTAAACATTTCCAGGCCAAACGCAAAGTAGAAATTAAGTGCAAACAGTTAGGAGGCAGATCTAAGGGAAGAGCATGCTGCGATCAAGATACGGAAGTAGGAAGAGGTGTCCTGAATTAATATCCTATGGATCTGCACATGTAAAAGTTCCCTTTATGAAGGATGTAGCTGGAAGTAGGCTTACTGTGTAAACTACTGTGTAAGATGAAGGCTGATTTAAGAGAGCTCCTATGGGCAGGCTCTAACTTTGAAGAGGCCACATCTGACTGAGCTAGTGTATTAGTTCCCTATCATTGCTGTAATAAATTACCGCATACTTAGTGGCTTAAAGCAACACAAATGTGTCATAAATCAGTAGTTCAACAAAGGCTTCTCTTGGGGCTAAATCAAGATATAGGCAGGACTGTACCGCTTATGGGAGTTTTAGGGAACAATCTGTTTCCTTGTCTTTTCTAGATGTGGAAGCCACCTGCATTTCTTTTCTTTCTTTCTTTTTTTACCACCTGCATCCCTTCATTTATGATCCCAATTGCCATCTTCAAAGTAACCCTAAAATCATGCCATCTGGATTGGCTCCACCACTTGTGTCACTCCGCCTGCTTTCCCTTGTTACCTTTGACCCTCTTGCATCCGTCTTTTAGTTTACTGAAAAAGCAGTGGCCATAGCCTGACTAAATTACGATATTTACATGTATTCTTGTAAATCAGTAGTGACTTCAATTTATAAAAAAATGAGAATAGGTTAAAAGTTTAAGTAGAAAGGAGTTAATATTCAAGATATAAAATTACTCCAGATGAAATGAAAATAACACAAAAAGTGACTAATATGTCCATAAACTGCCCAAGAAATAGAGATAGCATTTACTCAAAAAGAATAATTACTGGGGAGGGGAGGGGAAGGGGGGAGGGCAAAGACGGGGAAGATGCCAGAGG